>CM050173.1:96174352-96684352 GCA_027410445.1 Discoglossus pictus | reverse complement strand
TACTGGACATTCATGGCTACTTCACTCTTCATATATATATATATATATATATTGTGACAAACCACTTCTTTTACAGTAGGATTGTCACCGATCTTGCAGTAACCACAGCCTTCTAGGGTATACAAAGTCCAGGACACCTTCAGCTCAGTTTTCCTTTTTTATTCAGTTTGAAAGCAGGTACTTTAAATAATAACAAAACAAACAAAATCCCTTGCTCTTACTTGAGCTCTTACTAGACAGTACTTGCTATCTGCAATTGGGTGGCTTTCCCACTTACCAATTTCCCAAACAAAAGCAATGTCTTTGCAATAAGCGCAGCCTCTCCTAGCTGTCTTTTCCTCTCCCCCTTGGAGCAGGCTGCTCTCTTCTTTTAAAGGCCTGTCTGCTAATTGAGTAGCTACAGGTGAGTGCCAATTAGCTAACTCTTAAAAACCAGATCCAAGCTGTGGTCTGTTATACAGCAACTAGTGCTGTTGGAGCATTGGCCCCCCCTGCTCTCCAAATACTCCGCCCCAGGGACCCATACCATGTTTTGCAGAGCATCAGCTATGCATATTGCAAACTGTAACATCTCTCCCTGGGGCATTTAACTGAGAAATCCTCTGGTTGCTGTCTAGCAAATCAGGTCTGATGTATCTCCCATCAACCACTATTCCACCTTTATGCTCACATATCCTCCCCCCCAGCTCATACCCAAGGGTTTGAGCGACCATGGAAATCAGGGAGTGTACCCTCGAAAGCCCATCAGCATTACCTTGTTGCAGACCAGCCCTGTGTTCCACAGTGAAATTAAAAGATTGCAAACTCAAAAACCATCTGGTTACTCTGGAGTTACTTTCCCTGTTCTGATACATCCACGTCAGAGGAGCATGGTCCGTTATCAATCGAAACCTTCTGCCTAGTAGGTAGTATTTAAGAGAGTCTAATGCCCACTTAATAGCAAGACACTCTTTTTCAACAATAGAGTAGTTCTTCTCATGTGGGTTTAACTTTCTGCTCAAAAAGAAAACAGGGTGTTCTTCACCCTGGTATTCCTGTGAAAGAACAGCCCCCAAGCCCACATCAGAAGCATCTGTCTGAACTATAAAATCCCTGGAAAAATCTGGGGTCACTAAGACAGGATGGCTACAGATAGCTTCCTTCAGACTCTTAAAAGCCTTTTCTGCCTCAGGGCACCATTTAACTATGACTGGGGATTTTGCTTTAATAAGGTCTGTCAGGGGTGCAGCAATGGTAGCAAAATCTGAAATGAACCGCCTATAATATCCAATTAAACCCAAAAATGCCTTTACTTGTTTCTTTGTAAGGGGCTGTGGCCATTTTTGTATGGCTTCTACTTTGGCTTCCTGTGGTTTAACCAAACCCCTCCCAATAGAATAACCTAAGTACTTAGCTTCCTCTAAACCAATCGTACACTTGGAAGGATTGGCAGTTAAGCCTGCTGAGCGGATAGCATCAAGTACCGCTTGAACTTTAGGGAGGTGGGATTCCCAGTCTGCACTGTGGATGACGACATCATCCAAGTATGCTGCAGCATAACGAACATGAGGTTTAAGAATTCTGTCCATCATTCGTTGGAATGTGGCAGGTGCCCCATGTAACCCAAATGGCAATACAGTGTACTGAAACAGGCCACTGGGTGTTGAAAAGGCTGTCTTTTCTTTGGCTCTTTCAGTGAGCGGGACCTGCCAGTAACCCTTTGTTAAATCCAAGGTTGTTAGATAACGAGCTTTGCCCAGTCTATCTATTAACTCATCAACTCTTGGCATTGGGTAAGCATCAAATTTTGAGAGGGCGTTTAACTTGCGGTAGTCATTGCAGAACCTCCATGTGCCATCAGGTTTTGGCACCAATACAATAGGACTACTCCAGTTACTCTGGGATTCTTCAATGACTCCAAGTTTTAACATGCTCTCAACCTCTAAGTTTATAACCTCCCTCCGGGCCTCAGGAATTCTATAGGGTTTGAGGTTAACTCTTTTCCCTGGTTCGGTTATTATGTCATGTTTAATCACTTTAGTCTTTCCTGGAACTATCGAGAAAACATCCCTATTTCTTCTGATGAAATCTCTGACCTCTTGCTTTTGATGGACAGACAGAGTCTTAGATACGTTCACATCTGGCTCTACTATAGGAGGTTCTGAAGGTTTTAAAGCAACCAGGACCTCCCTGTCCTTCCATGGCTTTAACAGATTTATATGATACAACTGTTCAGGCTTTCTTCTTCCTGGTTGTCTGACTTTATAATTGACATCACTCACTTTCTCTCTTATTTCTTTTGCCGCCATCCAAAAGGGGCGCTTCCTCTTGTCTCCAGGCTCTTGGTCACTGCGCGGCGGCGGATTTTTTGGTCTGTCCTCCCCGGTGTTAAAGCTGAACAATGGCGAACATAGACAATAAAGAACAGGCAGAACTTGACCAGCAAGATATGGAAGATGTTGAAGAAGTAGAAGAGGAAGAAACGGGAGAGGATGCCAACAGTAAAGCTAGACAACTGACTGCCCGCATTCTCCACCATATGTGACAAACCACTTCTTTTACAGTAGGATTGTCACCGATCTTGCAGTAACCACAGCCTTCTAGGGTATACAAAGTCCAGGACACCTTCAGCTCAGTTTTCCTTTTTTATTCAGTTTGAAAGCAGGTACTTTAAATAATAACAAAACAAACAAAATCCCTTGCTCTTACTTGAGCTCTTACTAGACAGTACTTGCTATCTGCAATTGGGTGGCTTTCCCACTTACCAATTTCCCAAACAAAAGCAATGTCTTTGCAATAAGCGCAGCCTCTCCTAGCTGTCTTTTCCTCTCCCCCTTGGAGCAGGCTGCTCTCTTCTTTTAAAGGCCTGTCTGCTAATTGAGTAGCTACAGGTGAGTGCCAATTAGCTAACTCTTAAAAACCAGATCCAAGCTGTGGTCTGTTATACAGCAACTAGTGCTGTTGGAGCATTGGCCCCCCCTGCTCTCCAAATACTCCGCCCCAGGGACCCATACCATGTTTTGCAGAGCATCAGCTATGCATATTGCAAACTGTAACATCTCTCCCTGGGGCATTTAACTGAGAAATCCTCTGGTTGCTGTCTAGCAAATCAGGTCTGATGTATCTCCCATCAACCACTATTCCACCTTTATGCTCACAATATATATATAAATATATATATATATACTGTATATATATATATATATATATATGTATATATATATATATATATATATACATACATATGTACACAGTATGCGTGTGAAAACGGTCTTGAGGAGGAATGTAATTTAGCTAATGGCTGATAGCCACTGTGTACATTTTTTGTTTGCATTATTTGCTTGCACTGCTGTCGACTATTTGCCTTTAATAAAACTGCGGGATTGGCAAAACGAGCCGTCAGGCTTGACAGTAGCGAAGTTTTTTCGAATCAGCCTTTTTATACATAGATTTACATAGAGAACTTTGAAGCTCCAATAGCACACTTTCATATTTTCTGCATTTTGGCATATATGAACCGATAAAGCCAATGTTTGTTCTGATGCAGACTTTACTGTATTTGTGGCTGCTGTATATTGGTCATTGTTTGTTCTTAAGGTGTGTATATTTGGGTCAAATAAGACAGTTTTGGTAATAATGGGATATAGTGCGTTAGGGCCAACTAGTCTTTCTCCAGCAAGATAAGGATTCTGAGTATTCCACCACACATCCAGGTGTTTTGTTTTCAGACACAGGGCTCTGAGTAAGAATTAGGGTCATTAACATACAGTTAGGATGATCCAAATGGATCTTAGTAATTTCTCTTTGACTCTATCAGTTGGATTTTTGCTATTTTGATTTATTCCATATGGTTTTATGTGATTGAATCTGAAACCAATTTAATGCTCACAGCCTGTGGGAAATATGTGTTGTCTCTGAGTACCCGGTTTCATTTAATAAACCTTATATCAGTCATCCCATTTCAAAATCTAAACTGGCAGCTATACTTTTTTAACAATTGTGGCATTTTCTGCTAATCAATAAAATATACTTTCCTAAGTTTTGATAGTTGACTATGGGGTGTTAAGCCCCAGTTCCAGTGTATATGCCACTGCTTGCAGACGAGGAAAAAGCCTTAATGGATGTTAGATTTGACTGAAAGAAATGGAATATCAGGTTGATCAGTAAGGGATATGATGAAATACAAAACAGGGACTATACCATCTCTCTCCTCAATGGCATTCCTTAGTGACCATCAGTTGCTGAAATGTTAAAAATACACCAATTCTAAAGAGAGAGAAAAAAAAACCTTTTTATTGGAGCACTCAGACCTAGTGTTAATAAAAGCAAGTCTTAACTTGTATGTACATCATGTTTTTTCCCCCCCTTTTTAAATTCTGATTAATTTACCACTGCTAAACATAACAAAAAAAATTAGGAGTGACTAAATCTATGTTAGATAATATTATTTCTATGGTGTTAGATGGATAATTCGTGAGGGATGCTACCAATTATTTGATTCTCAAAATGATTGAACCTGGATAATAGTCCTAATTGCAACTCAGATTAGCTATACTTTGCTAGATGTGATCTAATCTTTGGCTCTTGGTCTTGATCGTTCTTGATTCCTAACGCTATCTTGATTCCCACTGCAGTCTATAACTGCCTAGATTTCAGTGGGCACACCAATAAATGGACTATCTATTGGTTGATTACTGTTGTTATGCCCAGGAATTAAAGTGATTTGTCAGCTTCATGGATTTAATGACACATCTATGCCTTGTTAATTCAATGAAGCTGACATGTCAGTGTCCTTGTTGGTCATCCTGTACATTTGTAGTGTGTGTGATGTACATGTGGTGGCATGTTGGTGTATGTGATATTCACCTGACATGGACGCTGGGTCCTGCTGGGCCACCAGGCCTTAAACTCCAACTGTCTTAGAAGATCCCTGGTGACTCTCTCCCACTCATTATAGGTCATGGTCTGGTCCTTGTCCTTCTTAGCCAACATCCTACATACCTTGGACCTGATGCTTGGCAAACCTCACATTCCTTGGCACTGTGCCTACTGCTGTCACCTCAGCCATGGCCTCCTTCCTTGCATGAGCCCTAGGCCCTGGCCTAACTTCCGTCCCTGCTGCAAAAATCATGGGGCAGCCATGGGTAGCACCAGGGAGGACCACATTCTCCCTGTGTGAGTAATTGTGGGCCCTGTGCTTGCCCTTAACCTCTTTCCCTGGCGAATGTGGGACCAGGACCATTC
This sequence comes from Discoglossus pictus, assembly GCA_027410445.1. Taxonomy (NCBI): domain Eukaryota; kingdom Metazoa; phylum Chordata; class Amphibia; order Anura; family Alytidae; genus Discoglossus; species Discoglossus pictus. The sequence continues at coordinate 96,679,129 of CM050173.1, read as the reverse complement.
CCCTCTGCCCCTCTTCTAAGTTTGCCTGGTGCTAGGGCCACCCTGCCACCACCCACCTCCTCCTCTACAATCCCCTCCTCCTCCTGCTCCTCCGCCTCCTGCTCCTCCTGCTCCTCCACCACCACCTCCTCCTCCACTACCTCCTCAACCTCCTCCTCTCCTCCACCATTCCTCACCTCCTCTCCACCACCACTCCTCACCTCCTCTCCACCACTACTCCCTAGGGCCACCTCTCTCTCCTCCTCACCTCTCCTCTTCTCCTCCTCCACACCTCTACTCCACCTCTCTCTCCTCCTCACCTCTCCTCTTCTCCTCCTCCACACCTCTACTCCTCTCCTCTCTCCTCCCTCCATAATAATTCAAAAAATAAAATAAGGATAAATCAATCAAAGTTCGGCTGTATATGTATGATGTAAAAAAAATGTGTGTATTATGTGTAATTAATAACTGTTGGGGGACTGGGTGTGGGGAATGGGATGGGGGGCGGGGCAGGGGGTGTATGGAGTGACCTAGCCATATATGTCTCTATGTGTGTTGTTTAAATTATGTGTATTTCAATTATGTGTAATCTGTAAATATGTGTAATCAATGATTAAACAATATAATATAAATGAACAAAACTGCAAATTACTTCTCTCCAAACTCTCCCTCTCTCTCTCTCTAACTCAAACCAACCACCAACTCCTGGCCCCGCTTGCTACTTCATCAGAAAATACCACACAGTCCACGCATGGGCGGGTGGAATGCAAATTTATAATCTCCCTCTGTTAATCATCTGTGGCTAGACTGCTTCCTATTGACTGAGAGGCCTGTTTCTCACTACGTTAAACCGTAATTATATTGTAAAAGCCGATCGCATCTCGGCCAGCCTCTTAACAGCCGCAGGAGGAATTTACAAGATTGAGGGCTCGCGCCCTTGTTCAGTTGAATAGCATTGCAATTGGAGACGAACCAGTGCCCGCAACACACCCGCAGACATATGACCTTCAGCGATCGAGTTGCAGGCTTGCAATTGAATGGAGGCCATACTCTATGGAACTGGATGTGCAGTATGTGGGACTGACCCATAAGTGAACATCTCTGAGGAATGGTTGCTAACATGATGCTGAATTTTTGTCCCTGATAGGCTAGTACATTGCACTTCATATTCAGCCTGAGTCAGAATCTGAATGTGCTGCAGTGTGCACACACATGGATGTTTACTCACTTGAAATTGTTTTTATAATTGGTAATTATTTTTGTAATTGGTGTTTTCTCCAAGTATCTGCCACACATTTGATTCTGCCCACCATTGAAAGTGATATGTGAGCTTCCTGGATTGAACTGGTGATACATCATACATCAATTCCTATTAATAACTATTAAGCTGATATATCCCTTTCATATTTGTATATAATTTACTTTGGATGTGTGTTATCTGTGTGTGTGGTATAGATGTGTGTGTGGGGGGTATGATGATGTATAAGATATTCACATTGCATGGGATTTGGGATCTTGCAAGTCCACTAGAACTTTGTCCCCCAACTTCAGCTGGTGCAATTCAGTCCCTTAGGAGCCTCTACTACTTGTTGTAATGGATAGTGACTGGGAGGCCATCACCTTTATCTCTGGCTGCCCTGGCCTCCTCCACCATTTTCTTGACCTTTGCCCCCCTGTCATCATACGCATGCCTTGCTGATTTGAGATCTCAGGCCTCACCTCCCTCCCACAACTGGTGATATTGTAAATGGCACAGATAGGGTAGTTAGGGATCCTGTGCCTGGCCACCCTCATCTCTCCCTGAGGCCTGTCTGTACTCACCACTTTACACCCCCCCCCCCCCCCCCCCGGATCAGGCCCCACATTCTGCCCTGTGTGTGTTCATTTCTCTGGCCAGATCCCTCCTCCTTCCCTCAAGATCACCTCTGCCTTTCCCTCTGCTGGAGCTTCTCTCCCTCTCTCCTCACTAACCTATCTTATAATACATGGATGTTTATATCTTCCATACACTCCTTCAGTGGGTTGGAAAGTTTGGACTTCATCCATGATGAATATATGTGCACAATGATGTAACTGCAGTTGTTTATCATACTATAGATAGCAGTATACCCCAAAGTATTGTAACCTTACAGAGGTTATCAAGCATTTTAACAACATTTTGTATTTTCTATCGATAGCAAAAGTATATTTTCTACATTTATTTTTTACTTGTCTTTTTCAATTAATTTCATATTACACATTCACAGCTTGACAGTTAAAGGATCTAATGAAATATTTAGTGAAATCATGTTATAGGATCTAATTAAATAATTAGTGAAATCATTGTTTTGCTAAATTAGATTACATGTTCTTTCAATAAATTGAATATTAATGGTAATAACATAATGAAGTAAAAACACAATTTATTTTCATATATTGAGTTTATTTGCTGCTGAACAAATTATTAGATCATTTTTAATTTATATTCATTGCTGTTGGTAAAGTAACATTAAGCATTTCAGTGGCAGAGGTCAGCAATGCGTTCTGCTTCAAGGCATTGCTGGCCCTTCTGTAACTGTAAGGATTAAGAGTGCAAAGGCTGAGGCAGTGGTGTCTAGATCCTAGATTTAGATATACATAAAGATCTGAGTTGTAATGGTCACCACATCATGTCCAAACAGAACTGAGACTGAAATCTCACTATGCAGAGAGTGCAGGATTCCTATTGGTTGTGTAGTTGGCATGAGAGAGAGAAGGTGGTGGCATGAAAAAATAGTGTGCAAAATAGTTGCATGTACAGCATGTGTGGGAAGGTGGACACCATGGTTGTCAGGTAGTAATTCCCTGCAACTTCTGAAAAAGTAGAAACTGGACCAATTGCGGTCTATTAATAGTTTTTGAGGAGTGTTTAAAATGTTGAAAGACTAGGGGAGCATCTGATAGAGCAGGGTAGAGAATTCTACAGGATGGGGGCTGAACAAGAAACATCTTGGAGATGAGAGTGAGAGGAGGTGATGACAGGTGACAAGTGAAGTATATCATGGGAAGAGCAGAGGTGGCAGTTAGGGGAGTATCTGGAGATTAAATCCGATATGTAGGAGGCTGCAATGTTCTTGATGGCTTTGAAGCTGAGTATCAGGATGTTTAACTTACTTCTAGCAGGTATGGAAAGCCAGTGAAGGGAATGGCAGAATGGTGCAGCAGATAAGGAGAGTGTAGTAAGGAGAAGGCCAGTTTGGAGTGAATTGTACCAGTTTAAGCGGGAAATGATAAATGAGTGAATTAGGACTTTGTTGTTTCTTGTGTGAGAATAATAATGTTTTGCAAGTATAATTGGCATGTTGTAGTGAGTGATAAGATGTAGGGAGTGAAAGAGAGTGCTGAGTGCAGAGTAATCCCAATGCAGGGGACTTGAGGTGATGAAGCAGTTTTGACTTTAAGACTGACATCAGGAGATGGGGTTGTGACAGAGGGTGGGATCTTTAAAAGCTTAGTCTCTGATGTGTTTATTTTTAGGCTGTTCCTTGATGTGTTGAACACTTAGAGAAAAAAATAGAATGTATCAAATTAATTGTAGAGTACTCTGTCTCACTAAAGCATCACTATGGTTTTTATTCACTATTGTGAGTTTTCACTAGTTAGATGAGATGGTTCCCATCCTTTATCCTATGTCCAAAAATTGGAATTGGTGTGATCTCAAGTATCTAGTGAAATAACTTTGTAAATATAACCCTCTCATATGAAGAATTATAAGGCTCTATGGCTCAGTCAAAATTATCAATACTTTCAGTGTCCTCCAGAAGTAGGGCAAACGGCCAAACACTAGGCCATATTCACCAATATAGTAGTTGAAGGGCTGAGATAACTATTTTCTATTCACTTTTCTGCTGTAAACACCAGGTACAGCCTCAGAGAGCCATTAGTCGCCTCTTAGAATTTTACTGAATCCAGACAAATGAGGTTCAGTAGATTATTGTCAGTTTATAACAGAAAAGAGCTGAAATAAGACACGTGTTTCTAAGGATAAAAGCAAAACCATTTATTAAAATATTTAAATGTATGTGTCTTACATCTAAAGTAAAAGTTGACAACATGGTAGTGTCACTTTGTCACCATAGTTTATTGATGATTCATGTTCAGGGTAGAACTTTTCTATCAAATCATTACAGACGAATTAAACTTTTCAGTCAATAATGAAGTTATTTTTTTATCACTTAACATAGCGGGATTTAAGCATAACAAAACATTTGAAGGCTTTAAAATAAAGCAATACATAAATGGTTGTATTTATAGACTGCCTTCTTCTCCTCTTCCCTTGACTGTAAATTTAAAATAAGTGGAATAAAGCCTTTTTTTTCAAAATACTTTAAATTAGTACCATAACTTTGAAATGCACACCTGGCTAAGCAAACACAGCTACTTTAATTAATGATTTAACAACTATTCCGCCAAACTTTATTTCATTTAACAGGTCATGTCTTGAATGGTGCAAAATATTCCCAATGTACCCGTTTCTGTATAATGTTATTGCATGTATAGAACCCTTATATTTCCTGTAAAAAGATAAATTTCCACCAATGATGGAGTTGATCCAGTTTCTAGAGTACGTTGTCTATTTGTTAATGTAACAAATATCCCATTAGTGGTCAGTGTATCAGTGTATATAGCAGAGCTGTGGTTCTCCTGGGTATATCTCCTCTCTGTTTATTTTGGTTCCAGAGAAATCAGAAACAATGTTTGTTTACAACAATTTAAGGCCTTTTTCTGGTAGACTTAACAAGTCAAATGTTTGCTGTTTGCGGTGTTCCAATTAGCAGAGCAGAGTCCTGCAAGGTCTCCTGCCTCATCTGTTCACTTCAGCTTTATACCTAATGGAGCCGCCGGCCAGGACGTTCTCAGAAACATAAAAGCCAGGTTCACTTACCGAGGGAACTGGAGGTCTCCACTTCACAATTCACTGAGCCAGAAAGTTTCTCACTCACAGTATTAAATAATTCTGCAATAGCCAGAGGAGAGAAGAGGTTGCTGTGCACTGGAAGCTCTTCAAGCAGCTTTGTAAATTAATTCTATAAGCACACAAACACTGGGTGATTATCAAAGCTCCGATACTTTTTAAAGATGAATACAGTTGATACGTCATGGGATGCGTTAGCAAGGCACATGTAATGTCCCACGGCCCATGTTATGTCTCTGGTCATGCTTAACCATAAGGTATTCTTGGCATCGACACTGAAGTAGGTTGCCATTTCCTTCTTCAGTGGACTCCAATTTGTCTGACCTCTCTGCTATGATCTGCCCATCTCCTGGGGTGAAAGTTAGGAATGTACATGTGAATTGTTCTGCATAACTCTGGTAATCAGTAATTAGTACACACTGTATATCTATCTATACATACAGAAAAGTATTAAAACATTGCATTGTGATTTTTTTTTTCTGAGCAGTGTAAGAGAAGCTGACTTTCTGTTTGCTCTATATAATGCAGAACTTTCACCCACCATAACCTTCAAAGAACAGGTTCCCTCTGTATATGTCAATGAACAGACCCCAGCTGATGAAACCCTGATGGTGGAAACAGCTGTCTGTAGGCAGACTTTCTGGCTATGCATGCTATGCATTAAATGCCATGTTACACAGTGACATCAACAGAAAAGGTATCAATGTTAAGTGGACAATCTACAAAAGCAACGAACCTGTGAGTATTCTCATTTCCATCTTCCCAGGTAACACTATAAGTTGAGAGGAAACAGCAGATTTTACACATAAACGTATAAAGTGTAATTTATTGTTGAATTTAGTAAATATATTGACAGAGGGAGTTATTTTAGTCTTGCGGAAACTCACATATAACTTGTATGTTATAAAGCCCAGAATCCCATCCCCTCCAGCTCAGTATAACCGGTTCTGTGTGTACAACTGAATTTCCACTCACTCTGTGGGTTTCATTTACATCCTGACACAATGTGCCAGTAATTTGCTTCCATCGCTATACATTTGTCTGAAAGGCTGATTAATGTGAGCTGGCAAAAGGCAGGTGGCTGATGTATCTGACAGACACCCTGAGTAAAGCCCGGGAAAATACAAAGAGGGGGCGACTTGTATTCCTGGCGCGCACCTCCTGGAGCATAGTGAAATACTTTGCTAGATTATGGCACCTTATGCTTTGTGGCATAAATTTCTATGGATAATTTGAATTTGGAGAGTATGGAACAAATATTTATTATTGTTGTTCAGCTCTTTAGTCGTGTCCGACTCTCGATGGCCATATGAATGCAACAAGCCAGGCATATCTGTCTATGTTTCTGGTTGTGCTTATCCATATGGTTTCCTTGTCAAAGATACTGGAGGGGGTTGCCAGTGGACCACAATTTGTCTTACTTCTCTGATTGACCTGCCTATCTTGAGTGACCCTCTATGTAATAGCTCACAGATTCACTGAAGTAGACAAACCCCTTCACCACCACAAGGTAGCGATCCAGAAGGGGAGAACAAATATAGGGTTGATTCATTCAAAAAGGGAGAGTGCAATATAAAGAGGTTGGTCAGCGGCACTAATGGGAAAGGAGAAAGTAAAAGCACAAAGAGGGTTGCAAATTAATAAAAGAGACAAACTAAAAATTATCACATACATAGTTGTAAGCATTCCGGGTTGTTGCTAACGCTTGCGGGCTCGCGCAAGGGACGCAGTTGCGAAGGCGCTCCTTGTGCTGGTGGAGATGAGTGCCATAGGCGTTAAAACCTACAACCCCATACAACTTAGGCAGTGAGCGCCGAATACGCTCATTTCACTGGTGGAGATGAGCGTTGTATGCGCCCATCCCTACAACCCCACATGACTTAGGCTGTGAGAGCCGAAGGCGCTTATTGCGCTGGTGGAGATGAGTGCCAAAGGTGCTCATCACTACGACCTGGGACTATAGATCAAAAGAAATCTCAATTATACAATTCACAATGCGAGACCCATAGATAGAAGTTTTGGTCTGTAACACTTTGCAAAGGGAAGCAGGACTTATAAAAAAAAAATAGGAGCTGAAGGACTTAGAAAACAAATAATCTGAGATTGAAAAAATACGAAGTTAACGGCCGAACCGCACACATCAAAAAATACACAAAAAAGAAAAAAACATAAAAAAATATCACACACAGCACGGGGGACAGCCAAGACATCTAGGAGTGAGGTTGCACACAAATTTAAACCGAATTTGCTGAGTATCGATACTCAAAAATCACCTAAGCGACAAAAAAAATGGCGGCCAAAAATAAACTAAAACGAGGCTACACGACCCATTAACACGCAAAACACCACCAGGCACATATGTCTTTTATCCAGGAACGTACAAGGTACAAAATACACTATTAGGAAGGACGGAAAATTCTTGAGACCGGCCTAGCACATACACAATCGCCACCACTTTACAACACTAACTTGCAACTAATAGCATTACCATTCTAAAATGCAGCTTTCCCCAACTAAACAAACGGTTTGGCCTCATGCACTCAGTATTTATACTGCACACTTTGCACATTGCTAACACTTTCTCCACAGGTCAGCAACAGTTCAAATGTACATTGTATGCTGCAAAAAAATCAAAAGAGATTGTTAGCTTTTCAGGATATTAATTGCTGGATATATTCATTAGAAATAGGTAAAGTATATTAATTTATTATTTAATTAATTCATTATTAGTTAAAAAAAAAAATATATATATATATAAAAAATAAAAATAGTAAAGCAGAGGCTCTCAATGAACTACAAATGTGTGGGGCTCACAATCAGTGCACAGGGTGCTCAGAGGAGCAAAAGTACAATGAGGGAGAGGATCGCAATGAGCGCCAAAGGCCCTCATTGTAAAACATTCAATGAGCGCTGAAGGTGCTCAGCGCAAGACTTGCAATGAGCGCCGAATTACTCAGAGGACCAAAAGCCTTACATTGTGTGGCAAACAGCATTACCTGCCTTACAATTTTATGACGTCATTTTTTGACGAGCAATTCACTAATCATTTATAATAAAGAGGTTTTTTTTGCTTGTAAATCATATTGGGCCCTATTCTATTGCCCAATTTGTAAATTTATACACACTTAAAATCACTCTCAATATTGCCACATATTTTATTAGCTACTTGCAATCCGATTACCGGTTACCCACGTACAATCACTACAGGCCAACTAAAGATGCCAATTTGGCCTAAGATCTCCATTGGTTTTAGCACAGCCAAAATATTATGAGCTCTAAATAATTAAAGTTACACAAAATTAATATTCTATTAGATCCATAGCTATAGATCACAAATAAAGTCTGACCCTCAACTGAAAAAAGGATCAAGATTCAGTCTCATTTACTTTTAGCTGTGTCTAAGAAGTAAATAATGGGCTTGCTCAAATATTGTTGTGTAAGAGGCATTTGCAGGCTTCTAATAGAATAGGGCTCATAGTCACCAGTATTAAATCAGCCAGCGTAGTCATACTCAGTGATTGGAACAAGGCAAACATGGTTCCACTGACTTCCATTTGGAAAAGAATAGCTGGTGTGCTCTAAAAGAGTGACACAGAAAAGGTCCAGTTATTGCTGAAATAAAAAGTGCACAAATACCTTGAATCATTTGGCTGTTGTTTAAAAAATAAGGGGAAGTGTTAGATAGCTGAGCTTGAAAGTTGCAATTGAAGTTGTAATATTCGAAGTTTATTCACTTGAAGAACATGACTTGGTGATGGACATAGTTTCATTACAGTCTTTTATTTTTCACTATTTTGCCTAATGATGATGAGCAATTTGCCTTTGTATTAACCTGCAGGAGTGGGAGTAACAGTGAATGCTGATATGGTCTGTATTGACTTCAAAATAACACTTGCCAATAATAGACAATGACTGAGTAGGGTACCATAAGATAACTCTCCCATTGAAGCTACAGACATACCATTGTTCATTGGTATAGGATCAACATTACCTAAGGAATTATTTAACTATTTGAAGAGATACGTTTTTTTTATATAAACACTCCTTAAAAGTTGCCAGTCTAAGAAAGCTTTCCCAGACAAGATATCTCTTAGTTGATATTTCAACATAAATTCTTTCTTAGTATATATAACTGACACCAATTACCATTAAAATGTTAACCATATCTTGTTTGAATGTTTACTTATTACTTAAAGATTAAAAGGTTATTAGTGACTAATTGCTAATCCCGGCTAAGAGTCACACCACAAACAATACTCAGCAACTGTACTGATCTGCACCACAGTCCTCACAGACATAATCTACAGAAGGGTTTGGCATCTACACATTAACATGGGGCCCCATACACTAAGGGAGATGAGGGAAGATATGTCAACATGGGCAGCAGGAGGCCTGAAACAGAGGACTGCCTGACAATTATGCTGGATGAATGGGGAAGGTAATCCTCACAGGTAGATTAATAGATGCCACAGGCCAGGCACTGGATCTTCACATGGAGCACCTTAGGAACAGGGTGTCATAGGCACAGTCCCATGGCCATATAGGGACAGATCATCACAAGGTGGATTATGCTTAACATAAAAGGAAGCTTTGGAGAGGCACATGGTGCACCACTAATTTTACCCCGAGCAAAAGGAATTATGGCTACTGCTGTCCTGGAAAGTCCCATGCCACTGATAATGTGCAAGTGCCAACATGTAAACCATGACTTGTCATGTGACAATAAGTGATAGTGTCAATGTATCAAGTAATCATATATTACTAATGTCATATGTTTAACAACCCTTCAGTGGAAGGGTGAGGCCCAGCAGTGTCATAATGTATATGTATCACAGTATTAACTCACAGTAATCACCTTTTTTATTTGTTCAGGCATGTTTTAGAAAATAATTATAATAACCTTGCATTAAGTGTTAGAACAAATGTTGGACATATTACTACATGACAAGACCTGGAAGTCACGCCTGTGTCACTGGAATGTTCACGAATGATCGCAGAACAATGCTTCAGTATGACAATAAAGGATATATGTCATCAACATATCACACGTCATGCAGAGTTTTGTTCACCAATATGTGAATTGATGATAAAAAATATGCTAATTGCATCAGATCTAACATAGAAAGTGGAAACACTTGGCCAAAAAAACATCAATCCATAATGTACATAATTCTAGTGACAGGCAATTATATACATGTGGTCATTACACCATAGTAACCATAATCAGATAAATTACAAAATCATCAGGAAAATCTCAATATAATGGAAGTAACTACTAATGTGCATAGCACATACATAATGTCTTCATCTGCTACATTACACAGATAATGGAAATCAAGGATTATGTAATCCAATTCGAAAACACACATACAGTGTGGTCAAATAAAGGTGTTCATAAGCTAACAAGGCCGAGGAGAAAAAAATAACTATAATAATCTGTAGGTACTATAATGTGGTAACTACTACTCTATAAACCAACTTACCTGTACTTTATCTGCAACCAGTGCAAACTATCTGTCATAAGAAATCACTTGCCATCACCATGAGTCATGATGTGGCATCTCACAAGGACACAAGGAATGCGTAGTTGTGACCACAGTCAGTGGGGTCTGACTAATATCACCATCTCTCTAGGATACTTCAGCCACATTGCTATCCCATTCAAACTGTATATAGGTGTCATCAGATTATAACTAATTGTTAGGTTATCATGATGTCTATTCACGTACGCATTAAAACTGAGTATACAAAGGTCAGCAGCCATAATGTATGTTGCTTACATCAGACTAAAATAGGTATTCTCAAATTGATGGGGCTATGACAAGGTTAACTAATGCATGTATTCATGCTGGCTTGTAACAAATGGCCCCTTTGGAACTTTGATATTCCCATATCTGCATTGGGATGAGTTAAACTGAGTCACAGAACTGTGTTATTAAACATGCTATACTAATATATAGTGGCTTTGCTGGGGGGATGTCATTGATGGAATCTGATAGCTGCTTTGTATATATGTCAATCATATTATTTTGTAGCACTGTTTGCAGATGCAGAGGATGCTTTCATGGACCTGAATTGTGCCTAAAAAATAAAACAAATAAAAACATCCTAATTGGAAGAACAAAAATATTAACTGTTACATCTCTTCACAACAGCATTCCTCAGTGACCATCAATTGGTAAGATGCTAAACATAACGCTACATGTCCACAGATAAGAGGATCATGGATCCTCTGGCAGCATGGCCAGAGACGACTCCGCCTGATTGTGATGTGACCTTGCATCCCACTGTATGCTCCAGAGGTTGCAACATTCAAATGCCTGCTGCGGGTAGATGCTGGCCTGAATCCCACCCATGTTTTTTTAGACAAAAAAAATTGTCGCCATTTTTGAGAGACACATTGCTTTGAAACATTTTATATTTTTAAAAGAATTCAGAAAATTGAAGCTAATCCAATTGGTAATGTATAAATTTAATTATTTTTTAATATTTTATTTTATGATATAATTGGAAATCATGATAATTTATCTGTTTATTTACTTTTTATCAAAAAGTTTTATAGGTTTCATTTTGTGATCGAAATTCATGATCTGGAAATTAACTTTAATGCAAAATCTGATATCTTTTTATCTTTTTGACTAAAACAGATATTTTTTTTTTTTTGTTAACTCATCAGTTATAGCATAACATAAATTACCATAATTATATAATATTCATAGATACATTTTAAAATGTGCATATTAACAATTTTATCATTGTTATTTCATTATTTTTATATGGGTGATTTGTTATAATTTGTTTATTTTATTTCATTTCTCTGGTTGCTAAAAGCCTTATTAAATTGTGATTTGGAAAATTTAAAAGGGCTCTATTTAAGCACAAAGCATATTTTTTTACAGAAGTTTTTAGTTAGTGAAGACCTTGCTTTTGGATAGAAGTTCACTAACTAAAAACTTCTTTAAAAAAATATGCTATGTGCTTAAATAGAGCCTTTTTAAATTTGCTGAATCACAATTTAATAAGGCTGTATATGTTTATTAATGTATAGGTAACTAGTAGTAATGTTTACATTAGTTATTTAATTTTCCATATGTATTTTCATTAGGATCAATGCTGTTATAACTTAAAATTTATTAAATTGAAACGGTGGGGGATCAAGATGGTTGCTGGAGAAATATTGGAGGTTAAGCCAACTGGTGCAGGTAAAGCTTAAAACCATACATAAAGAAAGTTTGTCAAAGCTGATGATCTACGTGGGTATACCAATGTGACTTACGTGGCTATACCCATGTGGTTGCTGGAGAAACATTAGAGGTTATGCCAACTGATGTAAGTAAAGCTTAAAATCATAAATAAAGAAACTATGTCAAGGCTGGACTGTAATTATTTAAAAGGCTACACAGTAATAGTGTCCCAGCTGGATAAAAGACTGAGAATGCTATCTGCTAACATAGCCTTGCACCAAAAGGTAATAGAGGTTAGCCATTGTAAGCAGGATCCTTGTTTATAAAGTGCTATTATAAAAAAAGGCACTTATATTAAGCCTTAATTTTTACTGTTAAAACTAGTATTAGATACCCACAGCTACTGATATAACCCCTACTGGTATAGGATTGGATAGGTAAAATAAAACATACCACTAATAAATTACACGACAAAAGAGGACACTAAGACAAATCAGAATCCTGCAAAAACAGCCATGTCTTTAACGTAAGTGGTTACAGTTTAACTTGATCCCTGGCTGGTATAAAAAAAAGCACCTGCATTACAGGCCTTCAAGATAAAAACTGGGGAATTTAAGCAAACATCAAACACAGAGTGAAATATTTTCTTTACCCCTTTAAAGATTTTGATTGGCCTAAAGGACTAAAAAGGCTACAGAGGCTACAAAAAGTACTAGCGGGCCCATTGCAATTAAGATTTCAATATATATAATTACTCCTATATAAAGGCTGTTTGTTATATTGCAACAAATCCCAGTTGCGTACCATCTATAATTCCATAAGGCTGATATAGTGGGATTGACTACAAAACTGTAGATAAAAGGAGATGTCAATGGTCTTTATTATAAGGCGGATACCTGCAAAAAGCCACTTGATAGAACCTACTGGGTACATTTATCTCATTGCCTTCACCAAGAAACAAAGTGATCCTACCCATTACGCCACAAGGAGAAATTACACCAGACCATTCGGTCATTATCCCCCAGAAAAGACCCCACAAGGACTAGATGTAAGCAATTTATCTTTACAGGGAGAGGAATTACTTACTTGCTCCAAAATAAAAGAACTCTTAGAATGCTTTCAAGAAAATCTTATAGCTGACCTGACAAAGAATATAGGATATAACTATACTAGCGAATTGCCCGTCAAAAAATGACGGCAATGAAATTGTAAGGTAGCTAATGCTGTTTAGTGTGTAATAATGAAATATATAATACATTAATAAATGAATATACTTTACCTATTTTAAAGCATTGTGTGGAAGAGCTGTGAATGTGTTTTGATGTTGCTGCAGCATTAGTGGTGTGGATCTGCTGTGTAAGCGTGCTGAATGTGTGCAGTGTAACACTGTGCGTGCGCGAGCCCAAACCGTTGTCGTGTACTTCCGCATTGGCGTAAAATGGCGAGTAATGTGTGGTATACGTTTGTATCGGAATATCCGTAGGTGTTTTGTGGTGTTTTGCGAGTTTTTTGTGGTGTTTTGCGAGTTTAGAGTGCTGTAGCCTCGTTTTCGCTTTGTTCGGCGGCCATTTTTTCTCTCGCTTCGATTTTTTTTTAGTCTCTAAACTGTTTTATTTCGAGTAAAATCGAGGTGTAAGTTGTTGTTGTTTTTTATGTATGTGGTGTATGTATGTATTGTGTTTTACATTTTGTAATGTTCGCGAGTTGCGTCCGAGTGTTGCGAGTCCGTAATGTGTGTGAACATGTGTCGTATGTTGTTTGCGAGTGTCGTAATGTGTGTGTCGTACTGTTTGGGTTGCGACGTGAAGTTTGCGAGGGTCGCAGTTGCTGGCATGGAGCGCCTTCGGCGCTCCATGCCAGCAACTGCGGCCCTCGCTTTGCGAGGTCCTCAGGTGCTGGCATGGAGCGCCTACGGCGCTCCATGCCAGCAACTGAGACCCTCGGGCAGTGCCCTCGCTTCGCGAGCCCGCAGCGTTAGCAACAACTCGTACGCTCACAACTATATATGTGATAGCTATCAAGGAAGTAAATTTAGAAACTAGAGGCTACCGAAAAAAAATGTGAAAAGTTAAGTATGGACAATAATGCATTATTATAGTACCTTTTTAATATAGTACCTTTAACCAAGAAAGTACATACTATTTTTTTTTTTTTTTATTCTTTTTATTAGTTTTCATATAACAAATGAGACAGTAAATATATACATACACAATCATCACAAAAAATAAACATTCCATTCATTCACATTCAGAGGCAGGGAATTTTTAACCGTATTCTCACCAACAGAGGATAGGAGGTCGAATATACAGGAGAAATATCAAATATCAAATCTCGCATGGACAGAAGGTGTAGAGGGAAAACAACGCTCATCAACAGAGAATGCATTTTTCTTTCCCTTTACACCCTACCTATTCCTTCTTTCTTTTTTATAAAAGAATCCCATATTAGCCATTGCTTGTCTATCCCCCTTTTTTTTGAGCTTGCTTGACCAGATGACCTTAAGTCAAACTCTCTATTTTTAGTAACCACCCTAGCTATTTCTAATATAGATGGAAGTACATTTTCTTTCCAATATTTACACATTAGCACTTTAATTACCAACAGGATATGAGATAGTAAAAAGTATTGTTTTGGAAATGTCTCCTTGAGATTAATGTGGAGTAATAACACATCTGGATTAAAGGGGATTTCAGCTTCTGTTATCATCTCCAGCCATAGGCAACATTTCCTCCAAAAGGCCTTCACCTTGGTGCATTCCCACCAGACATGTTTAACATCCGCTCTCAGACCACACTCTTTCCAACATAATACTATATCCTTTTGGGAAAATTTAATAATTGAGTCCGGTGTACGGTACCACATGTTAATTATTTTGAAGTATGTTTCATAATTAGCAGAGGATCTAGCCGATATTTTAACCATTTTTATAGTTTTAACCCACTCTTCCATACTAATAGATAATGATAAACTTTCCTCCCATTTCACCATCCCTGTGGTTTTACTATTCTGGGTATTTAGGGAGATAATCTCCTGACATTTAGAAATCCTATGACGGGTATTAGTATTATATAGTAGGAGTTCAAAGGATGTTAACCTATCTATAATTTCCTTTTTAAAGCCTCTCCTTTTTAGAACACTCTGCATATTCATATAATGTAACCACAGATTTTTATCAAGTTTAAATTTGGCATGTAGTCTTGACCAACTAAGTAGTGTACCTTCCTCATAAAAATCTATTATACGATAAATACCTTTTTCTATCCATTTTTCCAAGGATATTATCTTAAGCTCTGCCTTAAGTATTTCTACTGGTGCGGCCAAAGATGGATATACTGATAGTTTCATCTTGGATCTGATTTTCATCCAGAAATTAAGCAGAGATTTAATATGCTTTGGCACTAATTTTTTCTTTACCAAGTCCATACTCGAAGACCAAATTATGGCATTTATAGGGGTGGGATCCAAGAATACTTTCTCCATCTCTTTCCAATTTGGTTTTACTGATGGAAGATTCCATGGGATAATCTGGGCTAGAGATATAGCTGTTAAAATATCTTTTATACATGGCGAGGCAAGTCCTCCAAACTCTATTATTTTTCTAGTAATCATACCAGCTATACTCGCTCTTTTACCCTGAAGGATATAAGTGTCTATTAGCTGTTGAAATCTCTTTATCCAATAGAGCATGGGGATATCAGGAATAGATCTAAGAATGTATGTTATTTTTGGTATAACAATCATTTTTATTATGGCTATTCTCGCAGTCCAGGATAAATGGATTGATCTCCACTCTTGGATAACTTTTGATATAGTTTTGTATATGTTAGACAGATTATTTTTTTAAATGTTTTTAATATCGAAAGATATATGTATTCCCAAATGTCTAATTTGTTTTACGTTCCAATTATATTGATATCTCTCTCTTAGCTTTGACTTAATTTCTGGGGATAAACCTCTAGTGATTACATCTGTCTTAGATGTATTCACTTTAAAGTAGGAGACATTACTGAAGCTGTTTAATATCGCTTCTAGATTTAATAAAGATTTTTCGGGATCCGTAAGAATGATAATCATATCGTCAGCATAAATAATTGTTTTATATTCTTTCTCCCCAATTTTAATACCGCTTATGTCCTTCGTTGTTCTTATTTTCTCTAACAGAGGTTCAATATATAAAACAAATAATAGAGGAGACAGGGGACACCCTTGTCTTGTTCCATTCGTCATACTAAAAAAAATTGTCTCAAAATTTGTCTTTACTACTTTTGCTCTTAAATTACTATACAAGGCTTTTATCGCCCTATTTGCGAAATCCCCTAAACCATATTTCTGGAGCACTGCCTGCAGGAACTCCCAGCTGACCCTGTCAAACGCTTTTTCGCCGTCTATTGACAGGGCCAGCATGGGAGCTCCTTTCTTGATTCCCGAAGGTAGAATATTCATTAGACTTCTGATATTGTCACACCCCTGACGAGAACTAACAAAACCTACCTGATCTGGGTTTATAAGTTTATCTATTAAAGGGTTTAGCCTTTTTGCCAATATTTTAGAATATAATTTCAGGTCGAAATTCAAAAGGGATATAGGTCTATAGCTCTTCCTATCGGCCGGATCTTTATCCTCTTTTAATATATTTATAATTTTTGCGTCTGTTAGTTCTGCCAGAAGGACACCACTATCTTTTATTTCATTATACATCCTAGCCAGAGGAGCCTTCACTACCTCTACAAATCTCTGATAAAAAAGCTTATCTAATCCATCAGTGCCTGGGGCCTTATTGTTTTTACTTTCTTTAATCGCTTCTTCTATCTCCTCTTCCGTTATTATTTTATTCAGGGTCTCTAATTCTGTTTCTGAGATTCTTGGGAGATTCAAGTCTCTTAAGAACTCCTCAATATCCCTTATATCTTTTTTTATTTTTATATCTGAATTGCTCAAGTTATAAAGGTTAGAATAGTAATTATGGAAGATATCACTTATGTCCCTCTGATCTCTATAAACCTTATTATCCTCCCCTCTGATCTCTTGGATGCAATTATGAATTCTTTGCTTTTTCATTTTATTTGCCAAAAGTTTTCTAGTCTTATCTCCTTCTAAGTAAGTCTCCATCTGAGACCTCCAAATTAATCTGTCCAACCCATACTGTTCCACCTTCTTTATTTGTTGCTGTATATTTCCAATCTCTTCCCTTAATTTCTTATTTGGAGATTTTTTATTCAAATTATGTTTATCTTCCAGATTTATATATAAAGATCTTAAAGAGTCTCCCCACTCTTTTTTTAGCAAAATTGTTTTAGATGTTCGTAAACCTCTAGTGAATGCCTTAAACGATAGCCAAAGAGTCGTAAAAGACGCAATTGAACCATTATTTATGTCGAAATATTCTATTAAGTTTCCCTTTATTTCATTAACTCTTATTTCGTCTTTCAAGACCATTGGCTCCAATCTCCAGTTTCTATTTATTTTATAGTTTCCAGTTTTTTTATTTACAACTAGAGCTATTGGGGCATGATCTGAGATTGTATTTGTATATATATTAATTTTAAATGTATCATTCAGCACCGATTGATTTCCTAGAATGTAGTCTATTCTGGAGTATGAATTGAATCTTTTAGACAAACATGTGTAATCTTTTACCCGAGGAGACTTAATTCTCCATATATCATAATAGCCCATTTCTATAAGAAGTTCTGTAATTTTCTTAGATGCATTGGTACTATTATTTCCTATTTCTACTTTGGCTTTACTTGACCTGTCTTTCTCTGGGTCCAGGACTAGATTAAGATCCCCACATATAATCGTCTTACCTTTTTTAAATTTGTTAACCAATTTCAGGATATTGATTACATAACCTTCTTGTTTCCGATTGGGTGCATAAATATTTACAATTGTATATATCTGATTATCTATGTTTCCCACCCATATAATAAATCGTCCTTAAATACAGACTTCATACTAGGGTCTCTTTGACCAAAATTTGAAAATAGCCGGCGTTAACCAATGATCGTGTTGTCGGGGTGTAACCCTTCTTTTATTTTTTCTTTCTTTTTTTTCCTTTTTTCCTTTTTTTTTCCCCTTTTACTTTATCTACCATTTCTCTTTTAACGAATAATTCAGACCTAGACAAACCTACAATAATACCTTCAGTTATCACAACCAAGATGGAATACACCGTAAGGAGGGGAGGGGGAACAGAGGGGGAACATGTACTTTACAGTCTTTTTTACCATTACCGACATTATATAGTGTTAAAACCGTATTCATGTATACACTCAGAGTTATTACTATTCCAAAGTGTAATGTGCATTTCAAAATGTATCTAAGTCTCAATTCCTTCGATTGCATCAACCTTTATAATACATAACAAGGGAGAAGCAAAAATAACGAAAACCAAATTATACCCTTTAAATATCACTTTTCACCATAACCCCCTTCCCCTCCACTTCCGCTCCCCATTACAATTCTATAAATTACTACGTGTTCAAAAATTTGTGCATTATTACAATTGTGTTTGGTAAGCTCTATAAATTACAAAAAGTGCATCATGCAATTATCAACTATTCAGTCTTCAAAATATTATACCAAATTAAATATCCATTAAAATACATTTGTGTTAGGTAAACATATTTACTCTATAATTTGTAAAGTGCATCATGCATTTATCCAACTCTATAATCTTCAGCATATTCTATCAGGGTAAATATTCATTAGAATAGCCTACGTACTAATTCTACAAATTTGTTTAAGATTTAATTTCCCAAAATGCCACCTTCTTTTACAGTGCAAAATATGTGCAAAACTAATATCTACAGAGGGTAGACATACACATGTATATAAATCGACAGAAAAAACACATCCCTTCCCCCCTCCCTTTTTTCTCCGCATGGAATTATTTTTGTTGCCATTCTGGCCTCAGTAGTATATCCTTTCGGATTATATGTATTTGATTGTCCATCTTTATATTCCACGACTTTAATAGTTCTTCTCCGCTTTTTGATGAACTGATTTTGTGCCAGCTTAAGTCTTTCTTTACCATAAGGCCTACCGGTGTTGTCCATCTGTAAATTAATTTCTCTTTTCTTAAAAGTTCTGTAATAACTGAATACTCCTTTCTTTTAATTAAGGTAGCAGCAGATATGTCTTGAAAAAAAATGTATTTTATCATGTGGTGCCTTTTTATATTTCTCTTGAAAATTAGCTTTCATAATTAGATCTCTCGTGGATAACTTGTGAAACTTAACAATCACATCTCTTGGCAGCTTGTTTTTCAAATGCATTGGAATAGGGATTCTGAAGAATGAGACCATCTTATCTTCCACTTGGTTATAACTTGGCACCATGGATAAAAACAATTTTACTAGGTATTCTTCTAAGTTTCCATCCATAATTGATTCATCTATTCCCCTAATCCGGAGATTCTTTCTTCTGATTTTATCATCAATATTACCAATTCTTCTATCTAGAATAATTATTTTCTCTTCTAGTTCCTGGTTCTGCTTCTGAAGGTAGTTGTTGTCTGCATCCATTTTATCAATTTTGGCCTCCAACTCTGAAGTTTTAATATTTAAAGCAATAATTTCTTTTGCATTGTCCAGTATTTGATTTTTTATATCTGCAATAAAAGATGTTTGAAACTCCTGTAGTAATATCTTCATTTTTCTCACTGTAAGTAATTCTTCTTCTTGTATATTTGATTCTCTACTAGTATTGCTTTCGTTCATGCTCCCTATACTTTGACTGAGGTTTTGTTCTGTATCAGGTGATATAGGAAGAGGGATCTCCTGTGGTTTTCCTTGGATTTTTGGAAAAAACAAGGTATTAGGTTTTTGTTGGTGTCCTTTTTTTTCTTTATTTTTTGTTTTAGCCGGCATTGTTATTTTATTAAGTATATTCCCTCTTTTTTTCTTCTTATATTTCCAGTTCAAGGCCCAGAACGTTCAAGTAATTTGTCGGAATTAAGAGCACTATTAAAGCAATACAATGTATTTAGGTGAAGCAAAGGGTATTAGATTGAGTCTGTTATATAACTTAAGTCCATTCAGCTTATGCCACAGAGATCATCTTCTTGCTTACTTTACTTCATTTATACATAAGCAATATTTCTAAATATAGATAAGAAGTATGTAAGATTTATACTTAAAAAACTTATTTTCTTTTGGGGAAAAAACTAATAAACAGTTTATTTTTTAAAAGGCGTCATTTCCTCCCCCCATGCTCAGACTGCAGTATAGAACTTGTATTTCAGTTGTTTTCATTTAACAATAGTTACTTCTGAGGTAATCCTTTCGCTTCTGTACAATCCTTTTATAAAGAACGTTTTATACAGCAGTGTAAATTTCTTTAGAATATACTCTCCTTCAAGTTCTAGAGACTCTTCTGGTAGCTTTGTATCTTTTCTCAATAAGCCCCTGATTTCACTGTGTGTCTTTAATTGTGAGTATAACAACACCTGAATTGCCTTCTGCTATGCAGTGCAGTTTAACGGGGTAGATATTATTATATACATGTGATTATAACAGCACCTGAATTGCCTTCTGCTATGCAGTGCCGTTTAATGGGGTAAATATTATTATATACTTGCTTCATACGTGTAGCACAGTGTTACAGCTCCATCTTACTTCAGAAGTGATTCTCTCAGTCCCATACAGTCCTTTTATAAAGGGGTCTTTTGTGAAACACTTTGAGATTCTACAGAGCGTACGCTTCTACTTCTGGATACTTTGGACTTTACTAGGAGTTTATTAATATGTTATTGTATAATACTCCTTTCCTTCAGTATTCACTGTATAGTTCCTTCTAGGTCTCCATGACTAACATAACTGTAACATGTAATATGTGCTTTTTCTTCTTTAGCCCCCCTCTAATTTCACTATGTATCTTTAATTTATGATCATTACAACCCCTGAAATGCCTCCTGCTGTGCAGTACTGTTTATCAGGGTTTATTGTTACATACGTGCTCCATATATGCATCACAGTGATACAGTCCCAGCTTCAGAGAGATGTCTTTGGCCTCCTTTGCCTGTATTTGCCTGCAGGTCTCCTTTCCTCCTTCCCTCTGCCCTGTTTACTGTTCTTTACTTTGGGGTCACTGGAGAATTGGAGAACAGGCAGCTTGTGGTGCAGGAGTTAGAGCGCTGCTCACCCTCAGCTATGTTGCCAATGCCTCTTTTCCTCCTTCTCTCTGGTCCTGTCTACCAGACATTGCATATGGGTCTTAGGGGAGTATACAGCCTGCAGTACAGGGGGAAGTCGCTGCTCACACTCAGCTACACTCCGGACATCACTTCATCCACCATTGCTTCGCTCAAACGGCGCCAAAAGCCATTTCCGGTCACGCCCCCTCCACAATCAATATCCTGTGCTGGGGAGCATAGTATTGAAGATCGATCTAGGAAAAATAACCTCCATTTGAGAGGTATCCCAGAGTCAGTTCAAGGCCAAGATTTGACAGCCTATGTCATGGGCCTGTTCCAAAAGTTGCTGCCGGATTATCCAAGGGAAGAGTCAAAAATTGATGAGCTATCCAAGAATTTGAACCAATGTTTGCCTAGAGATATTATTCTGGGGACACAGGGCCTCATTCTATTATCGGCCGTAGGAGATGCGGGGCCGCAAGGACCGGCCGCAAGCTATTCGGCTATTCTATTCCCCTCCGGCCGGGGATTCCGGCAGGCTTGCGGCCGGCGCCTTGCTATCCCTTGCGGCCGCTCGCGCCGGAGGAAGGCCTTTGATCTAAAACAGGCGCAAGAGTTTCGGCCGCAAGAAAATCCTGGTTGCTATTCAATTGCTCCGGGAACCCTCTCTGCAAGGCTAAACCCGAGCCGCAGCTTACTTGCAGAAAAAAGGTCCCGCTAGCACCAATTAAGCACATTATAAAGCGGAAATAAAGCCATCCTGCAATCTGAGCAGACTATAAAGTGATTGTAGGTGTTAGCAAAAATAGCACAACATTCCCCTACACTCGTAAATAAATTATTTTTTAATTTATGTCACATATCCATGTAAAAAGTCCCGAGGGCTTGGAGCACCTCAGACCCGCCCACGCTGTGGCCGGAAAATAAACAGTTAATGTAAACTCGGATTTGGGCTGATGTGCAAGCTTGAGAGGGGGTTGCTATTAATCCTCATGTCCCTCAATATGATCCCTAGCATTTACAGAGCTGTACAGTGCCGTCTTGAATTTATTTTTGCGTTTAAAGATTTCTGAGCTTACGGCCGGTTGCAAGATATACGGCCGGCCGTAAGGGGAGATCCGTATAATTGAATTGCAAGATAACGGAACCCCCACAAGGAATCGCAGCCTTGCGGACGTTTTACTGCCGATAATAGAATGAGGCCCACAATATCTAACTTTTAAGGAAGAAATAGTCAGAGCCACCTATGTTAAAAAAACATGTTATCCCCTTATGAGAATGTTAAGATCTTTCAAGATCTATCGGCTTATACCCTTATTAAAAGAAGGAAATATCAAGGGATAACGCCGGTCTTAAGGCGTGAGGAAATGAAGTATAAATGGAAATACCCATGTGGTATTTCAGTTTTTAAAGACCTGGTATGGTTTAAGGTGGGCTCTGTCCATGAAGGAATAGAATTGTTGAAGAAGTGGAATTTGGTAACTGATAAGAAAGAGTATAACAAATCCAACTTGAAAATTAAAAATCAGGGGTGGCAAAAAGTATAGCAAGAATGCTAGAAGCCTCAATAGTTGACAAAAGGTATTAATAGGATTCGGACAAGTTATACTGGGTTTAGGCACTTTTACAAAAAAATTTGTTTAAGAATGAAATTGGTTGTACTGTATTTAATCACCATAAGGGAAAGAGAGAAATAGGTAATAGAGAGTAACTACTAAATAGTGATATGGATATTTGCACCATTTGATTTAAGGCTCTCACAAATAAGTAACACGAGGTTGCATCAATTTATATTAAGAAGGGAAAGATAAATAAATAAATATGTTTTTCTTAGATTGGCCACCTCAAGTAGGTACATAAGTGTAATAACACTATGTTATACAAGGTTTTGTCCTTTCTTAGGTCTTCACCCAGTAAAAAAAAAAAAGGGGGAAAAAGTAACTAAAGATCCTATATTAATTTAAACCGTAGGGGTTAGACAGACTATTTGAAGGTTCAAACTGTTCACAAATTGCTGGTAGGCCCTAGAAATTTCTTAACTTGAATCTGTATGGTGTGTTTCACCTGATACAATCTAATGGTAATCAATTCCTAAAAGCCCCTCTCTCCCAATCAATGTAGGATTCTACTCCCGACATTTCCTAACATCGGCCTAAGTGCCCTGTCAACCATTAGGGCTTTTCAACTATCTGTTTTTCTTATGTTTATGTAAGGTGTTGTATGTGTGATATGGAAGTATGTACGGTTTCAAAGAAAGGACTATTAATTCAAGCTGGCAGTGAAAAGAAGTTCTCAATGACCGTGCATGGTCTGAATTCTCCTACAAAGAGAAAAATAGCGTTCTCTAATCTTGTTAAGATTAAAGCGGACATCATTTGTCTCCAGGAGACACATCTAAAAAAAGAATCAAGCTTTTATATGACTAATAAGAATTACAGTATGAGAATAGATTCTTGTTTTAAAAAGAAAGTAAGAGGTGTCTCCATATTTGTTAGTAAAAGATTAAATATTCAGGAACAACTCTCAATAATCGATCCATATGGTGGGTTTATCATAACTCTAGTAAATGTCTATTTGCCTAACAAGGATCAAAATATTTAGTTTTAAAGAATACTTAGAAATATTCATAAATATAAGACTGGCCACACTATAATCTGTGGAGACTTTAATATGGCTTTAAATGTAACTTTAGACAAACAGGGATCCTATCAAATAAAAACTGAAGCCCAAAATATTAGAATATCTAAAGAGTTTTCTGAACAACTCATAGCCTCAAATCTATATGACGTCTGGAGGATTCTACATCCTCTAGACAGAGAATTTACATTTTCTTCCGAACAGGTTTCAATCATGGTCTAGAATTGACTATATATTTACAGATTTAGACACCCTAAATTTGGTTAAAAAAATCTAAATCTAATTAATGCCCTAGTCAGATCATTCTATGGTTAGTTTATACTTGGAAGACCAATTATCGGCAAAAAAGAGGAGGGGATGGAAAATAGATCCGCCTGCGTTTAAAAACTCTGATTATGTCAAATCTCTGAAGGAAGCCTCATTGGATTTTTTCAGATTAAATGGAGAATCAGTAGACTCTCCAGCAACAGTCTGGTGCTGCTATAAGACATACGTTCAAGGATTGCTGATTGCAAGGTCGTCAGAAATCTACAAAACTATATAAGCTATATAAGCTTCATCAGATTAATATAAAGACCCCTAATAAGGAAATTAGAAAAAAATTTTACCTATTAAACTGTCAAATTAGGAAAATTCTACAGACTCAAGCTGATAATATATTACGGAAATGTCAGCAAAACAACTTTCTGCTTGGTAAAAAAAAACTGTTAATTTTTGGCCAATAGACTATAAAAAAGAGAGGACCCAAAATAAGATTCTAAAAATCTATGACCAGGATGGAAAAATACATTTACATCCCGATACAATTGGAGAGGTGTTTTTCGACTTCTACCAAAAACTATATAATCTTGGAGATGACTACTCGCAGGTTAAACCTAGTATCATAGAGAATTCAAATTTCAAAATTGACAGCAGTAAATTTAAATACCTTAAATAAAGACATCACAGAAACTGAGGTTCAGAAAGCTATCAATAAGGGCAAGTTGAATAAATCACCAGGAGTGGATGGTTTTGATCTATTGTTTTATCAAATCCTTTCATCATAAATAAATATTTATTTGTGTGATCTTTATAATGAGATAAAACATGTGGGTACATTACCATTAGAATTATTGGAGACTAAGGGCACTATTAAATTATCCCTCGAAGTTCTCTCGGTGCTCGCAAAAGGCAGTTTTTCTGCTGTTTGCGAGTACCGAATCTCTCGCAGCCTGCTTTGCGATATGACTTCGACAAAATGGCCGAGAATAGGCTCCGAGAGAGGTACGTAGCCTTAAATCTACGCATGATTCTCGCATATCGTAAGAATCCCTACGTGCACAAAAAGTGCCCGCAAGGGATCCTAAAGCCTCTACGTGCTGCCTCGGAACAGCCCGAGACAGCAGTGTGAGGCTCCCCCCTGCACCCTATACACATCCCCATGCTGCAGGGGTCTCTATCGGGACCCCTGCAGCACCCCCACATTAACCCCTTGCAGTGGGGGTCCCTTGATCGGCACCGATCAGGCCCCCGCTGCATTTAAAACGTTAAAATTCCCCGCCGCGGCTCCTTAAAGGGGCCGCGGCACACTAATACCCAATCAAGGCCGCGGCACCTAAAATTAACCTCCCTCTATGCTGGGGGTCCCCATCGGGACCCCCGAAGTGTCCCCACATAAACCCATTGCAGGGGAGGCCCCGATCTGCATAGATCAGGCCCCCCGCTGCATTTAAAACTTTTAAAATCCCCGCCGTGGCTCCTTAAAGGGGTTGCGGCACACTATTACCCAATCCCGGCCGCAGCACCTAAAATTAACCCCCCTCTATGCTGGGGATCCCCATCGGGACCCCCGAAGTGTCCCCACATAAACCCATTGCATCGGGGTCCCCGATCGGCACCGATCGTGACCCTGCTGCAATTCAATTTTAAATTTCCCGCCTCGCGGGTCCCTAAAGGACCGTAAAGGTCCTGAAAGGACTCGCACTAAAAATATTAACCCCAGGCAACTATAATTACCCCATTAACTCATGGTGGTCAATACAGACCACCATAAGGCCTGAATTAACCCATTAACTCATGGTGGTCAATAAAGACCACCATAAGGCCTGAATTAACCCATTAACTCATGGTGGTCAATACAGACCACCATAAGGCCTGAATTAACCCATTAACTCATGGTGGTCAATACAGACCACCATAAGGCCTTAATTAACCCATTAACTCATGGTGGTCAATACAGACCACCATAAGGCCTGAATTAACCTATTAAGACCACCATAAGGCCTTAATTAACCCATTAACTCATGGAGGTCAATACAGACCATCATAAGGCCTTAATTAACCCATTAACTCATGGTGGTCAATACAGACCACCATAAGGCCTGAATTAACCCATTAACTCATGGTGGTCAATACAGACCACCATAAGGCCTGAATTAACCCATTAACTCATGGTGGTCAATACAGACCCCCATTAGGCTCTATTTAACCCCATCAGTCCCATAAGGGTATATTATTACCATTATGGGCCTGTTACAACCCAACATTAACCACATAAGTGCCATGACGGTCCGCAAGGACCATCATGACACTAACTACAAACACTACACTATAACCCCCAATAAACCATTTAATCTAAATGAACCGCCCTCTACATTAATCTATTAACACTTACACTACCTACCTACACTACCTACCCCCTAATAAACCTCCCCAACACTCTAATTACAAAAAATAAAAAAACCTACCTTACAGAACACAAAAAACCTACCTTACAGAGAACAAAAAAACCTACAGTACAGAAAAAAAAAACACCTACCTTACAGAAAACAAAAAAAAACCTACAGTACAGAAAAAAAAAAACCTACAGTACAGAAAACAAAAAAATACATTACAACCCCACTCCCCACTCCAGAAAATAAAAAAATTACACACCTGAAAAGGAAAGACAGATAAACACAATACAATACATACATATAATACATTACATACATTACATACAATACATGACATTACATACATTACATATAATATATTACATATAATATATTACATACAATACATGACATTACATACATTACATATAATATATTACATATAATATATTACATACAATACATGACATTACATACATTACATATAATATATTACATATAATATATTACATACAATACATGACATTACATACATTACATATAATATATTACATATAATATATCACATATAATATATT
The DNA here is from genome assembly GCA_027410445.1 of Discoglossus pictus. Classification (NCBI taxonomy): domain Eukaryota; kingdom Metazoa; phylum Chordata; class Amphibia; order Anura; family Alytidae; genus Discoglossus; species Discoglossus pictus. The sequence goes on along the minus strand of CM050173.1, from coordinate 96,652,049 downwards.
ACATAAAATACATGACATTACATACATTACATATAATATATTACATATAATCCAAATCAAATACCCCCTATCTATCTAACATATGTAATATATTATATGTAATGTATGTAATGTCATGTATTTTATGTAATGTATTATGTGTAATATATTATATGTAATATATTATATGTAATATATTATATGTAATGTATGTAATGTCATGTATTGTATGTAATATATTATATGTAATATAATATATGTAATATATTATATGTAATGTATGTAATGTCATGTATTGTATGTAATGTATGTAATGTATTATATGTATGTATTGTATTGTGTTTATCTGTCTTTCCTTTTCAGGTGTGTAATTTTTTTTATTTTCTGTAGTTGGGAGTGGGGTTGCAATGTATTTTTTTTTTCTGTATTGTAGTTTTTTTTTCTTCTGTACTGTAGGTTTTTTTGTTTTCTGTAAGGTAGGTTGTTTTGTGTTCTGTAAGGTAGGTTTTTTTATTTTTTGTAATTAGAGTGTTGGGGAGGTTTATTAGGGGGTAGGTAGTGTAAGTGTTAATAGATTAGTGTAGAGGGGGGTTAGTTTAGATTAAATGGTTTATTGGGGGTTATAGTGTAGTGTTTGTAGTTAGTGTCATGATGGTCCTTGAGGACCGTCATGGCACTTATGTGGTTAATGTTGGGTTGTAACAGGCCCATAATGGTAATAATATACCCTTATGGGACTGATGGGGTTAAATGGAGCCTTATGGGGGTCTGTATTGACCACCATGAGTTAATGGGTTAATTCAGGCCTTATGGTGGTCTGTATTGACCACCATGAGTTAATGGGTTAATTCAGGCCTTATGGTGGTCTGTATTGACCACCATGAGTTAATGGGATAATTAAGGCCTTATGGTGGTTTGTATTGACCACCATGAGTTAATGGGTTAATTAAGGCCTTATGGTGGTCTGTATTGACCACCATGAGTTAATGGGTTAAATAGAGCCTTATGGTGGTCTGTATTGACCACCATGAGTTAATGAGTTAAATAGAGCCTTATGGTGGTCTGTATTGACCACCATGAGTTAATGGGTTAATTAAGGCCTTATGGTGGTCTGTATTGACCACCATGAGTTAATGCATTAAATAGAGCCTTATAGTGGTCTGTATTGACCACTATGAGTTAATGGGTTAAATAGAGCCTTATGATGGTCTGTATTGACCACCATGAGTTAATAGGTTAATTAAGGCCTTATGGTGGTCTGTATTGACCACCATGAGTTAATGGGTTAAATAGAGCCTTATGGTGGTCTGTATTGACCACCATGAGTTAATGGGGTAATTATAGTTGCCTGGGGTTAATATTTTTAGTGAGAGTCCTTTCAGGACCTTTACGGTCCTTTAAGGACCCGCGAGGCGGGAAATTTAAAATTGAATTGCAGCAGGGTCACGGTCGGTGCGGATCGGGGACCCCCGCTGCAGGGGGTTTATATGGGGACACTTCGGGGGTCCCGATGGGGACCCCCAGCATAGAGGGGGGTTAAATTTAGGTGCCGCGGCTGGGGTTGCGTAATAGTGTGCCGCGGGCCCTTTAAGGAGCCGCGGCGGGGAATTTAAAAGTTTTAAATGCAGCAGGGGGCCTGATCTATGCGGATCGGGGACCCCCCCTGCAAGGGGTTAATGTGGGGACACTTCAGGGGTCCTGATGGGGACCCCCAGCATAGAGGGGGGTTCATTTTTTGGGCCGCGGCCAGGATTGGCAATTAGTGTGCCGCGGGCCCTTTAAGGAGCCGCAGCTGGGAATTTAAAAGTTTTAAATGCAGCGGGGGCCTGATCAGTCCCGATCGGGGACCCCTGCTGCAAGGGGTTAATGTGTGGGGGCTGCGGGGGTTCCTATGGACCCCTGCAGCAAGGTGTTCATGTGAGGACACTTCGAGGGTCCCGACGGGGACCCCCGCATTAAGGGGGGGTTAATTTTAGGTGCCGGGGGGGGGGTATTTGGAGTACCCCCCACGGCAGGGCTAATGTGGGGGACTGCCGTGGAGGTCCCTTTTAGGACCCCCGCAGCAATTGATGAGGAGTGGGAGCCTGCGATATCATATCGCAGGCTGTCACTCCGCATGTACATCTACGCAGTGTAGATACGTACGGCCCTGCTGCGTAGCTCATACGTTGCTCGCAGCAGGGCTAATTTAATAGCATTGTAAGTTAGAGAAACTTTGCAGTACGTAGGGCTTAAGTAGAAGCCTCTTATTTACGAGGCTGGAATTTAATAGGGCCCTAAGATTGTAAACATCTTAAAGCAGGGTAAAAATCCTGAGGTGTGTAGAAATTACCGCCTTATATCCCTTATCAATATAAACATAAAAATGCATTCTAAGATTCTGGCCAATCGATTGAAGGAGGCAATATCTGCCCTAATTCATCAGGACCAAACATGATTCATAACTGATCGTCAGGCATCAGATAACACGAGGCGCCTGATGAACATAATGAATTATGTTAAAACTAGAGAGCCCCCCACGTTGATCATGTCACTGGATGCTGAGAAGGCCTTTGACAGCATCAACTGGGGCTTTCTGGAAATGTTGTACAGAGATTTGGCCTTGGTGATTTTGCAGCAAAAGCAGTGGGGGCACTTTATACAAACTCCAATGCCTACATAGTTGGATCAGACTTGGAAACAAGGACATGTCTCCCCTGCTATTCATAAAACTGCTATCTATCTATATAAGAGATTCATCAGAAATAAAAGGAGTGCTCATAGAGAGGGAGGAATATAAATGTATTTCCTTTGATGATGACTTAATTCTACCCCTGACTTCTCCAGAGTCTTCTTGTTTAGAATTACAATCAATCCTTGATGAACTTGGCCAGGTCTCCTTTTTTAAGGTTAGCCTTGCCAGATCAGGCATTCTGATTAGGGGGTAGCAGAGGAGACAAGGGACTCTCTGGAAAGGACCTACCCCTTTAACTAAAGATCAACTCCTCAGTTCATTTAAGTGTAAAGTTCTTGTTTCAATCTAAAAATATTCTGCTGGACAATCTGAATGAATTAATGAAGGATATTAAGTTGAAATTGGATGAATGGAGTTCTGTAAAACTCTCTTGGTTAGCTAGAATTCCCTCTGTTAATATGGGTATAGTCCCAAGGATATCTTATTTTTTGGGGTGTGTACCTGGTAATCTACGAGTTTATGGCTTAAAGTCTGCACAGGTCATCATTGATGACTTTATTTATATATATATATATATATATATATATATATATCTATATAGATAGAGAGAGAGAGAGAGAGAGAGAGAGAGAGAGAGAGAGAGAGAGAGAGAGAGAGAGAGAAAAGAACCAGAATTAAGAGGTCCTTCACAAGTATGAAATACATAAAAGGAGGGCTGGGTGCCCAATGTATTAGAGATATATATGAGAAAATCGGGTTAGCTCAGGCTATTAGTTGTAATAAAGACTTTAATGAATCTAGATGGATAACAGTAGAACATGAGTTACTGGGAGCTAGCGCTACTCAGACTATCCTATGGTTTCCCAATTATAACCCAGCTATTTTTAAAAGGTTGCCTAGCAGAATAAGATCACCATTAAAATTGTGGTACAAGATAAGGGACCAAAAAGGCCTAGTGAGATATCCCTCACTAACCGCTCCAGTAGATATCATATGGACACAAGAGAATAGATTATTAATAAATCTCTTAAAGAATAAGGGGGTAGTATATATTAACAACCTTTATCATAGTAGTAACCTCTGTACACTACAAGAACTTCAGGGAAAATTTTAACTGAAAACGTCAATGCGGCTGGATTATGAGGCACTAAAAATCTCATTAAAAAATCAGGGTTATAAAATCCTTAATTTGCCAAGGCTATTAAAGATGGAGGAATTATTAATAAAAAGTGAAAAGGGGCATACTTTGTCCAGTTGCAACAAAATAATGGAGGATATTCCTCCATTTATTAAGTGCATTGGCATAAAGGGATGGGAGAGAGATTTAAATATGTTCTTTTCTGACCAATTGTTGCATAATGCAGTCAGCTATTAATTCATCTTATATTGAATTGTTTTTCAAGGTAATCCATAGGTGGCATTTGCTTCCAACTAATATGAAAAAAATTAACCCCCAGGCTGATGGGCTATGCTGGAAAGGCTGTGGCCTAGAAGGCACTGCCACACATATGTGGTGGGGATGTGTCAAAATAAGAAACTACTGGTCTAAGGTCTGCATAGAACTCACTAGTATGATTGGCAAACAGATCTCCTGTATTCCATCTTTGACTTTATTTCATATGAACTTGGATCATCTATTAATGGGTGATAAACAGCTAATCTCTTATGTACTCTTAGTGGCAAAATGGAAAATAGTTAAATGTTGGAATAAGCAAAAATCCCCTACATGGATTGAGTTGAAAAACACTATAGATCACAACAGAGAACTAATGAGGAACTTTAATACTCTGATGATGAATAATTGTGCTAAATGAATAAACTGGTCAAAAAGGGACAAATGTTTTAAGCCAGAGAATTTGAATTGTCAGTCTTTGCGTAGATTACTAGTCCCTTCTTCTTCAGCTAACCCCAATTTAAGTAGTTTGGTACATATTAGGTTCGGGTCTTGTATGATAAATGTCTCTCTGGATTTTTTCTTTTTCTTTTCTTCTCTTTATTTGTCCACATTTTGTAAATGTTTATATGTTTGAAAACAACAATAAAAAAAAAGAATGAATGTGTTAATTATGCTTGTTTTTATCTGGCTGGGTTTTGATATGTTTGAATTATACTATTTTTATGATTCGATCAATAAACATTACTTTTTTAGAAGGAATATTTGTCATTATTGTTCATTATTTTTTAATATTGTTCCTTTATTGTTTTACAGGTGGGTAAAAAATGGGGATTGAAATATTTGTTTGTAAGAAAATAATAATAACATTTCATAATTTCTGTTCATATATGCCATTTGGGATATAAATTTATAAACATGTTCACTGCAGGGCTGCCCTTGGGTTTGTGACATGTCGGTTCCAAAACAACCCTAATATATGCACTCTTCCTAAATATCTTTTTACGACCCATGGGAGGGGATTCAGCCCAGATGGTTTTAGACAAACAGAACAATACACTTAGGTTCAACCCCTAAACATGACTAAATTACCTGCCCTTAGCCAGTTAGCTCAATCATCCCCCTGGAATAACTCACCAGCCAATCTGGGGGATGTGGGAGTTAATACCATAACATGGTGAGGTGGTAATTACATCACACATTTAAAAACATTCAAAGTTAATTGGGACATCTACCTCCCAATGTAAAGTCAGTGGGGAAAAGGAGAGGACATAGTTCTTTTAGGGAGAGGTTTTCAGTGGTGCCCCTCAGGCTCCAAGTCAGTCATCACATAACTACCTTGTCATAAACATGTGTTTATTTGAAGCTCCAGGAAAGCAAAAGTTTACGTCAAAATATACATACCAATGATCTGATTGTAACTGAATAAACATTGGTTTTCTCTTTACTTCAATGTTTCTTTACCCTCTCATTTGTTCAGCTCCACATAATGTATCCCATAAATACAATGGGGATGACTAATGTATCCTGTGTGTTGGATGTGAGTCATAAACTATTTATTCTACAGAACACTGCTATTAATTTACAGTAAAAGTAATAATTGTTACCAAAGAACTATATCTACCTAGATTTAACTCTCTCTCTTATAAAGGCATCTAATGGCTCATATCTCAAATATTGCTTTATAGTGATATTTATGATGCTTGAGATGTTGAGTACATTACTGTGCATCCTGTACTCATCCAATCTCTACCGGGGGGACAGTAACTGACACCACTTACTAGGTGTAGCTGGGCCAATTTGCATGAGACGAATTCAAGTTAATTACATGCAATATGTTTGTAATAAAGTTGTTAGCCAATGCAACATGTCCTTAATTGCACTCTCATCACTAATAAAATGAAGTTTTCTCTAATTCAGCAAGCTTACTGACTCGTTAATAATTAAATGGTTCATTTAATTTGTCATCTAGGGATGTCAGAGCATAGAACAGCAAACAGACTAGAAGGAGCCACAGAGAACAACAAACAAAGAGTGGAGAACACCAGAGCATGGAAAGGATGTGTATAGACCAGTCATAAAACAGGCAAACAATGTATAGATCAGACATCAAAACAGGGAAAGGAAGTATAGAATAGTAATAAAAGAGGCAAAAGAGGTATAGACCAGTTAGAAAAACAGGAAAAGAAAGTTTTTACTAATAATAAAACCAGGCAAAGGATATATAAACCAGTCATAAAAAGAGGCAAAAAGGGCATTCATAAAAGCACTGAAAGGATATATAGACCAGTTATAAAAACATCAAATGATGTATGGATTAGTAAGAAAAAAACAGGCAAAAGAAAGTGTGAGACAATCATCAGACCAGGCAGAAAATGTATTTATAAAAGAATAATTACTACAATCAGAGAATGAAACTAGATTGTATGCAGCTCCAGTACACAAAATCCCTGTTGCCTCACTGTGTTGTATTTGTAATTCTTATCATTTATAATCTGTTTAACCTATACAACATGTTTAGTGTACCCACTCTACTTTACTAAGTAAGGGAATGTATAGTCATCAGAGCCGGGACTGAATGCAACATCAGACGCCAGAGACAAGACTAGATGTATAGAGTTGTCATCACACCAACCGAGGCAGGAAACAGCAGACCAGACAGAGACCCCCATAGCAAGCACAGAATGAATAGACCAGTCACCAGGGTCTCCACCAAATCATCAGAGCAGACCTGGAATGCACATGGAATGGGTACTACTTACAGGAAATAGAACTTTATATATATACTAATATTATAGAACAGGATGAATTGTGCAAATATGTAAAAAAAAAATTTTTAATCACGTATATAGTTGTGAGCATACGAGCCGTTGCTCACGCTTGCAGGCTCGCGCAGCTAGCCCGCAAGAACTGCGTCCCTCGCAAAGCGAGGGACGCAGGTCGCTCCGCAAATACGGACCCTCTCGAAGCGAGGGGCCGTATTTGCAGAAGGTGGAGGCTCCAACATCGGCTGTGTTTGTCCGCAACTGCGTCCCACACGCACAACTTAGAAAAAAAGCAACTGCGTCCCTCGCAAAAAAATACGGCCGCGATACGACCCATTCCCAACACGCAAAAAACGTCCAAAAAAGGGCGTGCATGAAAACATCAGAAACAATAAATAAACACAACGAACACATAAAAAGCTTACTTACAGCAAGGGGGGAATCCAGCACCTCAAAAAGTTAATTTACACGTCCATTTAAGTAAAAAAAAACGAGTTTAAACTGCCGAAAATCACCTAAGCAAGAGAAAAAATGGCCGCCGAACAAAACTAAAAAGAGGCTACAGACGCAACAATACTACAGTGACTCGCAAAACTTAAAAACACATACTATGCGGCACATACCACACTGATATTAACCACCATTTTGAAAACTACTACGCATAAAATGGAGGATGGAACGCAAATTGTAAGCTGGAACGCAAATCGCGCATGCGTTTTGCGTTCTAACGGTCTGAGGCACCTGAAAGTTTATAAATACTGCCTACTTTCCAGAAAATTCTACATTTCTACTCAGGTGATGAACGGAGTGACTGGATAGTTAACTGCTGCTGTTACTTGAGAAGAGAATTATTTCCTAATTTCCTACTTTACACTGTGCAAATTACAACTTAGAGGTAAGCTATAATATATTACATTTTATTATCAAGACCGAAAAAAAAAAAAAAAAACTTTAACTATGAAAATGTGATTAATGTATAGTGACATATCACACGCACATTTATGTGTATAGGCCCTACAACAAATTAATGTTAACCAAAACTAATTAAACAAGTATATTTAAATGACATGAATTGACTGCAACTCATAGCAAAAAATAATATGACACTAATACATATGGAACCTGAAGCTGAATCTTTGCCCTTTTTTTCACTATTCAAACTGACTCTGCATCAACAGCTTCACTCAAGAATTTGCACCGTGGACAGTGAAAGAGAATCCCTTTTAAAGAACACAAAGAAAGAAGAAGAGGTAAGATAGAAAAATACATTACATGTTGAAAAAGACCATGCTTTGCTAAATCAAAAAGAAGAAATATACAATTAACCATTTCATTTTCTTTTTCAAACAGACACTGCAAGAAGACTGGTGGATTAAGATTGGCAGGAGGGGACCCTCTGTCATTCGGACAAGAACAACACTTCAATCAAGGTATAGTATAAGAAGTAGAAAAAAAAAAGAAATATATATGTTTAATGGCCACCAATATAAAAATTAAAAGTACAAAAAATAAAAAAAATACAAATTTAATAAAGACTAAAACAACAGTTTAACAAACTTTACAAACACCTATACAATTTACAAAGAAAGATAGTTTCAGAAAAAAAAAAGAGGTGGTTACAAAACAGGATAGCATCCGAAACATTAGCAACATACATAAAACAAAAGTATTCCTCCTCTTTACTGTAAAATAAACTCCAACCATCACCCACAAGCCAAATGAAGCAACCAAAAAGTGGTGAACACAAAACAGGATAAAAGCCTACCATGATATGGAAAAGGCAATTAACATTCATTTTTACTGTCCAACATCATTTAATACTCATAAAGAAGACTAATTAAGCAAATAAAGTATGCAAAATATGGTGGACACAAAACAGGATTATACCAAAAATCACACAAACAGAAAAGTTAAATAATATTCTTCTTTATTGTTTAAGAACCTATAAGCCTTACAAAGAAGCCTAAATAAGCATACCAAATGTGGTGGACACAAAACAGGATAATGCTAAAATCATTGTGAGCATATCCAAAATAGTAAAAACATTAAAAATTACAGGGAAAAAAAAGGATAACTGTAATATGCAAATACAATTAAAGTATGTTAAAAGGTTGCACAAAATACAGCATAGCAGTAAAATTCACAATAACAGATACAACAGAACAAAACAATAAAATTTGCGATTCAGTACAAATACATTAAAATAAAATAACATTTTACTTTTTTTTTTACAACAGACACTACGTGAAGAGCATCGGACGAAGACTTTCAACAGAGGACCAACAAAGATTCTGCTTGAAATCACACTTCAACCAAGGTACAGTATAGCAAGTAAAAAAAGAGAAAACTAAATAACCATGTTTGCTCTGCATGCATGTCAACAGAAAAAAAAAAAAAAGAATAACAACCACTAACTATACCTTTTACCAAAATATAACTGACACATTTCTCATTTACCTCTTATTTGTCGTTTATGGACAATAATGTTTAACAGTAAATCCAAACTTCAATCTAGCCAACAAAAAAAAGAAAACAGCATAGTCCACAAAAGTCTCAAAACACAGACTAAATAAAATTTGTCATTTTAAATTACCAGTCCTAATGTACAATATAAAGCATAAATCCTAACCACACACATAAAATACAATAGTACAACAAAAAGTACTAACACCCAAAAAACAATAGAATTTTTTTTAGAGCCCCAACATATAAGCCTTTCAATAAAATATAAAAATACTATTATAACAATCCCCTCTACGATAAATTACAAAGACTAATTTCTGACCTCTACTATCCCTATAAGCCAAAAGTACAACAAAAATAAATAAATTAACAAACCAAAAAAATACACCTACTACATCTAGAAGAAGCTATAGTGTAATTACCTTGAGTGTGCTACTCATGTAAGGCAAAAATTACAACCTACGACAGAAAGTAAAAGCAAAAAAATTAAAAACACTTATTTAACAATACCAAGAAAGTACCGCTGCAATGAACTAGAATCACATAGAAACAAACTGTTGATAACAACATTTTTTAAAAACAAACTTAACATCTCAAAATAAACTAATGATACATTATTTATTTATACAGATTAACATGGCTGATAATGAGAGCAAACAAGAAAAGATAAGACGGCAAGCTAGAGAACGATGACAGAGATTGGACAGCCAGCAGACACCGGACCAGAAGGAAATTCGACGAGAAAAAGAAAGCAAAAGAATTGCAAGCAAAATAATATCACCTTCTAAAATTAAAGATACACCAAAAAAAGCTATTAACCAAACAAAGCATTTAGAACCTGTTCCTGAAACATCAGATGACATTTTACCTGAAAAATTCAAAGATATACCAAAAAAAGCCACCAAAAAAACAAAGCATTTAGAACCTGTTCCTGAAACATCACATGACATTTTACCTAAACCAATAAAAGATATACCAAAAAAAAGCCACCAAAAAAACAAAGCATTTAGAACCTGTTCCTGAAACATCACATGACATTTCACCTGATGAATTTGAAAATGAAACTGATATATGCTTTTCAAATTTTCCTTTACTCAAGTCTTTAGCAGTAGAGGTTCATAATTGTGGGGACATGAATACTCAATGTCAGTTTTGTGAGGCTTATCATTTTAAACAAGAGAGACCCAGAGATGGCCAATTTATTAGTTGCTGTCAAAAAGGCAAGTTCAAACTTCCAGAAAGAAAATAATTTCCAATCTATTTACAAAACATTATGACTGAACCTACTTTTCCAAACTACAAAAATTTTAAGACAAACATAAGATCCTACAATAGTGCCATATCCTTTGCATCTATGGGGGCAACATTAGCTGCTAATGTACCAGGACATGGTGCTTACTGTTTTAAAGTCCAAGGCCAAATTTACCATTGTTCTTCCCATTTACATCCAGAGGAAGGAGAGCAAAGAAAATTCGTTCAACTATATGTCCTAGATACAATGGAAGCTGTTGACCAACGTATGCAGCTGGAAGAAAATAAAAAATGCTTACCCAGTGTTTTTTTAGAGCTAGATAAAATTATGGACAATAACCCCTACACTAAAGCTTATAACAAATTGGCAGAAGTAGAAAATGAACAACAACTTCATGCACAAAGACATCAATTACCAATGCCAAAGGTCAATATGGTGCTTAAAAGAGACAGACATCCTGATAAACATCGTTATAACTTGCCAACATCAAATGAGGTTGCAATGGTGTTTCAAAATGATGAAGGAGAACCACCATTTCAAAGAGACATTAGAATATATCCCAGAAATGAGGAGCAACCATTCATTAATATGAGTATCTTAAGTCCAAATTTAGATCCAATGACATATCCCATTTTTTTCTCACACGGAGAAGCAGGTTGGCAACCAAAATTAACACTTCCCAGTTACCCAAATGCTAAAGACAGAATCCGAAATAATGTTTCTATGCTTGAATTTAAAGTAGCTCAAATTGCCATTCGAAATACATTTAATCCAATTTTATGTGGTGGAAAACTAACACAACAATGGATTATTGATTCCTATTTGCAAGTTGAGGCCAATAATTAAATCTTTATAAACAATATTCTGGACTAATGGACTGTGTTGCTGAGGTGGCTTCAAGCAGAGACATGACAGCTGGCAAAGCCATACTTTTACCATCTTCCTTTCAAGGATCTCCTCGAAATATGAGAGAAAGATACAATGATGCTATGGCTATTGTCACCAAATTTGGCAAACCTGATTTATTTCTTACATTTACATGTAATCCCCAATGGCCAGAAATTACACAAAATGTACTTCTTGGCCAAAGTCCTTCTGATAGACCAGATTTAGTAGCCAGAGTTTTTAAGATTAAATTAAATGAATTAATATGTGACATCACCATAAGTCACTTATTTGGCAAATGTCTTGCTTATGTATATACCATTGAATTTCAAAAAAGAGGCCTTCCACATGCACATCTTCTCATAATACTTCAAGAAAAAGATAAATTAGATACTTCTGACAAAGTGGATGCAGTCATTGTTGCAGAACTACCAGATCCAGAACTATATGGTAGACTATATGAGATTGTTACTCATCGCATGATTCATGGACCCTGTGGTGAGCTTAATCCACAGTCACCATGTTTGGAAAATAATAAATGTTCCAAACATTTTCCAAAAGATTATAGAGACAAAACCTATTCCAATTGTGATGGCTATCCACTTTATAAAAGAAGAGAAGGAGATAGTGCCATTATTCGTGGCAAAAAAATGGACAATAGATATGTAGTACCCTACAATCCACATTTACTCATGAAGTATAATGCACACATTAATGTAGAAGCCTGCACTTCCATCAAATCCATTAAATATGTGTACAAATATATTTACAAAGGCAATGATGCAGCTACTGTAGTCGTCAACAGTGCAGACAACTCTGAAAGCACAAGTTAGTACATGATGAACTTGCATCTCATGTAGATGCTCGCTATGTAAGTACACCAGAAGCTATGTGGCGCCTTTTAAAATTTTAAATGCATGATAGATCACATGCAGTATATAGATTAGCAGTACATTTGCCACAAAGACATTTAGTATATTGAAATTCCATATCACTATGTTTTTGTGAATGGATTATGGAGACCTAGAAAAAGCAGAGGAAATAAAATAATCCCAAGAATTTACACAGTCAGTCCAAGAGATCTTGAACGTTTTTGCTTACGAATATTACTTTTAAATGTTCCTCGAGCACAAAGTTTTGAACACTTAAGAACTGTTAATGACATTGTATATGAATCCTTCCATTTAGCTGCAAGACATAGAAACTTACTAGCTGATGATACAGAATGGAAAAGATGTTTAGAAGAAGCAGCACTATGTCAAATGCCACGGCAGATGAGAGAACGATTTGCATTTATTTGTAGCTTCTCAAATGCTCCAAATGCATTAGCTTTGTGGGAGACATTTAAAAGTAATTTGGCTTAAAACTTTATGCAATGATACAATGAACCTATTGCACACTTAAAAGCATTAATGGAAATCCAAGAAGTATTTTTAACTCATGGATTAAGCTGTGCAAGTTTTAATTTATAGATGACATAAACTTTGAAGACTATGACATTCAACTACAAGTAGAAAGAACAGAAGAAAGACTTGCAACTTTAAATACGTTACAATTGCAAGCATTTAATACCATTACAAATGCAATAGAAGATGACATGGTCACAGAGCGTTATTTCTATCTTGATGGACCTGGCGGATCAGGAAAAACGTATCTATATAATTTATTAATGAGTTCTATACGAGCACAAGGTCAATTAGCACTGCCGTTTGCCACTATTGGAATTGCTGCACTTTTGTTAGAAGGTGGAAGAACTGTACATAGTGGCTTTAAACTGCCAGTGCCTATTTTAGAAACCTCTGTGTCAGATATTCGCATGACATCATTACAAGCAAAAAAATTGAAAAAAAGTAAATCATTATAATAGATGAGGCCACAATGATGTCATGCTATGCTCTCCAATGTATTGACCGTTTGCTTCATGAAGTCAGGGATATTACTTTTCCATTTGGTGGAAAGGTAATGTTGTTAGGTGGCAATTTTAGACAAACATTACCTGTCGTTGTACATGGAAATCGAACTGACATAAACCTGTATAAAGTCAAGCACACTATGGAAACATTTTACCCATCTTCAACTGCAACAAAACGTGAGATCAGAAGGCCAAACTGATTTCAATGATTGGCTTATTAAAATTGGAAAAGGCAGAACAGAAAAAATACCAAATTTACCGGATGACACTGTGCAGATCCCACCTCATATGATTTGTCACCAAGATATTATATCGGCTATATTTGAAGGTAGCATAAATAACCAGGAATATTCAGAGCTTGCCAACCAAGTCATACTAACGTGTAAAAATAAGGATGCATTAATCCTCAATAATGAAATCTTAAAAAAATTGAATGCACCACAAAGAAATGATCACAGTGCTTATTCTGTACTTGCTGATGACAATAAAAGTCAGGCAAACTTTTCCACTGAATTCATAAACTCACTAACTCCTTCTGGAATGCCACCACATATTTTGCAGATAAAGAAAGGTGCAATTGTCATGTTACTGCAAAATATGAACCCCAAAAAAGGCCTATGCAATGGCACAAGATTAATTGTTCAACAATTAAAGGACCATTTCATAGATGCTGAAATTTTAACTGGTACCCTTAAAGGAGAGAGAGTTTTCATACCAAGAATAGATTTAGCACCAAGTGAAAGTAGTCTCCCTTTTACACTTCAAAGAAGACAATTTCCCATCATTATGGCATTTGCCATGACCATTAATAAATCACAAGGACAAACGTTCAAATCTGTGGGAATTTTCTTAGAACAACCAGTATTTGCACATGGCCAATTGTACGTTGCCTTATCACGGTGCAAAAATCCACAGGCTTTTAAAGTTTACATTGAAAAGAATGAGAGTCAAGGTGATTTATTAGAAGATGGACGTATTTTTACTAAAAACATTGTCTACTATGAAGTACTTTTCAAACAAATACAATTTTTCAAACAAATACACAAAAATGTCCGTTCCCATCAAAAGGTCATTATTAAGCAACAGAAATTACATTTACACAAATAATATTTTCCTGTTAAACTATATTACATTTTCAAACACATAGAGAACAGTGCTTACACAGCGTGCAACACGTTTAAGTTCTTGCTTTCTCTTTTTAAAGAACCACTTTTCCAGAGACCAAACTATATGTGTGATTTAAAACAATGACTATAGCAACAAACAGGTCAAGGTCAAATATTCAAAAATACAAATCAATAAAAATTCAGTCATAATTAATGGAAGTACTGTTTATAAATGATTAGCTTCACAAAACACTTTCCTTGCAATATTTTCACAAATTATGTTAAAATGTTAATTAACTATGTTACTATTTCTAATGTTTCAAGTTTCAAAACAATATTTTCAAGGTCCTTACTTAGAGAGATAAGAAAGTTCAAGGTTAAAAAAATATACTTTCAAGTTACTTACTTAAACATGTTACAAAGTTCATGTTACGAGCTCAACCACGTTTTAAGTCACAATGTAAATGTTGTATTTTATGTTAAACATTAATCCAGGGAGTAATCTGATCGCCAGTTAATGGGGTCAGGAAGGAATTAATTTGTTTCCCTCTATGATACAATTGGCTAAGTTTCAAGGAGGGTTTTTACTGTTTGCCTTCCTCTGGATT
Organism: Discoglossus pictus; assembly: GCA_027410445.1. NCBI lineage: Eukaryota > Metazoa > Chordata > Amphibia > Anura > Alytidae > Discoglossus > Discoglossus pictus. The sequence goes on along the minus strand of CM050173.1, from coordinate 96,637,012 downwards.
CAATGTATATTTAAGTTAACAATTCTTGAGATAGAAATTGCATGTTAAAAAAACATTACCTCAAGTTTACAATACTGATTAATTTAAAGTTCAACTGTTCTTACATTCAAATGTTAATTCTTTTAATAAAAAAATATGTTAAAATCTTAATTCACTATGTTACTGTTTATAATGTTACAAGTTTGAACAAAAAAATTAAAGTTCTTACTTAGACAGATAAGAAAGTTCAAGTTTCTAAAAATATACTTTCCAGTTCCTTACTTACACATATTACAAAGTTCATGTTAACAGGTCAACCACGTTTTAAATCATAGCAGCAAACAAAGGTCAACCATTGAAAAATACAAATCAATAAACAATTCAGTTATAATTAATGGAAGTACTGTTTATAGATGATTAGCCTCAGAAAACACTTGCCTTGCATTATTTTCACAAATTATGTTAATTAATTATGTTAATGTTTCTAATGTTAGAAGTTTGAATTTTTTTTCAAGTTTCTTACTTAGACAGATAAGAAATTTCAAGTTTAAAAAAAATATAGTTTAAGTTCCTTACTTAGACATATTACAAAGTTCATGTTGAGGTCAACCACATTTTAAATTACAGCAACAAACAAAGGTCAACCATTGAAAAATACAAATCAATAAACAATTCACTCATAATTAATGGAAGTACTGTTTGTGGATGATAAATCTCACAAAACACTTGACTTGCATTATTTTCACAAATTACGTTAAAATGTTAATTAACTATGTTACTGTTTCTAATGTTACAAGTTTGAAAAAATGTTTTTCAAGTCCCTTAGTTAGACAGATAACAAAGTTCAAGTTTCAAAAAAGATACTTTCCAGTTCCTTACTTAGAGATATTACAAAGTTCATCTAAAGAGGTCAACAACGTTTTAAATCACAGCAACAAACAAAGGTCAACCATTGAAAAATACAAATCAATAAACAATTCACTCATAATTAATGGAAGTACTGTTCGTAGATGATAAGCCTCATAAAACACTTGCCTTGCATTATTTTCACAAATTATGTTAAAATGTTAATTAATTATGTTAATGTTTCTAATGTTACAAGTTTGAATTTTTTTTCAAGTTTCTTACTTAGACAGATAAGAAATTTCAAGTTTAAAAAAAATATAGTTTAAGTTCCTTACTTACACATATTACAAAGTTCATGTTAACAGGTTAAACGTATTTTAAATCACAGCAACAAACAAAGTTCAACCATTGAAAAATACAAATCAATAAACAATTCACTCATAATTAGTGGAAGTACTGTTTGTGGATGATAAGCCTTACCAAACACTTGCCTTGCATTATTTTCACAAATTATGTTAAAATGTTAATTAACTATGTTACTGTTTCTAATGTTACAAGTTTGAAAAAATGTTTTTCAAGTTCCTTACTTAGACAGATAAGAAAGTTAAAGTTTGAAAAAATATACTTTCAAGTTCATTATTTAGACATATTACAAAGTTCATGTTAAGAGCTCAACCACATTTTAAGTCACAATGTAAATGTTGTCTTTTATGTTAAACATTAATCCAGGGAGTAATCTGATCACCAGTTAATTGGGTCAGCAAGGAATTTTTTTTCCCCATTTCTGATACAATTGGCTACGTTTCTAAGAGGGTTTTTACTGTTTGCCTTCCTCTGGATTCAATGTATATTTAAGTTAACAATTATTCACATAGAACATGTCTTTTAAAAAAACATTACCTCAAATTTACAATACTGATTAAGTTCAAGTTCAACTGTTCTTACATTAAAATGTTAATAGTTTTCATACAAAATTCTTTAACAGTTAATGTTCAACAAAAGAACATTTTACAAAAATAAGCATGTTTAATATCACAATAGTACTTATTTCAGCAGAACTAAAACCTTTCAAGAGTCAAATACTTAAATTAATAACTTAACAACTTTCCAAACATACACATCTCATTGCCGTCATTTTTTGACGGGCAAGTCGCTAGTATAATATATTAATTGATATTAAACAATGCGGAAAACTCATACAGAGCCCTTTTTAGACAGAAGGAGTCCCCAATGTTTGGCGCCAGAGAAAAGGCTGCTTCATACTTAAAAATTTCATGGCTCAACATTCAGACCCAGTCAGGCCTTCAACACTGCAGTTAATCTTAAAAAATAAACAACTAAATAATGATGTGAAAATGTAGATGATCAGCTTTGCTAATATGTTTTTAGGGGCAATGTAACTATTTTTACTATTTATTTCAAATGTAATTTATCAAATATCATGCATAGTTATAGAATAATAGAATTGAGTTTGGTAAAACAAAAAAAAAACAAGCTATGTTTTTAAACAATACTGATAAATCTTATACATTAAGCTCCAGATTTCCAAGAAAGTAAATCTTTAGTTATACAGTTTGATTTTTTTATTATTTTTTTGAGGATACAGGAAGCTGACATATAAACAAAATATTTGTTATTGGAGTCACTGAGCCAATAGTCTACCTAATGTAATATAGTAATTTGGTGCAAAATAGGGCAGTGTATTAACATACATGGTAGCATAGAGCTGGACAATGTGGAGAAGTGCTTGGCAAAGCAGAGCAGAGGTGGCTAAGTAGGGTTGTGCAGGGTAGTATGCAGCAGAGAAGTATAGGAAAGAATAATGTAGTTCCGTCCCTTCTGGATTGCTACTTTGTCGTGTTGAAGAGGATTGTGTACTTCAATGAAGCTGTGACCTATACCATGTAGGGTCACCCAAGATAGGCAAGTCATAGAAGAGAGGTCAGACAAATCACAAACCACTGAAGAAGGAACTGGCAACCCACTGAAGTATCTATTCCAAGAAAATGGATAAGCACAAAAAGAGGCATAGCAAATGTGCTTGACATGCAGGGGTCGTGGAGAGTCAAAATGACTTAATGACTAAATGACAACCATAGTTCTAAATAGTATGCAATGGGGAAATTCCAAGAAGGGTAATGTATTTCACAATACTGGGCAGAAGAATAGTTTCCTGCAGGGTAGTATAATTCACAGTAATGTGTAGAAGGGCAGTTTCTTGCAGCATAATAAAATTCAGAGGGATGTGTAAAAGGGCAGTTTCCTCAGGGAAGTATAATTCAGATTTGTGTACAGCAGGGTAATAAAGTTTAGGGTAGTATAAAACAGAGTAATGTTCAGAAGTGTTATTCCGTGCAGGGTAATACGGCCTGGTAGTGCTGACTAGGATAATGTGGTACAAGTATTGTGTAGTACATGGTGATGTAGTTCTGAGCAGTGTAGTACCAGTCTTCTGAGGTAATGCTCAATCAAAAGTATAAAGTAAGTCAAAGTGACACTAAATGAAAAAAACGATCATAACCTTCACAGTGGTGTATCACAGGCTGTACAAGGACAGCAGATACATCTGTCATAATAAAAGTATTGTTCCCACCAAATTATCACAAGAGGGTTGAGGGTGATGAAAAACTGTGCATTTATGATGCAAGACCCGCAGTACATTAAGGAGTAGGAATATGATCCAGATGAGTTGTTCATTTACACTTATAGACATTCTTATTAAATTTCGGAAAGACATTTTGAGAGAATAAAACTCTCTCTGAATAAAATAGTTGATAAACTTAAGCTGCATAACAGTGACAAGGTATGTTGAAAGATAGATCATGACAAGATAAGAATCAACAGGTTGGAAAATAATTTATATTCAAAAGACACCAAGCAGACTATAGAGGAGATCACTAGAATAGAGGAGGATTATGTAAGAGATGATACACATTAGTCCAAGCCAGCAGTAGCTGAAGGCTCAAAATGAATATGAACCAGAGGCATGTGAATATTCCAAAACATTATAGAGAACCTAAACATCGGGCCCAAGACTCCATGAAACACCAGTTTGTTAACAACAGAAAATATCAACATTAATATCAGAAAAGACATCAACAAGAATCACCAGTGATAATAAACAGTGATTACCTAGAAAAGCCCAAGGATATGAATCGTCCATCAAAAGAACATACACCAAGTAAAATAATAGAGACAATGAATCATCTTGTTGGAATCCCTAGGCCAGAGACCACAGGTGGTGAAGGAAAGCTTTAGCCAATGACAAAATAAAGACCCATCATCATTCCATTAAGACAAGAATATTTTTTAGTCACGGAGGGGAACTACAATTCACAGATCACACTAATTATGAGATATCCCCAAAGACATACACCATGATAAGAAAAATACCTCACACAGTAGAACTAGGAGGGGATGCAGAGGAGGAATCAAGGTTCGATATAAATAAGCCAAAAGGAAACTAATTGAAACAATCAAAATCTTCAATTTAGCAAACCACCATCTTACCCTAGTTGAAGCCAATTTGACTAGAAAAGGTCTTTCCTTTGAACCCAATGCCAAATCTGACCATTTTAGCTTATTATAGACCTTCATAACTTCATGAGCAAAATCACCGTCCAACGTAATTTTCAAAACATTTCAATGGAACAAGAGAAGGGTGAAATAGTGGCAAAGGACCATACACCCACACTAATCCAACTTGACAATAGGGATAATGCTACATTAAGAATTTTGGCGGAACTTGCAGCATTTAATCATCCACCATTCAAATCAGTCTTAGAAGACCAGTTAGGTGTGCAAGGAATAGAACCAGAAAAACAATTAGAAATCAGGAAGATCCAGCACTCTCATTTAAATCTTAAATTGATCTACCTGCCTCTTCAGTCACAAGGACATTTCATCCCAGTATTCAAAAAGTTAATGCTTAAAGAAATAGAAAATATATGTTCCAAGAAACATGTCGGAAGACCAAGTTTGGCAAGAGAGGAAAAGAAAGTCTTGAAAACATTCCAGAATTAGTCTACATTGGTCATAAGTCAAGCAAATAAAAAGGGAGGGATTGTCATCCAGGACAGAGAGGATTACATGACAGAAATGTATAACCTCATCAATGATACTAGGACCTACAAACAACTCCAATCAGATCTGACTACCATTTTCCTGGAGGAATACAGGCCTTTAATTACCAAAGCTAAGGAGGGTGGTATCCTCACTATTAAAGAAGTGAGGTCCTTGGAAGTTTCGCATCCAAGAAAATACACAAGAATTCACAATATCCCCCAGGAAGACCAATAGTCTCTGGAATATGCTCACAAAATGAAAAACTTTCAGAATATGTTGACCATCATCTCAAACCACTAGTATTGAGATTATGCTCCTATAGTGGAGATTAACCATTTAGATCATTTGGCATTTTTTGGAAACCAATGGGTGCAAACTTACATGTAAATTAAGATCCCCCAATCAAGACAATGTGCATTCTTAAGTAGCCAATAAAGCCATGCCTATGTGTGAGATGGAACAACTAGTTGTCACCAATCAGGCTAAGGTGCATTCTTAATGTCCTTAGGAACACATGCCTACATGTCAAACAGAGCATCTCAAGAGTGTTGACTTAGCACTTGACTGAAGTATAAGCCAGCTGGCTTGGCTTTGGCAGGTGTGAGCTATGTGTTTAACTGCAATATTCTGCAGAGCTGTACATCTACAGAGCATCTTATATAGTTTTTATTATTGCCCTTACTGGGGTGCATCCCAGAGCCCCTGTTTGTGTGTCTGTAAAAGCACAATGCACAAAACCCCCTTGTATGAGTTTATTAGCACAGGGATTAGTCTGCATTGCACTAACTTGTTGGACCTTTTCTGTGCATTTCCCAAGAACTTAGGGTTTACTTCTAACATGTCCACACCTCAATCACAAGACAAACAATACATTATTTACAGTAATGCCTGTAACATGAAATACAATTGATATCTAATCATACACAATATCAACAATATGTGTCCAATTGGGTTGCACAGGGCAGGAACTTATCATCTCAGGCCTAGGCACATTACTCTAGCAAACTCTCTAGGCCCTGGGCATGACCACCAGTAGCATAGGTACCCTGTCATTCTAAACCATAAAAAACCTAGTATACTCATAAACCAAAATATATTTGCTATTGCAATCATATTTTACACCAGGCAAGTTCCCAAATTCCAGGGCCAATACACAGATGGCTTACAGGAACTTAAGCAGTATGTAGTTACTCGTAACTGTGGTTAACAATACATAGGTAGAATCAAAAGACCCTTGACGGTTTGATTTCAGGAGCAGTTTTATAATGCGACTAAGGGCATTCTAACAAATGGTTTGTTAGCACATCTTACTAAAAAAGAAAGTACAATACTAGCAGTGGAGAATGTGAAACCCAAAGGAATGGGAGGTAGCAGAATCTTAAAATTTACGATGCTCAGAGACCAAGTGCATCCATATACTAGAGACCCTTGAACCTGATGGTCTCAACCGGGACAATGACCTAGCTGTTTTTTTTGTAAAACAAAATCTATCCAACCTAGCTGATTTTGTGTAAAACAGAATCTATCCAATCTTTTGTCTTTTTATATTATGTCATCAGTTTCTTTCTAGCTTTTTTTCTCGTCTTATTTTCTCACGCTATCATGGAACGTTACACTCTATCTATGTATATACTCTATATATGTACACATTTTTAACAACACTTTGTTATAACACATGGATCTGTAACATCCAACCTAGATGTTGTTGAGTACACCTATAGTTACATAGTTACATAGTTACATAGTAATTAAGGTTGAAAAAATACTTTTAGTCTATCAAGTTCAACAATTTAAGATCTCCTCTGATTTGCAATATGCAAATTAGTTATTAATTAATTAGTTATTTAACTATAGCTTTAACCATATTATAGATCTACTATAAAATGTTATGATCCTATATGTTTTTCCATATATGCTATTTTATGTTTTTTATCAATTTGTATATTCAGGAAAGAAGGAAAGCGGAAGGTAGTGTAGATAAGAAAATATTTATCCAACTGAATGTAGAATTCAATAGGATAGTGAGAAGAGACAAGGAGACATTCTACAATTCTTTCCCACTTGTCTCTTCCCCCCGTCACTCTCCCCCCCTTGTGTCTGTCCCTCCTTTTCCCTCCCCTGTGTCTCTTCCCCTCCGCTCCCTCCCATGTGTCTACCCCCCCTCTCCCTCCCCTGTGTGTCTACCCCCCCTCTCCCTCCCCTGTGTGTCTACCCCCTCCTCTCCCACCCCTGTGTGTCTTCCCCTCCCATCTGTCTCTCCCCCCTCCTCTCACTCCAATTTTTCTCTCCTCTCACTCCCCTGTTTCTCTTCCCCCTCCTCTAAATCCCCTTTTTCTCTCCCCCCTCATCTCACTCCTTTGTGCCTCTCCCCACTGCACTCACTCCCGTGTCTCTCCCCCCTCCTATTGTGTCTCTCCCCCCTCTTATTCCCCTGTGCCTCTTCCCCCCTCCTCTCCCTCCCCTGTGTGTCTACCGCCTCCTCTCCCACCCCTGTGTGTGTGTCCCCTCCCCTGTGTCTCTTCCCACCTCCTCTCCATCCCTTGTGTCTACTTCCCCTATCTACTTCTCCTCTCCTTCCTTGTTCTTACCCCTACTCCCCCTGTCTCTTGCCCCCCTCTCCCTCCCCTGTGTCTCTTTCCCCCCGCTGTTTCTCTTTCCCCCTTGTCTCTTCCCCCGTCACTCTCCCCCCCTTGTGTCTGTCCCCCCATTTCCCTCCCCTGTGTCTCTTCCCCTCCTCTCCCTCCCCTGTGTGTCTATCCCCTCCTCTCCCACCCCTGTGTGTCTCACCCTCCCCTCTGTCTCTCCCCCCTCCTCTAACTCCCCTTTTTCTCTCCCCTCTCCTCTAACTCCCCTGTGTATCTCCCCCCTCATCTCACTCCTTTGTGTCTCTCCCCCCTTCACTCACTCCCGTGTCTCTCCCCCTCCTCTGTGTCTCTCCCCCCTCTTATTCCCCTGTGTCTCTTCCAACCTCCTCTCCCTCCCCTGTGTGTCTACCCCCTCCTCTCCCACACCTGTCTGTGTGTCCCCTCCCCTATGTCTCTTCCCACCTCCTCTCCCTCCCCTGTGTCTCTCCCCTTCTCTCACTCTTTTGTGTCTCTCCCCCCTCCTCTCACTACCCTGTGTCTCCCTCCCTCCACTCACTCCCCTGTGTCTCTACCCCCCTCCTCTCACTCCTTTGTGTCTCTCCCCCCTCCTCTCACTCCCCTGTTTCTCTCTACCCTCCTCTCACTTCCCTGTGTCTCTCCCCTCCTCTCTGTCTCTCGCCTCCTTTCATTCCCCTGTGTCTCGCCCACCTCCTCTCCCTCCCCTTTGTGTCTAACCCCCTCCTCTCCCACCCTGTGTGTCTCCCCCTCCCCTGTGTCTCTTCACCCCTCCTCTCCCTCCCCATGTCTCTCCCCTCCTCCTCTCCCTGCCCAATGTCACTTCCCCCTCTGTGACTCCCCCCTCTCCTCTGTGTCTTCCCCCTCCTTCCCTGTGTGTCTCCCCTCCTCCTCCTCTCTCTCTCCTCCTCTGTCTCTGCTCGACGCAAGGTGCATGCCGCTGTGCCACCATGCGCATGCACGGCTTACTCTGTGCAATGCGCATGCGCGGTCAGCTGCGCAATGGGCATGCGCGGCTTACACTGCGCAATGCGCATGCATTCCCATTTGCGGCAATCGTAGTTGTCAAACTGTGATATGTCGCAAGCGTGACAACGAATCACAGTTTGACAACTATTATATGTGATTATTTATCAACCCATTAGTAGTTTTATTCAAATCAATAAATTGACAGGAAGGTCCAATGTAACATAAGAATGTTAACCCCAAACTTTGTATGTTTTATAATTATATTAATATTTATTGAAAAAATATTATTAATTGATCATGTATGTATAATATTAGCCACTTTTTTCCTCTTACAAATCAATTAAACGATAATTATTTATTTATGCTATTTATTAAATGTGCATGGTATATTGAAGGATTATGCACTTATGTACAACAGTTTTCCTGCGTGTATCAATGCAGTGGTGTTTTCATATAGACAAAGAAACATAGGGGGTTGCCATGAGGACATAAGGAGCAGAGACACTACCAACACAGTATGCATTCCAGGTACCATCTGATGATGCAACACATTCCTTTTTGCGCCTGTTTTTGTGATTTACCTGCACATATAGGCATTCTGTCGTGGCAACACCCGATTTCACATGTATCATAATGAATATAGTTAATGTCTGTCCTGACCGATTTTGCAGCCATGATGGGACCCCCTGCATGCCACAAGTAACTCTGTTTTTTGGGACTCTATTACATCTAATTTTTACTTTCCAGGGCTATCAAATGGACTTGGGACACGTTTTAATGATTGTGTCAGTTTGTCTTTCAGGTATGTGTCATTTTTCCCCTTATGTATTATGTGTAATAAGGTAATTTGGGGTAATTTTATACAGTTTAAATAATGTATTGTTGCTAGAAGTGGGCCCTAGGATATGCTTATATTATACTGACTTACTTTGATCGCTTATGGGACAAAGGGTCAAGTTTTCTACAAGAGTTTATATTGTCCCTCAGAGCTGGCCGGGCGTGCATCATATAGCCATAAAGGGGGAGGCTAGTTTATGGTCTCTGAAAAAATGAGAGCTAGTAACTACAGATGAGGGTTTGGCTATAGAACTGGGGAATTGTGATTTGTGATCTGTTAAATGTATCTGAAGGGAAAAACAAAGTGAGTCTGCTTGTACTAAGCAAGGGTACAGCTTGTACTAAGCAAGGGTACAACACAAAAAAGTCACAACCTAGAGAGAGAAAATTGGGGTGTGCGTGGTGCCCCAAATTCTGGGGTCATAACAGCTGGTGGCAGTCAGTAGGAGATCTCAAGCGCATTTACCAGCAGCCAGGATGGCAGATGGAAACTTATCCAAGATGGTAATCAAATACTTTCAGCGGCTTGCAGGAGATGCAGAGACCATTAGGCGATTTGTCCAGGCTACCAGACCAGCTTCCTGATTGCCTGCAGAGCAAAGGTGATTCAGGAGAAAAGGATCCTGATCACAAGGCTGATGGAGCAAAGAGCACATCACGTTGCCATGGAGGAGGAACTGGCAGCAGCTCTTATGGATCAGTGGATGACATTCCTCAGACTCCAGCATGGGGTAAACTATCATAACGGCTGGTAGGACTGCTTTTGGAAGAGATTGCTTCGGAGGAGCAGTATGTTGATCTGATGGAGCCGGCTATCACATTTCAACAGCCCTCCTGCTACAGAATGGAGTTAATGAAATGTCTCCAGGGTGTACCGCAGGGTAATCCAGCATGTGACATTGGGCCTAGAGAATCGGAGGTGATACTTCATAATCAGTGCTTCCAAGATTTGGGTCTAAAACCACGGTCCCAGGAGGCTGTAATGATTGAACCCTTGATCCAGGAAGAGCTGTAGCTGGTAACCAGTTATATGGAGCTGCTGGTAGAACCCGCCCAGGCTAAGACTTAAGTCAATGGATGGAAGGTGAAGCAGACACATCCTGGCACAGGAGGCCCTGGAAGCATAGAGCTGTTTTGATAGTTGTTTTCCCTCAGTGAGTACTGACTGATTGAGAAGGGCAGCTCTGGAAGGAGGCACAGAGCTATGCTCACTGTGCCCTTGGAATGGACTGTGTTCCTAGCATATGGCTCCAGCTGAGCTCGTTTTAAAATGCAAAATCTTTGTATTCCAAGCAGAATGATACTAGCAGGTTTTCTGAAGGGTCAAATAAAGTTACAAGCCCCAAATCCAGAGCAGTAACTCTATCTGCCTTACTGAAAGGGGAGGGCCAACAAAGTCCATTGGGGCAAAAGTAAAAAAACAATTTCCCCAGACCTCCTCCTGCAAGAGCCCTGATTCTGGGCGCACAAGGAAGATTTTTGCCATTATTGTCTAGTAGAAATTCTGGGAGAGAAAACAGTTCTGGTGGTGACCCCAGAACAAACCCTTACAGTCCAGACCAAGTGTCCCTCCTTGGCTTTTATGCCAGAAACATAATCATAAAAAAAAAAGCAAACAATGATCCCAGTGGGTACCCTGCCAGCTGGATCAGTTGGCTGGCAATAAAGATCTGGGCCCTTTTTGTAGCCTTCATTCCCCTGGGTTTAAACATGGGCAGGGCACTGTACTTACTTTTCCCCTGCACCACAGTCTGGGCACAGTACCTTTGCTCATCTGGACTCCATGGGACTCCATTTCTCCCTCTTACATCAGTGCACCTCACCTGGAACCACAGTGTATGCATTGTACTCTCCCTCTCCTTGGATCACGACGAGGACACTGTCCTCCCGATCTGCTTACTTGGGCATGCAATATGGAGTACTGTTTCAGTCTAGCTTGTTGGCTTGGTCTCTGTCCAACCAAATCCCCCAGGTCTGAACCACGCATTCGCTTGCATCAGCAATCTGACAGTCCATTTGTTTTTTCCCCACTGCCTTGTCGTTAGCAATGGTGCCCCCACCACCTGGATACCCAAATATCCACAAATACCACAACAGTAAGCACCCATTGACAAAGGATCTGATTATGTATAGATAGCAAATTATGAAGAAACCTACTTTTTAAAATAACTGTTCATACTGACAATAGATGATGTTTTTTTTTTTACTTATCACTAATGGATCTTTAACTATGACCCCCAGTAATATATTGGGAATATATGGGTATACATAAGAGATTTAACTTGTAGTTACAGTGACATATAGAGAATATATGTGTACATGGGTATATACTTATTTTGAATAAGAAGCTTATTCCCTGTGGTCATATATATATATATATATATATATATATATATATATATATATATATTAGAATATGTGTATATATATATATATATATATATATATATACATATATATGGAAAGGTTGTCATACTATATTGTATTTCATATATGTAATTAGTGTACATTCATGTACTAATTCCTGTATGGATATAAATAATCAATAATAGTTATTCAAAAGTATATATAAATCTTAAGCATTGTCTTCCTTTATATAAGAATCTACCTTCATCGTTATCTTTATTTTTATGTTGTATATCTTCACATTTATTAACATTATTTTTTTAATAAACATTGTATATGTCTTTTTGAGATGACAAGTCCTCCAGTAGTGTCTATCAAATTTAAATGAGCCTCATACACACTTATTCTCATACACCAATATATTGAGCCTTGTAATATCAGTGGCAACAAGTGTAAAACTAGTGTATGTAACTGCAATAAGTACACTTGTAACATACACACCCATATCACAGTCAGCCAACCAGAATGGATTAAACATTGGCAAAGGACACTGCTTGTGGAGGCTTTGCTTCATGGGATTTTAATATCTCATTTCATTTGAGGTCTCTCAAGGTGAGAGTTAAATCTAGTTGCAAACTAACATTTATAATGGTGTTCCAATTGATCTGAACTAGGTGTTTGTGCGCCATCTCTTTCCCCCTCACACGTGTTTTTATACATGAATCTAGACACTGGTATGAACAGTGTGAAATTTGAGGAGGCCGCACAGCAATTGAACCATAGGAATAAGAATGAAAATAAGAAAAGAAACAATAATTCAATGAATGGAGATCCTTCAAGTAGTTCAAAACATCACCCATTTATTTCACTCATTCCGGAGCACTGACTGTTCTACCTGAGATTTATTAGCCCCAGCTTCCACAAGATTACATCCATCATAATAATGACCAGGGGACTTGGGGAAGCTTCACATTGGGTGTTTAAGAGGTACATAAAGTGAGTTGGAGCTGTAACTGGGGCAAAATGGGTATATTCCCATCATACAGTGATAGAGATACTATGATCTGCTCCATTAAGACAGTAATATGGCTTATATATTTTAACATATTGACATAGATTTAATGCTAAAAAAGGAGCAGAAACTTGTGCAATGTGTAATATTGATTAAATATAATGCCCCAGAACTGGAACTGAGAGGGGTGGCAACTAAATGAAGAGCTGGAGAGCTATGTAAACATTTTCAAATATGGTAAAAATCACTCAATTCTTTATCCTGTTTTATATTTTATACTTTTTGGTGCATTTACTACTTCTGCTGTTTTTTTTTTTTTACTTTGTATGTCCACCTACACGAAGAAGGAGGTGGTAGAGATGGAGGTGAATAGATGAGGTAATTGAAACAATGAATATGAGCTTGATAATTTCATAGGGGCAATGACTGACAGATATTTCTGCTGTGCCACAGTCTATGGGATCACAGAGAGTCGGACACAATTGAGTGACTAAACAGCAGCAATGTTTATCTAGTGAGGTATTTGCTGAAAACACCCGAATTGCTAGATAAATAGATAGATAGATAGATAGATAGATAGATAGATAGATAGATAGATAGATAGATAGATCAATATATCAATCGATAGAAAGATAGATAGATAGATAGATACATAGATAGATAGATAGATAGATAGATAGATAGATAGATAGATAGATAGATAGATAGATATTAAAAGCTCAATCTGTCAAAGCACATAGCTGGTGAAAGAAAATCTTAAAAAACTAAAATTAGAAAAAGTTATTGTTGAAGCCTTGAATGGTCACTACTGGTGACTGCCCATGATCCATGAACCATTGTTGAAGGTTGTACATGGAGGTAAATATTTACATGTTTGCAGGAGCAGGGTTTGCAGCACACTACTTCAGGCTCCAACAGCCTTATTAAATTGCAATTTGGCAAATACTAAAGGGCTCTGTATAAGCATATAGCATATTTTTCCAGAAGTTTTTAGTTAGTGAACTTCTATCCAAAAGCAAGATCTTCACTAACTAAAAACTTCTGTAAAAAACATATGCTCTGTGCTTATATAGAGCCCTTCAGAATTTGACAAATTGCAATTTACTAAGGCTGCAAGCTAGTAGGTTGTGCTAACTTTCTACACATAAAGAGACTGAGACTAATTTATTTTCTAAAATATTTCTAGTCTTCAAAGCTGCTAATGTTAGTTTGTTACAGACTTCACAAATATATACTACAATAGTCATTTAAGTCAGTGTCTCATACTTTTTGAAAAGATGTTTGGTTACCTTCTAATACCAAGAAGGTTCTGTGCAATCAGTGTTTCCTTCAAATTTATGAAGCAGATAAGCAGAAAATTCCACTGCAGCCGGTGTGTATACAAACAGTGAATAAAATAAAGGCTGTATTATTTTCTATCAAGTATTAAAAGAACATGGGTCTCATTTTATTGAGTTATTGTAAGTTGCAGGCGCCCTTAATGGAGCATGTAAGCTAATTTGCTATTCAATCAGTGTCTTTTTGCAAGCCACAAATGGTCTACAGGTTATGGGCTTGAAAACCTTGTGGTTGTTACAAACTTAACTTACAACCCATCTAAGCCTTTGATCTTTCCTGTTCACAAAAGTTATGATCGCTAAAATAGCAAATTCAATTGCTACAATTACGCAAGCCCACAAATGTTTTCACAACCGTAAATAGCAAATGTAGAAGAAAATCATGCAAGTGTCAGATAGGACCTGCAAAGGGTTTAAAGACATGTCCATAGCACTGTAAATACAAATAAAAAAATCAATACAGCACTTTTAAATACAGGGAAAGTGATGAAATACATTAGAATTAATTGCACAAAATCTCAATCTCGCAAATCTTTTTTTTTTATGTTTCAATTTGGAGTTATATAAATTTCAGGAATCAATAAATTAATACATATCAGGTAGTGATCTCGCGGACATAAAATTTTCGGTTCGCGAACCGCGGACGCGAATTTCATCAAATGTTCGCGAACATCGGCGAACCGCCATAGACTTCAATGGGCAGGCGAATTTCAAGACCCACAGGGACTCTTTCTGGCCACAATAGTGATGGGAAAGTTGTTTCAAGGGGACTAACACCTGGACTGTGGCATGCCGGAGGGGGATCCATGGCAAAACCCCAACGGAAAATTACATAGTTGATGCAGAGTCTGGTTTTAAGCCATAAAGGGCATAAATCACCTAACATTCCTAAATTGTTTGGAATAACATGCTTTAAAACATCAGGTATGATGTTGTATCGATCAGGTAGTGTAAGGGTTACACCCGCTTCACAGTAACAGACCAATCTCCCCTTTTAATGCACCGCAAACAACTGTAAACAGTCCCTTTGCACAACTGCAAACTTCCCATTTGCACAAGGTTGGATACCAAGCTAGCCATGTCCCGTTCCTTGTCCTCACTGATGTCATTGAAGGTCTCTTCCTCCACCCAGCCACCAAGAGTCCCCGAAAGGTGACAACAAGCCCACTGGGACACCTGCTGTGTTTGGTCTTCCACCTCCTCAAAGCCACCTTCCTCCTCTGACTCCTCTTCTTCAGACTCCTCTCTCTGCATTGCCTCTGTCTGCGTTATTATAAGGTGTGTACTGTTAAGTAGTACTATTCCTATTAGTTTAATACCTGTTACGTCACCTTTCAGGGGACTTGTATATGGCATGGATTTTTGGAACAGGGAGATGGAAAAAGATGCTTGGTCGGTCTTCCCACTTCGAATTTGGGGCACTGCGCGTGCAATATAAGGTGCCACCAGATAGGAGTTGTGTGTTCAGTTGTACTATTTATTCCTATCAGTTTAATACCTGTTACGTCACCTATCAGGGGACGTGTATATGGCATGGATTTTTGGAACAGGGAGATGGAAAACGATGCTTGGTCTGTCCTCCTACTTCAAATTTGGGGCACTGCACGTGCAATGTATTGTGCCACCAGATAGGAGTGGTGTATTAAGTTGTACTATTTATTCCTATCAGTTTAATACCTGTTACGTCACCTATCAGGGGACGTGTATATGGCATGGATTTTTGGAACAGGGAGATGGAAAAAGATGCTTGGTCGGTCCTCCCATTTTGAATTTGGGCCACTGCACGTGCAATATAAGGTGCCACCAGATAGGAGTGGTGTGTTCAGTTGTACTATTTATTCCTATCAGTTTAATACCTGTTACGTCACCTATCAGTGGACGTGTATATGGCATGTATTTTTGGAACAGGGAGATGGTAAAAGATGCTTGGTCGGTCCTCCTACTTCGAATTTGGGTCACTGCACGTGCAATATAAGGTGCCACCAGATAGGAGTGGTGTGTTCAGTTGTACTATTTATTCCTATCTGTTTAATACCTGTTATGTCACCTATCAGGGGACGTGTATATGGCATGGATTTTTGGAACAGGGAGATGGAAAAAGATGCTTGGTCAGACCTCCTACTTCGAATTTGGGGCACTGCACGTGCAATATAAGGTGCCCCCAGATAGGAGTGGTGTGTTCAGTTGTACTATTTATTCCTATCAGTTTACTACCTGTTACGTCACCTATCTTTCCTCCCAATAGCACATTCTATATGTCATCAACCGGCCTTGGTGTATTTAGAGAACCACACTTCAAGGTGTGGGACAAGGTGGCTTGGCTATCAGAAATGTCTCAGAGCCTTAACCTGGGACAAGGTGGCTTGGCAATCAGAAATGTCTCAGAGCCTTAAAAACTTGCCAAACCCACTAATCAGACACTCACTATCATACTGGAAATGGGCCAAGAAACACACGGGTTAGTTTCCTGGATCCACCCAAATGACCCCAATTCTTGACCACCCTCAGGCCCCGAAACACATGAGCACAACATCACAACACTGGTGGAGGTCAAGAAAACTAGATAGACTCGGAGACTGGTTAGTAAAGGGCCAGATGCTCACTTATGAGGAACTGAGGGACAAGCATGAGCTACCGCTGTCAGAACATTACATTCACACACTCCCTGACCCAGAAACAGGGGACACTGGTCTTAAATTGGTTCTCCAAAATTTGTAAAGATAAACCTCTATCAAGGGGGATAATTGGGTCGCTTTACAAATATAAAACATTTGTTACTGGTTGAAGCGACACTGGGGGAAGGACAAGAGTGGGGAAGCCCTGGAGACCCTGCAGAAGCAACCGGCGGCAAAATCATCCCAAGAAATCAGAGGTCGCTTACTGAAGCCTACCCTAGGGTAACCCAAGGGTGATTGCCCAGGTTAGATATTGTAATTAATAAGCTAATACTGCTGGAGGGATGATAGCTAATAGGACTTTGGTGTTTCCTGCAGATATACTCTTTACTATTGTCTGTTTTACAATGTTTTAGGTATCTCTTAAATTGCAATCACAGTAAAGAATAAGAAAAATTATTAATCTAAAAAGTAAAAATAAGAAGGAATAGCCAGCTAACTTTCACAAAATGTCTTTCTTGTAAATATGTATTTTTGCACAACTGTTATGCAAGACTATTCAAATTCATTACATGCTGTACGCCTTCTGACAATAAAAGAATTTAAATGCAAAAATTAGGTATTGTTGCAGCGGCCAGAAAAATTGATGTTAGTTTGCCAGGCAGAAAGTGCCCTAAAACATTGCGTCTTGAACCCTAGTTGGTGGCGGATAAGTCACGCAAGTCATCCGGCATTTAGGGATAAAATACAGCAGCGTGTGGACCATTATTAGCTCAAGGCAGCTCATCTATCAGGCCTTTTTTAATTGAATGTATCGCCCACTGTCAGTCCCTTCGGGATCCATCCCTCATTCATCTTAATAAAGGTGAGGTAATCTAGACTTTTTTGACCTAGGCGAATTCTCTTATCAGTGACAAAACTTCCTGCTGCACTGAAGGTCCTTTCTGACAGGACACTTGAAGCAGGGCAGGACAGAAGTTCTATGGCAAATTTGGATAGCTCAGGCCACAGGGCAAGCGTGCACACCCAGTAGTCAAGGGGTTCATCGCTCCTCATAGTGTAGATATCTGTAGTTATTTTGAGGTAGTCTGTTACCTGACGGTTGAGTCATTCTCTGAAGGTGGACCCCGAAGGGCTGTGGCGATGCATAGGACTTAAAATGCTCTGCATGTCCTCCATCAACAACTCGTCTGTAAAGCGTCCTCTCCTTGCCGGCGTGGTCATAGGAGGAGGAGGATTATGGTTACCTCTTCCGCTGTTAGATTGCCTTTGTGCTTTGACATCACCCTTAAACGCTGTGTAAAGCATACTTTTTAATTTATTTTGGAAGTGCTGCATCCTTTCCAACTTGTGGTAATTCGGTAACATTTCAGGCACTTTCTGCTTCTACCGGGGGTTTAGTAGCGTGGACACCCAGTACAGGTCGTTCTCCTTCATCCTTTTTATACGACGGTCCCTCAACAGGCATGACAGCATTTGCACAAGGTTGCATGCCAAGCTAGTCATGTCCCGTTCCTCATCCTCAGTGATCTCACTGAAGGTATGTTCTTCCCCCCAGCCACGTACAACACCATGGGTACCAGATAGGTGACAACGAGCACCCTGGGGTGCCTGTTGTGGTTGGTCTTCCTCCTCCTCCTCAAAACCACATTCCTCCTCTGACTCCTCTTCCTCACAATCCTCTTCCAGCGTTGCCACAGGTCCAGCAAGCAATGCTGATAAGGCTGTTTCTGTTGGTGATGGTGACCACAACTCTTCCTCTTCACGCTCATCTACTGCCTGATCCAGCACTCTTCGCAGGGCACGGTCCAGGAAGAAAACAAATGGTATGATGTCGCTGATGGTGCCCTGGGTGCGACTGACCAGGTTTGTCACCTCCTCAAAAGGACGCATAAGACTACAGGCATTGCGCATGAGCGTCCAGTAACGTGGCAAAAAAATCCCCAGCCCCGCAGAGGCTGTCCTAGCACCCTGGTCATACAAATACTTGTTAACAGCCTTTTCTTGTTGGAGCAGGCGGTCAAACATTAGGAGTGTTGAATTCCAACGTGTCGGGCTGTCTAAAATCAAGCGCCTCTCTGGCATGTTGTTTCGCCGCTATATATCTGTAAAGTGCCCCATGGCCGTGTAGGAACGCCTGAAATGGGCACACACCTTTCTGGCCTGCTTCAGGATGTCCTGTAAGCCTGGGTGCTTATGCACAAAGCGTTGTACAATCAGATTACACACATGTGCCATGCACGGCACATGTGTCAACTTGCCCAAATTCAAGGCCGCCATCAAATTTCTTACGTTGTCACAAACCACTTTGCCGATCTCCAGTTGGTGCGGAGTCAGCCACTGATCCACCTGTGCATTCAGGGTGGACAGGAGTGCTGGTCTGGTGTGACTCTCTGCTTTCAGGGAAGTCAACCCCAAGACGGCGTGACACTGCCGTATCCGGGATGTGGAATAGTACCTGTGGAGCTGGGGGGTGCCGTTGATGTGGAGCAAGACATAGCAGCAGCAGAAGAGGACTCAGTCGAGGAGGTTATGGAAGAGGATGGAGTAGGAGGAGTAGAGGAGGTGGCAGCAGGCCTGCCTGCAAGTCATGGCGGTGCAGAGCCACGTATTCCATGCTTGGCAGCCGTCACCAGGTTTACCCAATGCGCTGTGTAAGTGATATACCTGCCCTGACCATGCTTTGCAGACTAGGTATCAGTGATCAGTTGGATTCTTGCCCCAACACTGTGTGCCAGAGATGCCATTACTTCCTTTTGCAAAATCGAGTACAAGTTGGGGATTGCCTTTTGTGCAAAGAATTTTCGGCCGGGTACCTTCCACTGCGGTGTCCCAATAGCTACAAATTTTTTGAACGCCTCAGACTCCATCAGCTTGTATGGTAAAAGCTGGCGGGCTAAGAGTTCAGACAAGCCAGCTGTCAGTTGCCGGGCAAGGGGGTGACTTTGTGACATTGGCTTCTTACGCTCAAACATGTCCTTGACAGACACCTGACTGTTGGCAGATGAGCAGGGACTGCTCAGGGCGAGACACGGAGTGGCGGATGGTTAAGAGGGGGAAAGCAGGGCAGCAGTGGTTGACGTTTCTGAAGATGCTGGACCAGGAGGAGGATGGCGGCTTTGACTTTGTTTGCTGCTTGTACTCATGGGTTGATCCCATAGTCATTTGTGATGTGACATCATGTGCCTTCGCAAAGAAGTTGTACCTAGGTGGGTGTTGGACTTCCCCCGACTCAGTTTCTTTTCGCACAGGTTGCAAATGGCATCACTGTTGTCACAGGCAGACACACGAAAAAATTGCCACACTGCTGAGCTCTGCAATGACGGCATTCTGGTGGTGGCAACAGCATGCGTTGACTGGCGTGCTGTCTGGCTGACCCCGGGTGCCGATGCATGCTGTCTGACTGTGCCACTAGCTACTTTCGACGACCTCCTGCTGCTTCCAACTCGTCTCCTCCTCCTCTCTGTCTCCCCATCTGAACTTTCCTCCTGTTCTTCTTCTCTTATAGCAGGCACCCACGTGACATCCACGGACGCATCGTCATCATCAACCGCTTCACTTGTATCTGACAACTCAACAAAGGAAGCAGCACAGGGTACATCATCATCATCATCAGACCGTACATCCATGTGTGTAATGCTGCCTGACTGGGACATATCCCTGTTATCTACATCCTCTAGCAATAATGTTTGGGCATCACTCATTTCTTCCAACGGATGTGTAAATAACTCTGCTGACGGATCAAGTGAAGCGGCTGTGGTGCTAGTGTTGGTGGTGGCGGCAGGCGGGCGAGTGGTAACTGGAGAGGTGCCCGAAGTTAAGCTGGAGGAGGATGGTGCGTCTAGGTTCCGAGCGGAAGCTGTAGAAGATTGGGTGTCCTGTGTTAGCCAGTCAACCATGTCCTCAGAACTTTTCAAGTTCAGGGTACGTTGCCTCTGAAAACTGGGCATTATTCTAGGGCCAAAGGGAATCACAGCACCACGACCACGACGGCCCGTGCGGGGTGGCCTGACTCTGCCTGTCATTTTTTTTCTGATTAGTGGTACTATGCATGCAAGCTACTGTGACACCAGATATGAGTGTCACTGTGCACTGGCAAAAGTTGGCAGAGTAGGCGCTGTAGGCCTCACACACACGCCTGTAGGCAGGCAACTGATATTCAATCGATTACAGTCAAAAAAGGGTTCTTAAATGTTACTGTACACTAGGTTGCACCAGATATGAGTGTCACTGTGCACTGGCAAAAGTTGGCAGAGTAGATGCAATAGGCCTCACACACATGCCTGTAGGCAGGTAACTGATATTCAATCGATTACGGAAAAAAAGGGTTCTTTTATTTTACTGTACACTAGGTTGCAGCAGATATGAGTGTCACTGTGCACTAGCAAAAGTTGGCAGAGTAGGCGCTGTAGGCCTCACACACACGCCTGTAGGCAGGCAACTGATATTCAATCGATTACAGTCAAAAAAGGGTTCTTAAATGTTACTGTACACTAGGTTGCACCAGATATGTATATCACTGTGCACTGGCAAAAGTTGGCAGAGTAGGCGCTGTAGGCCTCACACACGCCTGTATTCAGGCAACTGATATTCAATCGATTACAATCAAAAAAGGGTTCTTAAATGTCACTGTACACTAGGTTGCACCAGATATAAGTGTCACTGTGCACTGGCAAAAGTTGGCAGAGTAGGCGCTTCAGGTCTTACACACACGCCTGTAGGCAGGCAACTGATATTCAATTGATTACAGTCAAAAAAAGGTTCTTTTATTTCACTGTACACTAGGTTGCACCAGATATGAGTGTCACTGTGCACTGGCAAAAGTTGGCAGAGTAGGCGCTGTAGGCCTCACACACACACCTGTAGGCAGGCAACTGATATTCAATCGATTACAGAAAAAAAAGGGTTCTTTTATTTCACTGTACACTAGGTTTCACCAGATATGAGTGTCACTGTGCACTGGCAAAAGTTGGCAGAGTAGATGCAACAGGCCTCACACACACGCCTGTAGGCAGGCAACTGATATTCAATCGATTACAGTCAAAAAAGGGTTCTTAAATTTTACTATACACTAGGTTGCACCAGATATGAGTGTCACTGTGCACTGGCAAAAGTTGGCAGAGTAGATGCAATAGGCCTCACACACATGCCTGTAGGCAGGTAACTGATATTCAATCGATTACAGAAAAAAAGGGTTCTTTTATTTTACTGTACACTAGGTTGCAGCAGATATGAGTGTCACTGTGCACTAGCAAAAGTTGGCAGAGTAGGCGCTGTAGGCCTCACACACACGCCTGTAGGCAGGCAACTGATATTCAATCGATTACAGAAAAAAAGGGTTCTTTTATTTCACTGTACACTAGGTTGCACCAGATATGTATGTCACTGTGCACTGGCAAAAGTTGGCAGAGTAGGCGCTGTAGGCCTCACACACGCCTGTATTCAGGCAACTGATATTCAATCGATTACAGTCAAAAAAGGGTTCTTAAATGTCACTGTACACTAGGTTGCACCAGATATGAGTGTCACTGTGCACTGGCAAAAGTTGGCAGAGTACATGCAATAGGCCTCACACACACACCTGTAGGCAGGCAACTGATATTCAATCTATTACAGTCAAAAAAGGGTTCTTTTATTTTACTGTACACTAGGTTGCCCCAGATATGAGTGTTCACTGTGCACTGGCAAAAGTTGGCAGAGTAGATGCAATAGACCTCACACACACGCCTGTTGGCAGGCAACTGATATTCAATCGATTACAGTCAAAAAAGGGTTCTTAAATGTCACTGTACACTAGGTTTCACCAGATATGAGTGTCACTGTGCACTGGCAAAAGTTGGCAGAGTAGATGCAATAGGCCTCACACACACGCCTGTAGGCAGGCAATTGCTATTCAATCTATTACAGTCAAAAAAGTGTTGTTTTATTTCACTGAGCAACTGAAATTAGATTACAGGAAAAAATGGTTGTTTTCAGTGTATGGTACACCATCAGGTATTAGTAGTTAAAAAAAGCACAATATAAGCTGTTAGGTGTTAGCCTGTCACACACACACGCTGGCAGGCAGGCATATGCAATTAGATTACACAGAAAAAAATAATAAAATAAAATAAATGATGTTCTAGCCCTAAAAAGGGCTTTTTGGGTTGCTGTCCATGCAGCAGATATCAGATGAGTCCTTCAGGTCTGTAGTGGATGCTAAATACACAGCCTGGCTATCTATTTCCCTACTAAATCAGCAGCAGCTAGAATTTATGTCCTCTCTCAATGAATATAGCTTCAGAATGATTCTAAAATGGAGGCTGTCCTTGAGATGGAAGGCTCTGGAAGGGAGTGTATGCTGCTGATTGGCTGGAATGTGTCTGCTTACTGTAAGTTGCAGGGTCAAAGTTTGCTCAATGATAAAGAATAGGGAGCGGACCGAAAGGCGCATGTGTTCGCCGTTCGCTGCGAACGAGAGCATGCCAAAATTGCCGCGAATAGTCCGCGGGCGAACTGTTCCGGACATCACTAATATCAGGCCATCCACATGGACTAGAGCAGTAATGGCTATTCATTTTTATTACTTTGTATGTCGCAGTTTTGCAAGTCTGATTGCATATAGAACCTCCAAACGCTAATTGATGAACATGTAATCTCCATCTTATACTGCCTAATGATGGCTCACATTTTCTATTGGCTGTTTCTAAATGTGTAGTTAAGGCCTTGCTTAATTGATCATGTTCCCGCCCTGAACTGTTACGTACAAGTGCATGGTTTATTACGGTTTCGGCTTTTAGCCCGTAACTTACGGGCTTGTTCATTTGAATAGCACCATAATTGTAGCAGAGTGCAAGCCTGTAGCAGGCCCACAGACATACGGCCTGTATACCGTGAGATGCAGGCTTCTAATTTAATGAGGCTCCATGTTTATACAAAAAAACGTACTTTTTGTATGAAATTTTATTAAGTAAAACTTGTTTAAATATCCATCAAACTAGCAGGAAATGCTAATGTGTCCGTATGTAAGGATCTACATCTCTGAGTCATAGACCTGTATTCCTGCCCCAAAGACAGTTATACATTATCATATGCTCTCCATGGTCCTGTAATGTGTGAGGAATGAAGCTCCCGTCATCCATCTTTGTTCTTGAGGACTGGCAGAGAAGATCTCAGGGACCAACCCGAGTTGAGAATCGCTGCTTTATGGGACTATAGGTTTCAAGGTTTTGTTTTTTACACCTTTTTTAAACAAAATGATATGGAATCATTTTGCACATTACATATAAAAAATACTAATAGTAATAATCTTTTAAATTCACAACAGAAAATGTCATCTCTTATAGAGCATGGTCATGGTATTCCAAAGATGAAACCAGAATGTTTCACAGGACATCTACTAATCAATGCAGATTTGCAGCCAGAGTTTGGGCTAAACTCAATTAGCGTAAGATACTCGGTCATTGGATAAGACACCAGTTTTCCGTGTATTGATTTGTCCTCAAACAACAAGTAACATCTCTTGTGTCAGTACTGCACAGCTGGTAATTTAGTAATAAAATACTGCACTTCAGTGATGTTGAGCAGAGAGAGCTGTTCGAAAAACCAGGTGTCATGTGGTCTTAAAAAGCTTTATCTGAGCTGCACTATGGTGGTAATTATACAGTTTGGAGAATTGTGTCCTCTATATAAAACTTACCACCCCCATAGAACTAAGAGCTTGCCCTCCATCTCTAAATACAACAATTCAAACAACATATTAAGTTGCATGTATGAAAATATTGCATATGAATTTCCCACCCGTTACAGGACCATGGACAGCATTTGATAATGTATAACTGACTTTGGGGCTTATCACTGTCAGCCAATTTGCAGGAATACACCAGTATGTCTCACAGATTTGCAGCCCTTTTCAGCTCTCTTTCAGCTACCTACAAACGATCTGCGGTTTAGGGGCGTCAAAATCGGAACTCCATCTCAGCTAAGCCTTTGATCTGTCAGTCCTGTAAATGTTACTATCGCATATTGCTATTAAATTGCAACGAATCTACAAGGATGCACTGGCATTCAAAGTCGTAATCGGCAAATGGAGCCAAAAAGCCTATGGGTCCTTAAGAGGACCCTCAAGGGGGTTAAGGTCTTGTCCGTTGCACTATAAATGCAAATATAAGCAACATATTGTATCTTAAATTAAAGGGAAAGCAATTTGAGTTATTAAAATTAATAGCACAACATTCTCAAGCTTGCAAATCTGCAATAAAAAATAGTTATGTGTAATTTCCCTGTTATATCGATCCCGGCAATCAATGTGTTATGGCCATACTGATTTGAATGTACCCTATCCCATTTGATTTTGGAAGCTAAGCAAGGTTAGGCCTGGTCAGTAGCAGAGTGGGAGACCTCATTGGAATATCATGCCCCCTATTAAATGTCTAAATTGTAGTTACTGTAACCCATAATCTAGCCAGAAAAAGTTACATATGGTTGTCAGAATCATAACTCCCACCCAGCTAAGTATTTGATATGTCAAGCCCGCAATGACTAAAATCGCAAATCGCTATTAAATTGCTACAATTCCTCAAGCCTGCAATTGTTTTCACACCCGCAAATGGCAAATGTAGCCAAAAGTCCTATGAGTACTAGAGGACTCGCAAGGGGGTTAAACACCTGTTTGTAGAACTGTAAAAACAAATAAAAGAATCAGTACTGCACTTTAAAAGATAGGGAAAGCAATACAAGGCATTAGAATTAATTGCACAACATTCTCAAGCTTGCAAATCGGCAATAATTATTATTTTTTTTATGTGTAATTTCAATGTTATGCCGATCCTATACAGCAAAAAAGCATTCATATACCTCTAATACACTTTTTTTCTTGTGTGTTTTTTTTATTTTCTTACAATCTGATTTTGTCTGAACACTCTCTGTCTTACCCCACCCTGTGCCTAGTATCACTTCTGTCCTTGCTCTCTTTTTGTGCCTTTTCACTGGAATAATCTCCCACTTCATATTAGACAGTTTCTGCACACATTTGGCACCTCCTTGAAGATCAATTCCCCTCTCTCTCCAACCCTGATACAACTTTAATACTCCTTCTCTGAACCTCTGTACTTGATCTGTGATGACCATGGCTCTGTCCTAATCTCTTACCTGCTAATAAATAAATATATATAAATATATATATATATATATATATATATATATACAGTATATATATATATATATATATATATATATATATATATATATATATATATATATATATATATATATATATATATGTGGGGGGGGAGTTCTAGAAGATGGCTGTATGAGCTTGAGGCATTTGCCCAATTCAGTAGTTCAGGTGTTAAAAAAATCTCTTACATAACAATGGGACTACAGCTATGAAAAGGCTAGGCCAGTCTGTTGAAATATCAGTTGCAGTCAGAGCCCAGAAAGGGAGAGTTGCAGCTGGGCCAGCAAGATAGTTACCACCGGGAGAAAGAATTGCAGTTCAAAGAGAGTTTTGCAGTGCAGGAACAGAGTTGCAGCCAGAGCCAAGAGAGAGTTAACTCTGGATTAGTCCACAGCTTTGAAGGACACACTCCTTGTATTACTTGTTTATTAAATGCATTTTTATATTTTTCTATGGGAGAGCAGCGAGCATATGTTACACAAACGCATATCATGACCACACATAAAAACTGAGTAATTATAAGGGTTAAAGGGCCACTGCACAATGTAAACAGAAATTGTCTAGAAAAATTTAGTCAAACTAAGAGAATAAGTGATCAGGATAAAAGTCTTACAGCTAGTATGTAATAAGATAAAATACATTTTGAGAGAAGGCTCTCATTGCAAGGTCCACAATATAGAGGAGGGTAGAGGCCCATGATAGCACCAAAGGCACTCATCACGAGGCCTGCAATATAGAGGAGGGTAGAGGCCCGCGCTGAACACCATAGGCGCTCATCGCGAGGCTCACAATAGGCCCAGGTGGAGAGGAGCTGCAGAGCTAGGAGCTGCAGAGCCAGGATGACAAGGTGTGCATCTCCCACCCTTGCCTTCTCCACATTAGCCTCACCTGGGATGCAGGCAGCGCCTTCAGCACTTCTGGTAGCCGCAGCATGGTGACAGGAAGTGGCAAGGGGAGGAAATCACTACCGGCAGCGGGAGCAGGCAGGACACAGCAAGCAGTCATCTCGTAACTGGCAGTGCTGAGCATCTCTGTAATATACACACACAATGACACAGGGAGAGCAGAGGAGGGGCCTCCATGTAATAACCCCAGAGCACAAGGACAGCGCCACCGTCAGCAGCACAGCTGGGCACAGGGGGTGCTGGAGTGGGCACTCACGGGGAGGGGAGGGGTGGTATATAGATATCTATCTATATATCCTACCTATGCCCATGAAGATGCAGATCATATAATGTATGAGAAAGGTAAACTGGCCCCTGTGCAAAAGGGGAGGAAAAAGGAAAACTGGCCCCTGTGCACCACAAAGAGTTAAAATTACCCAGCTCTGCCCATACATTGCTGCACACACTGCCCCCACCCTATCAGTGTAGCCTGCCAGAGGGAGTACATTGCAGGCATTACTACTGCTATACTATGAAGGCGAAGATAGCATGCACACAATATGCAATATATATACAATATACTGCTGATCAGACCTGGCAGCAAGCACATGCTCACCCAAATGGGCTATCAGACAGGCCTGCAGCACACTGTGATCTCTCAGCACAGACCCTCTCCAGCCAGAGGTGACAGAGGCCTTGGGTACAACAACTGGAATTATCAGCCCCATAGTTTCATTATCATAAACAGCTTTATACAACCTGCCCCTCAATTATCATCGAATCTATTCACCAATGGTCTGCATTAAAATATACAGCTGCATTCCCGACACTCCATTTAGTATATGTCCAGAAAACAATAAATGCTTATGACTTAAAGTATATATACAGTGGGAGAAAAAAGTATTTGATCCCCTGCTTATTTTGAACATTTGTCCACTGACAAAGAAATGATCAGTCTATCATTTTAATGGTAAGTGTATTTTACCAGTGAGAGACAGACTAACAGAAAAACAAAAACAATAAATATGTATGTCAAAAAAGTTATAAATATCATTCAGATGTTCATTGGCAAGCTTCAGATGGGCCTGTACATGTGCTTTATTGAGCAGGTGGAACTTGCGGGACAGGATTTCAGTTCTGCACCGCGTAGTGTGCTACCAATTGTTTTCTTGGTGACTATGGTCCCAGCTGCCTTGAGATCATTAACAAGATCCTCCTGTGTAGTTCCAGGCTGATTTCTCACCATACTCATGATCATCGAAACTCCACAAGGTGAGATCTTGCATGGAGCATCAGAACGAGGGAGACTGGCAGTTATTTTGTGTTCTTCCATTTGCGAATAATCTCACCAACTGTTGTCACCTTCTCACCAAGCTGCTTGGCGATGGTCTTGAAGCCCATTCCAGCCTTGGTTAGGTCTAAAATTTTGTCCCTGACACCCTTGGACAGCTCTTTGGTCTTGGCCATGCTGAACAGTTTGGAATCTGATTGATTGATTGCTTTTGTGGACAGGTGTCTTTTATACAGGTAACAAGCTGAGATTAGGAGCACTCCCTTTGAAAAAGTGCTCCTAATCTCAGCTCGTTACCTGTATAAAAGACACCCGGGAGCCAGAAATCTTGCTGATTGATAGGGGATCAAATACTTATTTCCCTCACTGACCTGCACATCAATTCATAACTTTTTTGACATGCGCTTTTCTTGTTTGTTTTTTTGTTATTCTGTCTCTTACTGTTAAAATACACCGACCATTAAAATAATAGACTGATCATTTCTTTGTCAGTGGACAAACGTTCAAAATCAGCAGGGGATCAAATACTTTTTCCCCTCACTGTATATTATAAGAATAATGATGTATCTTAATGTTACAAAGATTTGCTGCAAGCCCATCTGACAGGCAAAGAGTAGAGATGCAATGACATTGTCTCATATTGCAGTATGCACATCCTCACCGAGTCTCATATTGCAATATGCACCCCCAGTCTCATATTGCACTATGCAACCCCCCGAGTCTCATATTGCACTATGCACATCCCCCATTCTCATATTGCACTATGCACACACCCTAGTCTCAATGCACATCCCCTGTCTCATATTGCACTATACACAACCTCCCCAGCCTCTATGAACATCCCCCAGTCCCCATCCCTCTCCCACATTACTGCGGTTCTCTGGATCGGGGCAGTGTTGCAGGACTACTCTGTGCCATGTATTGGCTCAGTCCAATCCACTAGCAGCCGCTTGGTGCAGCCAGAAGCGCTTTCTAAATATGGGAAGATAGATCGAGGGATGGGGGAGAGTGAGAAGAAGCAGAGGGAGAGAGGCCGGGAAGTCAGGGGTAGTGCTTTGTTGTACTCACCAAAAATAGATATATGAGAAGGCATGATGGAGCTGGACTGTAATTAGAAAGAGACATCAATGTCCTCACTCACCCAAACACACCAAGGGCATGGGACTGGGGACATGTTATATACACAGATCTGGGGTTACACCATCATATGTACCTCTCATCTATATTATATATACACACACACACAGTCCATGGGACTGGGGACATGTTATATACACAGATCTGGGGGTACACACACCATATGTACCTCTCATCTATATTATATATACACACACACACAGGACACACAGGCCATGGGATTGAGAACATGTTATATACACAGATCTGGGGGAAAACCCATCATATGTACCTCTCACCTATATTATATACGCACACACTCACAGGCCATGGGACTGAGAACATGTTATGTACACAGATCTGGGGTACACACTTATCTTATGTACCTCTCACCTATATTATATACGCGCACACTCACAGGCCATGGGACTGAGAACATGTTATATACACAGATATGGGTGTACACCCATCATATGTACTTCTCATCTCTATTATTTATACACACACAGGACATGGGACTGAGAACATGTTATATACACAGATCTGGTGATTCACCCATAATATGTACCTCTCATCTATATACACACACAGGCCATAGAACTGAGAACATGTTATGTACACAGATCTGGGGTACACCCATCTTATGTACCTCTCATCTATATTATATACACACACACACAGGCCATGGGATTGAGAACATTTTATATACACAGATCTGGGGGTACACCCATCATATGTACCTCTCACCTATAATATATATACACACACACACAGGCAGGCCTAAGGCACTCATCGCGAGGCTGTACGTGGCTGGCTTAGTTATAGGCTTCAAAAAAATTACGGGGTTATCGGCTGACATTTTTTTCAAGCCTGTAACTCGAAATTTGTTTGGGGGGGCCGTTAAAAAAGCAAATTTATTAAGCCTGTAAATGGTTTCACACCCAGAAATTCAAACAGCACCAAGGGGCTCATTGCAAGGCCTGCAAGTTAGAGGGTGGAGAGCCTTGCATTGTGTGGCAAACAGCATTACCAGGCTTTAAATTATATTGCCATCTTTTTTGACGGGCAAGTCGCTGGTAAAGTATATAAATATTTAGTCAGTGTCTCATACAATCAAACAAATATTCAGCCAAAGTCTCTTATAGACATATATGGGACATAAGCCAGGGACTAATATAATATAAATATTTCACCTCAATTGTCAATTATTATATTAATGTGTATTCAGGTAGGTTCACCTACAATCATATGAATGTATACATATTCAGGTAGGTTTACCTATAGTCATATGAATGTATTTATATAGCCTTATTAAATTGCAAATCAGCAATTTAATAGGGCTCTATATAAGCACACAGCATAAGTTTGTAGTTAGTGAAGACCTTGATTTGGATGGAAGTTCACTAACTAAAAACCTCTGTAAAAAAATATGCTGTGTGCTTAAATAGAGCGTTATTCAATTGTCTAAATCTCAATTTAATAATCACAATTTAATAAGACTGATAACCTACATCTATAATTATAAACACATACATATTTAACCAGAGTCATCTATAATCATAATTCCTCCAGGGTACACTATTTTTATTTTCTAAATATACATTCAGCCTGGGTTCCCTAAAATCATATACATTTACATATATTCACCCAGGATCAACCATAATTATAATATAAACACATATATAGTCAACTGCCTATTCAGCTAGGGTCACCAATAATTATTATACAAACACATAAATATTTAACCAGGATCAATTATAATTAATCAAATGTACACATATTCATCAGGGGTCACCTATTATTAGCAACAATATATAAATGTACATACATAAATAAATATTAACCCAGGAATACCTATATCATACAGTATTATTAGCCATTCAGACAGAATCAAGTTAGTAACCTATCTCTAAGAATAAATACTATTGAGGAGCTACTCCTATTTCCAAAAAATCATTTTAGCAAAAAAACATTACACTGGATGAATTTACTAGTTCTGTTCAACTGGTGCAGTTTGCGCCCTTTCTCTGCACTCTGCAGAAAATGCATGGGATGGAAAAGTGATCAGAGAGAACTATTTACTGTACTCTAGTTCCAGTCTGTGAACTGCAGAATTAATTTTTTAAGCAAAAAAAAATATTTTAGGTAGTTTCATACTAAAATAAAACAGGCGCCCCTCACAGGGAGACACTGTTAGGCAGCTGGCAAGTTTGATTAATGGGTAATCCGGCCATGGGCACAGGCTCTGAGGAGAGAGGCTAAAGGGCAGTCTGAAGAGCTGAAAGAGAGGTTGACCCAGACTGTGGATACCAAACTGAGACAAGGATCCAGAGAGATTAAAGTGGGGAAGCTGTGAAGCAAAGACCACAGAGCGGGAGCCTTGGACTTCAGAGGAGAAAGGCAAGTACTCTAAGTTTTTGGACTGTTTACCGCTTTCCGCTCCAAGGATTAGTTGGGAGTGGACATGGATATTTAGTAATCTGTACTGAAGTTATAGGTAGTGTTCAGATAGGTCTAGACCTATTTATCTATTGTTTCATTTATTTTCTTAATTTTTTTGTCACTGGTGAAGAAACATTAAAAGTTTGGAAATCAATTAACAGACGTTTGCTTTGCCACAATGTATATTTATATACTGTATATATATATATATATATATATATATATATATATATATATATATATATATATATGTATATATATACAGTATATATATATATATATACAGTATATACACAAATATAATACAAAACATACATTTGTTTACTGTGTATATGTGCAATAATAGCGTAGCATACTGTACTATTTTCTATTTGAGTTTCTGCAAAATTAAAAATATAACATTTAAATATGAAACTACATTCCTTTTTTGTCTGTACATATTTATTACATAAAAATAATTAAATGATAAATGATTTTACTCCAAAAATGTCTGTGTACTTCACTGCTCCAGGAGACATTTTTCTTAGCATTTTCTTGATTAAAGACAAAAACACTTTTCCTTGTCACTTTTTCCTGCAAGGACATAAATTTGATTGGATTCTGTCCAGTCGTTCAGAAAAGTTTCCTTTTTAAAAAAAAAAAGTTTTTTTCTAATTACACGGATATAAATTCAGTAACAGCCAAGCCTGATGCCTCTCCTCTACTTCTAAAACAATCAATAGCCTTGGCTTTAAGTCTTTGCAATGTATTATAATTTGCGAGCAGACGGCAAGGCAGACAACAGTCGGGCTGGAATGAGGTCATCAATCTCTTCGGTGGATCAATGAGTCTTGAATACCAAACATGTGGCAGAGTACAATGGGATCCCTCTGCAGACTGATACTAAATGGATACCCTTCACATGCCCATCTATCAAGGCCATTGGCTGGCAAATAGGGATCAGATATACAGGATGCACTTGTTGTCTACTCACTGGCATGTAAAACATCACGTTTGTCCAGGTAATATCTATAAAATTGGCATGTCTGGACGTCAGCAAATATATAATCTATAACTACATTCATTACTCAACACCAAAAGGGCAAACTTATCAATCAAAATAAAAAGTGTGATTTTTCAGGTAATCTCTTTGT
This sequence comes from Discoglossus pictus, assembly GCA_027410445.1. Lineage (NCBI taxonomy): Eukaryota > Metazoa > Chordata > Amphibia > Anura > Alytidae > Discoglossus > Discoglossus pictus. The sequence goes on along the minus strand of CM050173.1, from coordinate 96,604,383 downwards.
TTATCTAAGTCTATTTTGAAGAGACAGTCCCAGGTTTAACATCAGTTGACTCACTGATATGGAGGAGAGAAAAGTCACTGGAAACTATAAAGCATTTGCAGTTACCTAGAATAGACAGGCCTTATCCAATAAGGCTGTTAATAGGACTGAAATAGTGAGTGATTCACCTTGTGAACAAGCAGGTATATCCTCAATTCATTGCCTGGTAGCAGCTTTTGAATACTGGAGTTGCCACTGCCTGAACTGCTAAAATAATCTTCTCAATGGTTTTCAGGGCATCTTAAAAAATGTAAATGTATCACATATATAGTTGTGAGCAGGCGAGCCAGCCAGAGCCGTTGCTCATGCTTGCGGGCTCGCATAGCGAGCCGTGGCCCTTGCAAAGCATGGAGCGTCAAAGGCGCTCCTTGCCAGCAACAGCGACCCTCGCAAACTTTAAGTAGTAATGCAAACAACACGACACACCAACTTCGACCCTCGCAAACTTTACGTAGCAACGCAAACAACATACGAGACACGTTACCACTCATTACGACCTCGCAAAAATCGACAGCAACTCGCGAACATGAAAAAATTAAAAACACAATAAATACACACAGCACATACATAAAAAGCTTACCTACAGCAAGAGGGAGCATCCAGGACCTCAAAAAAGCAACTGCCACCCTTATTTAACTCAAAATAAAAGAGTTTAGACACTAAAAAATTCTCTAAGCGAGAGAAAAAATGGCCGCCGATCAAAACAAAAACGAGGCTACAGCACTCTAAACACGCAAAACACTGCAAGAAACTTGCAAAACATTACCCGCCATTTTACGACAATGCGGAAGTACACAACTACGCTAACGGTTTGGTCTCGCGCACGTACACTATTACACTGGACACATTCCTTTTCGCATAAACAGCAGCTCAACACCACTAATTCTGCAGCAACATCAAAACAGTTTCGCAGCACTTCAACATAATGCTTCAAAATACGTAAAGTATATTTATTTATTAATGTATTAAATATTTCATTATTATACACCAAACAGCATTAGCTACCTTAAAATTTCATTGCCGTAATTTTTTGACGGGCAATTCTGTAGTTGGTAAATAACAAGTACGTTATCAATTGAGTGTTATTAAAAAATAGCATTTTTCTACGGTATGCTAATATTAAAGTTGTCATTATGAGTTGTCGGTCAACCTTTTACATTGTTAAGCCACTGAGGCATTGGGGTCATTGTACATTAGCTTGCATAAAAAGAGACTAGCAAGCTTAGTGTGTTTGGAAGACAATGGGGCCCACTGCCTTGGAGGATTATAAGTAATTAATGTTAATAATCTATCAACATAAAAGACATCAATGTTAATTTACTGTAGGAAAATACTACTTAATTAATAGCATTCAATTATTATTATCAGTAATTATTACCTATATTTTTAAATTACACTATATTTGGAACCGATGCTGTACCACTTTAAAGGACCAGTGTACTCCCATATTTACAATATTCTGTTTTGAACTGAGCTTGATAATAGTCAACCATGTTTTATTATTACCTTTATTTATTATTACTCTTTACTTATAAAGTATCAGCATTATTCCATCACACACTCGGCACCTGCCAAGGGTGACCTGCTCTGGGATAACACATAGTGAAGATTTGGAGTGATTCAGAAGAGGGATCACACAGTTAAGGGCACAGGCAAAGCCTTATGGATTCCTTACAAATTTTTGGGCAATTTTAGGGAAAATGTTTGGAAAAATTGTACCAAAAAGCAAAATTTTTAGGGTAGTTTTTAAATAATTACAAATATAAAAAAATTAGACATGATATACCATTCACACATAGTGTCTTTGTACTCAGACATGCCATATTATCATGATAGGTTGGCCAATCATGGGTGAGGGAGACTAGCGAGGATTATTATACTACTATATATATATTTAATTTCCTTTATAAAATGTTTGAAAAAACACTGATTTAAACTCAGAATTTTCACTCTCAATTTAATTGTGCAGCTGAAATGAACTTATATTTCTACCCCAAGACAATTGGACACCACAGACTATTATATTTTAAGGTAATGACACAAGATGTAACCAACATTAGCTTTCTATCCTGGTGTAAAGGTCTGACACATAAGACCCTCTGGGGGATTCTTGTTTTGCTAACTTTAGAAGCTTTGAACATTTAGATTAATAGAAGACAGATTGAAAATGCAATAGATAAAGAAACCTTTGTCTCAGCCACTTAGTACCATTTGTCTTGATATAAGAAAAGACATCAGGGCACAAGATTATGTCAGTGAGGATGCTGTTACCTATAAGTGCATAATCTGCAGTGACAGCAATATTGTGGAAAGAAAGAGGGTGGTCCTCAGAGGTTTGTTGCCACTACAGCCCAAGGTTTAAGTCAGCTTCTTCATTACTAAATCTATTAATATAATCCCTCACTTACAATACTGGGTGATGTGGGAGTCAGAAGAAGAAAAACTGATCAGATCCAGTGTACACACAAAACAATTACTGCACCTTTATAGACACATTATCCAACATGTCTTTAAAGAGTTCAAAGTTTAATTACATTTCACTGCATTTCAGGAGACTGGATTTGTTGTATTTATGTGTAGGGCAAAATAATAAGCAAGATAAAGTTTAATATAATGTCAATGCAGAATATGGTTATGTGTCACTCAAGCTCTAGTGCTACCCCAGGCTGCAGTGTTACCACAGGCTCTAGTTATACCCCAGGGTGCAGTGTTAACCTGGGCTCTAATTATATCCTGGGCTTCAGTGATACCCCAGGCTTTAATCATACCTCAGACTCCAGTGATGCATGAGGATCTAGTCATACCCTAGGCTGCAATGATGCCCCGGGCTGCAGTAATACCCCAGGCTGCAGTAATACCAGAATCACTAGTATTACAACCTGGAATATCTTTGCAGCAATGGGGGTATGTCAAGACCCACTTTTGGGGCCAGGGTGGAACCATCATCAAGAACAGCCTTTCAGGACCAAGACATTTTATGGATTTTTTTTGGATGACCACTTGACCATTGTGGCCACTAGTCCATGGGGTCACAATCTGCAAGGGGCTTTACAAGGACTATGACTTTTCATTAGTATGACAATATGTGGGTTTGACAGGTTCATGGATTATTATAATGTTTGTCACAACTTCATGGACATTGGGACTTTGTCGGCATATATTGTTTGTAATGGTTTCTTGGTGGAAATGTAGTTACTGACATTACTGGTTGATGTGCTGTATTCATTAGAATGTGGTTTACATGCCATAATCTGGTAATGTCAGGGCTCCTATTTAATGGGTAAGCTAGTAGCAGTTGAGATTAAAGGGACAGTTAGTTACTTTAGCATAATATGTGAAAAGATCTCATGAAGGCAAGCTCAAATACTTTTTGATTTTTTTTTATGTACATACATTTTTGAGAAAGATATTGTATTTTAAAAAAATGTATGATTTTATAGTTATTTTCCATTTCAGTCTGCCCACTGTGTAATACACTGCACAGACTGAGTGCTTTCCCACCTCCTAAGTGACTCTCACCAATAAGGTTGCAGGAGTATGTATACATAGAAGTCAATGGAAATAATTTTGACTGACAGGGGGTCTGTATGCCTACACAGTGACATCATGCATAGTGGCTGGGTCTTACTAGTAAATCAGTAATTCTGACTAAAATAAGTGATATCATTATATCAAAGTATGTGCATATTTATAAGACTAAATGGGTGTATATATGTCTGTATACATGTGTGTCTTTGTATAAAAGCATTTGCATGTCCCTGCTCAGCTTCCCAGAATGGAGTGTAATAACCTTTTTTTTTCTCTGAATTCTGAGCTGGAAGCAGGTTTTTTAACTTGTTTTAGACATTCAAATGTTATTACAGATGTACTATTTAGAAGAGTCCTGGAGGGCAGATATGTGAGCCTGAGGCTGAAAAAATACATTTGCCCTATTCAGGAGGGGAAGTAATAGGGCTGCAGCAGTGAAAAGATCAAGGCAGGTTGTTGAGTTAGTTAGTTGCAGCCAGAGTCCAGGGAGGAGACAATTCAGCTGAGACAGAGATACCCAGAATGGCTGCTGGAATTGTGGCAGGTTCTGAAGCTGGAGAGGAGAAACTAGTGGTAGACTAAAGTGGGGAAGCTATTTAGTCACATGCCGGTAAACCTGAGAGCCCAGAGGTCAAGGAGCACTGGCTAAGGAACAATAAAAATATTAAAAACAGATTGAAGCCTCCTGTGAGTTGATGTTATTCAGTACATATTAGAACCTAGAGAAAAGCCGGGCAGTTTGCCACAATATATATATATATATATATATATATATATATATATATATATATATATATATACATACATACATATATTGTGGGGGTAAAAAGTATTTGATGCCCTGCTGATTTTGAACGTTTGTCCACTGACAAAGAAATGATCAGTCTAAAATTTTAATGGTAGGTGTTTTTTAACAGTAAGAGACAAAATAACAAAATAAAAAACAAGAAAAAAAGCATGCCAAAAAAGTTGTAAATTGATTTGCAGGCCAGTGAGTTAAAAAAGTATTTGATCCCCTATCAGCAAGATTTCTGTCTCCCAGGTGTCTTTTATAAAGGTAACAAGCTGAGATTAGGAGCACTCTCTTAAAGGGAGTGCTCCTAATCTCAGCTCATTACCTATATAAAAGACACCTGTTTGCAAAAGCAATCAAACAGATTCCAAACTCTACAATATGGCCAAGACTAGAGATGTCGCAAACAGTTCGCCCGCGGACTATTCACAGCGATTTTGGCATGTTCGCAGCGGACGGCGAACACATGCGCTTTTGGGTTCGCCCCATATTCTTTATCATTGAGGAAACTTTGACCCTGCACCTCACAGTCAGCAGACACATTCCAGCCAATCAGCAGCATATACTCCCTTCCAGGGCCTTCCATCTGAAGGACAGCATACATTTTAGAATCATTCTGAAGCTGCATTCGTTGTGAGAGAACAGATAGTGTAGCTGCTGGAGATTTAATAGGGAAATAGATAGCCAGGCTGTGTATTTAGCTTCCACTACAGACCTGAAGGACTCATCTGATATCTGCTCCAAGGACAGCAACCCAAATAGCCATTTTTAGGGGCTAGAACATCATTTTTTGTATTGTATTATTTTTTTCTGTGTAATCTAATTGCATATGCCTGCCTGCCATTGTGTGTGTGTGACAGGCTAACACCTAACAGCTTATATTGTGCTCAGTGTAAAAACAACAACACTTTTTTGACTGTAATAGATTGAACAGCAATTGCCTGCCTACAGGCGTGTGTGTGAAGCCTATTGCATCTACTCTGCCAACTTTTGCCAGTACACAGTGATACGTCATATCTGGTGCAACCGTAGTGTACAGTGACATAAAACAACACTTTTTTGACTGTAATCGATTGAATATCAGTTGCCTGTCTACAGGCGTGTGTGTGAGGCCTACAGCGCCTACTCTGCCAACTTTTACCAGTGCACAGTGACACTCATATCTGGTTGCACTTTAGATTGCACGCGCAGTGCCCCAAATTTAAAGTAGGAGGTCCGACCAAGCATCTTTTTCCATCTCCCGCTTCCAAAAATCCATGCCATATACACGTCCCCTGATAGGTCAAGTAACAGGTATCAAACTGATAGGAATAAATAGTACAACTTAATACACCACTCCTATCTGGTGGCACATTACATTGCACGTGCAGTGCCCCAAATTCGAAGTAGGAGGTCCGACCAAGCATCTTTTTCCATCTCCTTGTTCCAAAAATCAATGCCATATACATGTCCCCTAATAGTGGACTTAACAGGGATTAAACCGATAGGAATAGTACTACTTAAAAGTACACACCTTATAATAACGCAGACAGAGGCAACGCAGAGAGAGGAGTCTGAAGAAGAGGAGTCAGAGGAGGAAGGTGGCTTTGAGGAGGTGGAAGACCAAACACAGCAGGCGTCCCAGGGGGCTTGTTATCACCTTTCAGGGACCCTTGGTGGCTGGGTGGAGGAAGAGACCTTCAATGACATCAGTAAGGACAAGGAATGGGACATGGCTAGCTTGGTATCCAACCTTGTGCAAAAGGGGAGTTTGCAGTTGTGCAAAGGGATTGTTTGCGGTTGTTTGCGGTGCATTAAACGGGGAGATTGGTCTGTTACTGTGAAGCCGGTGTAACCCTTACACTACCTGATCGATACAACATCATATCTCATGTTTTAAAGCATGTTATTCCAAACAATTTTGCAATGTTAGGTGATTTATGCCCTTTATGGCTTAAAACCAGACTCTGCATCAACTATGTAATTTTCTGTGGGAGTTTTGCCATGGATCCCCCTCCGGCATGCCACAGTCCAGGTGTTAGTCCCCTTGAAACAACTTTCCCATCTCTATTGTGGCCAGAAAGAGTCCCTTTGGGTTTTGAAATTCGCCTGTCCATTAAAGTCTATGGCGGTTTGCCGGGTTCGCCCGTTTGCGAACATTTGATGGAAGTTTGCGTCCGCTGTTCGCAAACCGAAAATTTGATGTTCGCGACATCATAAGCTAAGACCAAAGAGCTGCCCAAGGAAGTCAAGGAGAAGATTGTAGACCTACACAATGCTGGAATGGGCTACAAGACTATTGTCAACAGCTTGGTGAGAAGGTGACAACAGTCGTTTATTCGCGATTATTCGCGATTATTCGCAAATGGAAGAAACACAAAATACCTGCCAGTCTCTCTCGGTCTGATGCTCCATGCAAGACCTCACCTCAGGAAGTTTCAATGATCATGAGAATGGTGGGGAATCAGCCTGGAACTACAAGGAGGATCTTGTTAACGATCTCAAGGCCGCTGGGACCATAGTCATCAAGAAAACAATTGGTAACACACTACGCCGTGAAGGACTGAAATTCCTCAGTGTCTGCAAGGTCCCCCTGCTCAAGAAAGCACATGTACAGGCTTGTCTGAAGTTTGCCAATGAACATCTGAATGATACAGAAGAGAACTGGGTGAAAGTGTTGTGGTCAGATGAGACCAAAATTGAGAGATTTGGCATCAACTCAACTCGCCGTGTTTGGAAGAATAATGCTGCCTAAAACCCCAAGAATATCATCCCCACCGTCAAAAATGGAGGTGGAAACATTATCCTTTGGGGGAGTTTATGCTTGTATAGTTTTAGCTATACTGCCAGTCTGGAGACCGGTGTATCACATAGTGCGTTCAAAATGATATCTACAGAGAAGAGCATTAAATAGCCATAAGGAACTGCTTGCAGGCGGGGGCTTATTAAGAAATGCCCTGTGATAAAGCCTCGCGGAAATTTAAAGTGTTAGTCATTGAAATGAGCCATACCTAGCCAGCAAGCCTCCCTCTATAGTTGGACATTGTATGCTTGTACATTTTTGGTTACACTGCCAGTCTGGAGACCTGTGTATCACACAGTGTGTTTAAAAGATACCGACAGAGAAGAGCAGTAAACCGCCAGAGGGCTATGTGGCCAACTTTATTGGTTGCAATTGGAGTAAAGCAGGGGAATAGTACAGCCCCAAATGAGGAAGGCTACATAATACTCAAAGAAACCGTTTAAAGGACTGGCTCTGTGGTTTTGGAACATGGGGCAACAGGGATGTTTATATCCGGCTAGTAAAGTTACTCAGCTTGCTGACCCTCTGGCGACCATCCAGCTGGCTGTTTCAGTTTCTATGGGGCTGTTCCTGTCAAGCTTGTAATTCTGATTTCAGCCACTAGATTTAAATCTGACTGTTGCTTTAAATTGGTCAGCTGCCAATAAAGTGTCAATAAGGCAGCAGTGGATACTATTAAACTTAGGCTGCTGCGGCAGATAAGAAGAAAAGAGAAAAAAAAAATCTAGTAAATTGAAGTAAATAAAGCCGTGTGGTTCCAGGGGACTGCTGCTGTAAAATACATCAAAAATTATGATTGTTTGATTGTAATATCTGCTATTCCTTTTTTCTATTATTATGTGTACTTGTAGCATTGTATAATGTTTCCATTTGTCTGCAACCCTTAAATAACATACCTGTATATTCTGTGTTAAAAGAAGAGAGAAAAGGGGAAGAGGAAAAAGAAAGAAGAAAGGAAAGGGAAAAAAAGAGAGGACATGGTGCTTGCCAAAAAGGGAAAACTGACAGGGGGTGTAGTTAAAACGTCATCAGTGTTGGGTAACTGAAGCGGGACAAATAAGCAAAAATGATGAGGAAGGATGTGTCAGTGGTAAGAAGTAAAAACAAGGGCAGAGATACCAAATTGCAGGGTGCTATCTCAAAAAGCCCACTAACAACTAGAGAAACAGTGAAAAGGAAAAAAGTTAATTTATCTAGCTCTCAATCGAATATATCCCAAACAGACACAGAAAACAGTGAACACGTTAATATATCAGAGATAGTAAACCTCCCCGATAGATTGAACACAGGTCAACCAGAAGCATTAACTGTAGAGGCAATGGAAAGGTTGTATTATAACTTTGAAAACAGAATCAGGAAAGATATACTATTAGAGCTTACAGAGAATACAAAAGCAGTGAATGCGTTACTAGAGAGAATTGGCCAGCTGGAAGGCAAACAAGAAAAGCTTGTGGAGGATCATCAGAGATTAGAGACCAAAGTTGGGAGGCTTAAGGATGAAGTTGTAAGTCTCAAGAACAAATTATGTAGAATTGAATATTTCTCTAGACAGAATAATTTAAGGCTAAGGGGGATTTCAGGGAAAGTCCTGGACAATGAGTTAGGCGAGTACGTGAATAAGTTTTTTAAATCTATCACAGGGAATGAAAACACTCTGGAAGGTACGTTTGAGAAGATACACAGGCTCCCATTACCTAGGAGACTGATAGGGCGAAGAGAGCAGGATGTTATAGTAAAATTACAAAATTACTCCTTCAAAGAACGGATAATTAAATGTAGTAGAGAAAAAAGACAGTTTGAGAGCCCTTATGAAAAGGTAGAAATTTACCAAGACTATTCAAGCGAAACTTTAGCTAAAAGAAGAGAATTAAGTTCTATCACTAAAGTGCTCAGAAGAGAAAAGGTATTATATAAATGGGGGTTCCCTGTTAAACTAATTATAACTAAAGGTAACCAAACTGAGGTGATCAAGTCCGTCGCAGAAGGTGTGCATTGCTTGGAAAAGTGGGGTTTCGAAATAGAAAAAGAAGACACGAGAAGGGATGGGAAAGGCCCCAACTTCGATGGAGGCCGTAAAACGGGAAAGTGAAAGTGAAGTACGTAGGTGAATAAAGAAAAAGGAAAAAAATAAAAAATGGAAAAGAAAATGTATAAAATATACTACTTATGCGAGACAATTTTGGGAAATGTTTCAATATTCTATTGTAGAGTCAATTAAAAGTTTTGGACATGAAGGAAACACTTAATGTGTAGTTGAGTGCTTCTAGGAGTAGGGTGAGGGGGCAATGGGCACACTCCCAAGGTTCTGCCGGGGTCTTTTTTTTCTCTCTCTCTTTTTGAAGTTTTTTCTCCGCCCCGGAGGACCAGACATCTTAAAAGATGGCATTAAGTTTTTCTTGCTATCGGGAGGAAACGGTATGTGTGGTGTTTGTATGCTGTTGGAAGGGGAGGGGAAGTGAAGGCAATAAAAATTGTATGATAGGTAAGGAGGGGACTCGGAGGTTATCAAGTAAGTCACTTTGATGTTAAAAGTGATATCGCAAAATGCTAGAGGCTTAAATTCACCCGGCAAACGGCACTGTGCCTTCCGTCAATTTATAAAAGAAGAATTGGATGTTATTTGTCTACAAGAAACCCTCTGGGTAAAGGGGAAAGAACCTAGAATAGGATATAAACAGTTTGAGTTGGGTTTCTCGTCTAGCTTCAGGAAAAAGGCTAGAGGGGTTGCTATTTTGTTTCATGATAAGAATGTGATTGTAACGGATCATGTAGAATATGATGGAGAAGGGAGATTTATCATTTGGTTAGGACAGGTAAATGGTCAGTCATTTACAATTGCAAATTTATATTCTCCGAATGCGAATCAAATAAGCTTTTTGAGTAAGTGTTTAAAAATTATTTCCAAACTAAAAGTGGGTAAGCTTATTATATGTGGGGATCTGAATATGGTCCTGGACATAAAAATTGATAGGAGCTTAAGCACGAGCGATTTGGCTCTGGAAAGATTGTCTAGAAGATTTAATGAGATATTGTTGAAATACAAACTATATGACTCTTGGAGGCTAAAAAATCCTGAGGTCCAGGATTATACTTATTATTCTCAGAGACATAGTATATACACAAGGATTGATTTCATACTGGTTGACACAGAGACATGGAGAGAAGTGGATGATGTGGAGGTAGGGGTTATATCATGGTCAGACCACGCCCTGGTAAAAATAGTACTGCAAGGTCGGGGGACTAGCAATGGAAAAAAAAGAGAAAATATTAACTCAGAAGTATTTTAAACAATAGAAGAAAAAAAAAGAAATTAAGGAAGTAATTGAAGAGTTCTTTAGAGTTAACTCTATAACCTCAGATTTAAGTATTTGGAATGCGCACAAAGCGTATATGAGGGGTATTCTGAAAACAAGAATGATTAAGAAGAGGAGGGCCAGGGGGAAATCGCTGCATGATTTATATTTAGAACTCTACAAGTTATCATATGCCAACAAAAAAAGCCAGGATAACATGTTGACGGAACAGATCTATAAGATACAAGCACAGATAAATATGATCTTACAAAGTCAAATAGATAAGAAGTTAAAGGAGCTAAAAATAAAAAATGATCATCTAGGTAATAAAGCAAATAAATCACTAGTGGATTTTATTGGGAAAAAGCGGAGCAACAAAAGGATAGTGAAATTCCTCGATGCCAAAGGAATTATGAAAAAGGCTCCTATTGAAATAGGTAGAATTGCGGTATTATAGCGCCTTGTATAATCTGGAAAAGAAACCAGGGTGGGTTAAACCTGATAAAGGGCAAATACAGGATTTGTTTAAAAAGTTGAATCTAAAAAAAATTTCCGAGGAGCAAAAGGAACTACTAAATGGGAAGATTTCAGTGGAGGAAATCGAGAATTGTGTGTGCGGTTTAAATGTCCAAAAATCCCCAGGACCAGATGGGTTCCCGATACTGTATTATAAACAATTCTTACCAGAATTGGGGGCTCATATGGTAAAAGCATTTAACAAAATTAAAGACGTAGGATGGGCTCCTAAGGAGACATTAGAAGCAGCAATAATTATGATACCGAAGGAGGGAAAAGATCTGGCAAATTGTGCTAACTACAGGCCCATCACTTTACTTAACATCGATATCAAAATATATTCAAAGATACTAGCACAAAGATTAAATCCTATTTTAGACCAGTTAATTGAGTCAGATCAAACAGGTTTTGTTAAAGGCCGACAAGGGACAGATAATCTGCGAAAGCTTATCGATATATTGGCACATGCTAAAGATAATAAAATCCTGTTGGTGGCAGTAGGGTTAGATGCGGAAAAAGCTTTCGATAGGCTCAACTCGGAGTTTATCAAGTGTACTTTAGAAGAAATTGGATTGGGCAAATTCGGGTCAAGTGCGATTATGGCGCTATACTCTAACCCTTCAGCCTTCATAAAAGGTACAGACTTTCAGTCGGAATCATTTGAGATTAGCAATGGGACGAGACAAGGATGCCCGCTATCCCCAATGATCTTCAATTTGTGTATAGAAGTGCTGGCTCAAATGATAAGGAAGAATGATAGGATAAGAGGAATCATATGTGGAGCTATAGAATCGAAGATCACTCTATTCGCAGACGATGCAGTTGTAGTCTTATCAGAGCCACTAGAATCATTGGTGTATCTCATGAAGGAATTAAAAACCTTTGGTTGCCTATCATATTATAAAATTAATTCTTCCAAATCAGAGGTTATCTGGCTAAATGTGAACTTAGAAACTAAAGCCTTGTTACGAGAGAAATTCCCATTTAGATGGGAGCAGAATAAAATAGAACATTTGGGAATAGAGTTGACTCCGTGTGTTCCTTCCATGTTAAAGAATAACTTGGAAATAACTTTTGTTTCAGTGTGCAAACTACTCAAGTCATGGGAGAGGCTAAACCTTACCTGGTCAGGCAGCATCGTATGTGTTAAGATGTTCATTTTACCAAAACTTACTTATGTTTTAAGAGCAATCCCTCTATTTATATCCAGAGGAAGTATTACTAATTTTCAGAAAGTGTTAGATCATTTTATATATAAAGGAAATAGGGTTAGAGTCATTAAAGACCAAGTAAATAAAAAGTATATAGAAGGTGGATTAGGGGCAATCAACCTCTGGAAGTATGCAGAGGCTATAAAATTGTACCACTTTCTGAGATGGACAGAAGGAGTGGAAGGATCCAAGTTTGTCCAGTTAGAAGAAGCATTAAGCCCCAAAATAGTTCTGCATCAAGCTCTATGGTATAAGAAATCGTCCAACTTTAAGACTCAGATAGAGTTCAGAATAGGGAAACAATGTTGGGCTAGTTGGCTCAAAATGAACTCAAAATTGAAGTTGCTCCATTTTCCATCTCCATTAACACCACTGGAAGTAACATATGATATACACCCCGAAATAGATAAGGTAGAGTGGGGGAAATGGGGTATTGACAAAATTAAGGATTTAATCAGAAATGAGGGTTTTATTAAATTTGAGGAACTGAGGAGAGTGAAAGAGGTCCCAATATCAATGTGGCTGCAATTTCTGACCCTTAAGAAGATATTAACAAAAGAAGGTTTTGATGTAAGATCAGTCAGGGATTTGACACCTCTCGAAAAATTCCTGTCATTAAGAACAAGTAATAAGAGTTCAGTGTCGAAATGCTTAAAAATTTTATACAAGTACAGAAGTTCTGGAAAATCGGTAGCCATGGAAAGCTGGGAAACTGATTTTAGAATTAAGAAAAATTTGGAGGACTGGGGAAAAGCGTATCAGCTAACAAAAGATAACTTGATTTGTACAACTTACAGAGAAATCCACTTTAAAATTACACAAAAATGGTACATAGTTCCAGAGCTTCTGTCTAAAATAGATCCAAGCAAATATAGTGAGCTGTGTTGGAGAGGGTGCTCGGAAATAGGCACCCAAAGCCACATGTGGTGGAAATGTGTTAAGATCAAAGGGCTTTGGGAAAGGTGTGTCACCAAGTTGGTGGGTATGGGATGTAAGGAAGTTACCTTAAACCCAGAAGCTTTTCTATTACATATCTTTCCAAGGACATGGTCTAGTGAAACAATTGGGATAGTGGTGCAGGTTCTCATGGCAATTAAATGGTGGATTGTACGGAGATGGAGAAGTGGGGAATTGCCTAAATGGAATGAGATTTGTAGTACTATGGAAAGGAATAAACAGTATGAAATGGAATATTTAAGTTTTGAGTCCAAGTTAAGATTATCAGTGGTTAAGAAATGGGCAAGATGGGACGAAGAACTGTTTGCCGGGCCTTTCTGTTAATAGATATTTTTTTTGTTATTGTATTTGTTGCCTTTAGCGAAGTTACTTTAATTATATAATAGGTTTCGGGTATTGCCTCCTTCTGTAAATAATGAGAATATTGCCAAGGGGTGGGTGGGGGGTTTGTAGGTGGGTGATTGTGTATGATTTAGATGTAAGTATTGTTTTACTGTATGTATTTTATTTTGGTTGTCTGTTTCTAAAAACAATAAAAAAATTAAAATATGAAAAAATAAAAAATACTCCTGCTCTCTCTCTCTCTCTCTCTCTCTCTTTCAAAAACCTCCAACTCAGATTCCTGCATGCTACTTCATCAGAAAATACAACACAGTCAATGCATAGGTGGGTGGAATACAAATTTATAATTTTCCTCTGTCAATCATCTGTGGCTAGACCGGTTCTATTGGCTGAGAGGCATGTGTCGCACTACGTTATACCACAACTGGATTGTAACGGGTGATCACATCTCGGCCAGCCCCTTAATAGCTTGCCTGTGTGGAAAGAGTTTACTTTTGCCTCTATGGCCCGTAGGTAGCAGCATGGTTGAACGTAATAGCTTTGTAGCTTGACAGAATTTCAAGCCTGCAGGCTTTGGGGATGTGCTGTTGCCGCTACAGGCTTGGAATTTAATATGACCCCTAGACAAGGAATTGCAATCAAATCTCTATCACGAACACAGATCTGATTAATACTCATCAGTCCTGGAGGGAGAGAGAGATAAATCTGAAAATATTGTCTCTGATTTGTTTCTGCTTAAGGGAAATCTAATCAATTTTTTTTATCTGACTTCACCAAATAAGAAAAAAAACATTTTTGCAATTGTTTTTCCTCTAATACAAACTTAATCAGATCAGACAGAAATATTGGAATAGGATTAGAATAAGTGTTGTCCGTAATGGTAGGAGAAGGAGGAGCTTTTGTATTGTGTTTGAAAAGCTCACATAAAATGAAAATTAGCAGGTTTTTTTTTTATATACTTTTTTTTTTTAAGTATACAACATACAAAGTTGAAAAACAACATAGCATAACATCTTAGTGATATCTTAACATTTATTCAAATGAAGTTATGCAATTTAAAATGATCAAATCTCATTCACACCGCATACACCCTATTTAATAAATTTAACCTTTAAGGGAAATAGAATCTATAAAGCATAAAAGGAAAAAGTATACCTGTAGGGAAAGTCAGAAAGGAGCATAGGGGTTAATTTTAGTGACCTCTATTGTAGAGCATCTCAAATTGCCCATTTACTTTTGTCGTGAGATGTCAGTCCAACAGACAAAAAAAGTCTCTTGAGTTCCCTGTAGCGATCTACCCTGCATATTATATCTCTCCAGGTTGGGGGATATACTTGTTTCCATTTTTTAAACAATGCAAAATTTAACAATCGTATAAATCTGAATCATAAAAGCTATTTCTGTTTTTGTAATATTCTTCTAAGAAAATATGCAATATGCCACTACAAGCATCAGGAGGTACAAACCTTTTGATTGCAACAAAGATAACCTTAAAACACTTTATCCAAAGTGGCTTGACACAGGGGCAGTCCCATCATATATGGACTTGACTACAGCTATATCCGCATCCTCTCAAGCACAGTTTGTCATTAATTTTCTGAGTAATCTGATGTAATTTTACTGGCACCCATTACCAATTATTAATCGTTTTGAAGTAAAGTTCCCTCTGGGCAGCAATTTTATAATTGTATTTGTGTTATTTAGAGCTCTTGTTCATTTTGAGATTGTTAGGGGGGTACCCAAATCCCTTTACCATGATTTCATACTACTTGGTAGTCCTTTATCCATTTCTAAAAAAATAATGTAAAAAGCTTTTGATATTATGAGTGTTCGATCACCATTTCTTATGATCAATTCAATTCCATTGAGGTTGTCAGTACAGTTATTATGAGACCTAAGAGTGTTAATAGCATACCTCAGTTGTTCAAAAGCTAACAAATTTTGAGGGTGAATTACTATCTTTTCTCTTATTTGATTAAAATTTGCTAACTCTCCCTCAATGTACAGATCTTTAATGTTTTGAATACCTTTTACACTATAATTTTTAGTCCATGGTATTTTATAATATTTAGCTACTATTTTAACTGGAGTAATACTGCTTAGGGATGAGAGTAGTTTATAGTTGCATTCAATCTTCTCTATGTTAGCAAAATGTTCTTAGCTATATATGCTTCTTTTGCTATGTAATTAGGAAGGATAATTGTGAATATATATTAAAGCTCTAAGCTCCTCATCTCTGACTGCTGTATTTTCTATTTGGTACCATGGATAGTTATCTTGAGGATGTAACCATTTTAAAGCATAAGTTAACATTACTGCATCTTGATACAATCTAAGCAGAGGGTATGAAATCCCTCCTTGAATAAACCTTCTTGACATAACTTCTCTTTTCAGTTTGACATGTTTTTTTGAATTAATTACTTTATCGATTATACTGTGTAGTTTTGAAACCCAATATATACGGGAAACTTACTTGGTATACACCTGAAAATATAATTAATTCTAGGAAGCATTGCCATTTTAATACAAGAGATTCTACCTTAAATAGAAAGTTTTAAATGCCTCCATCCCTTCAGAATCTCCTGTACTTTATGATATGTTTTCTTGCAATTATACAATATAATTTTGTTTATTTATTCATTAAAGAACATTCCTAAATGTTTTATAGTGTTTGTTACCACTTAAAATTGAATTGATCTTGTAATAATTTTTTTCTCAGTAACTGGGATATTAAATGTCATAATTTCAGTTTTTTGTGGGTTCAATTTATAGTTGGAAAAAAACTGCTCAATTATTCTCAATACCTATGGTAATGATTCTGTCGGACGAGTTAGTGTTAAACCTGTGTGGTCCACAAACATAGTAATCTTGTGCTGTCTCTCTCCCAACCCTTATGCCACCTATGCCAGAAGGGCCTCTAATGGCCTCAGCCAGAGGATCCATAAGCAATTTTATTCTAACAGCCAACATTTTAGCATATAATTTTAAATTGACGTTCATTAAAGAGATGGGTCTATAATTATCACAAGGATATAATACTTGTTTGTTTTTAGGTATCATAATTACATATACCTTCAACATCTCTTCTGGAATTGTGCCTTTATCCACAAATTCATTAAACATTGTTTTCAAATATTTGCTTCGAATTGGGTGGAATGCTTTATAAAAGGCATTGGTGTAGCCATCAGGATCAGGATCCTTTTAAGTTCTTGATGGCTTCAAAAATTTCTTTTCAATATCTCTTATTCTGAGACTGGACATCTAGTCTGCCTATCCTATCCACCTAAAAAATAATATTTGTCCTAATATACTGACCAAGTTATAGAAGACCATGAGAAGGAGTGGCAGGAATGACCTTCAGCACATTGCTTTATTACATTTTAATGCAGTGACAATTTCTTAGAACAGATCAGAGCTTTATACACTTTCTGTATAACGTTAAAGTCAGTAAAGTGTTTGCCCAGAGGCCGCCAAAAGATGGTCCACTTGGAAAGATTTAACACTCAAAAAGCCAAAGAAATAAATTCTGACATAGTGATACAGTTTATGGTTCAAATATGGTATAATGTAGAACTATAAGGAATAGCAGGTACTTTATTGATTGAATGATATTATCTTTTTCCTACAGTAAACTAACATATATGAGCCCTCATTTTATTAAAGCTGTGTAATTTGCATTAAAACATAAAATTGGCTGCTGGAGATTTATTTCCCTACATTTCATGTCTATTCAAAGCATTTTATTCACAATGTTAAACCACTCAGGTGACATCCATAAATCCTGTCTTGTTTGGAAGAGTTCAGTGTAGAAAGTATAATTTGTCCTGTTTGTTTCCGAGCCTTCTTATGGAGGGAGGCAATTAAATACTTTCCACACTTTTATCTTTCTTTGCCAGTGACATAAAACATAAGAATATAAATAAAACAAGAAATAAAGAGGCCTAGCTTATATTGAGCACTACCTATAACTTCAGGACAGTTTCCTAACTATCCATATCCACTCCCAAATAAGCCTGCGAGGGACAAACAATAAACAGTTCAATAAACTGTATATTTAGAGTACTGACCTTTCTCCTTTAAAGTCCAGGGCTCCCACTCTGTTGTCTTTGCTTGACAGCTTCTGCACTTTAGTCTCTCTGGATCCTTGTCCCAGTTTGGTATCCATTGTCTGGGTCAACCTCTCTTGCAGCACTTCAGACTTTCCTTTTTAGGCTCTCTGCTCAGAGCCTGTACCTTTACTGCTCCTCTAGCAGTCTGTAATTGGAGCCATACCCATCCCTTTACTGCTCCTCTAGCAGTCTGTAATTGGAGCCATACCCATCCCTCTGAGTTTATTCTTCAAAGCTGTGGATAACTCCAGAGTTAACTCTTTCTCTGGGCTCTGGCTGCAACACTCTCAATGGCAAGTTGCAAGATTCCTTGGGCTGCAAGTAACTCCAGACTGCCCTGGGCCTGTACACAGCTGCAGTCTGATTTTGATGTAAGAGTGTTCTTAACACCTGCAGTACTGGATTGGGTAAAAGCCTCTATCCAGCCTCAGGCTCACACACCTATTTTCGAGGTCTCTCCCATATTTCTGTACAGCTTATATATATTGCATGCCTTTCCTTTTCAGGTGTGTAAAGTTTTTTTTTTTTTTTTTCTGTAGTGTGGGGGGTTGTAATTTATATATTTTTTTCTGTAATGTTTCTTTACTTTTTGTGAGTTAGGTTTTATTATTTTCTGTAATTAGTGGGGTGGGGGGGGTTATTAGTGGGTAGGTAGGTAGGGTAGGTGGGTAGTGTAGATGTGAATAGGTTAGTGTAGAGGGGGTTAAGTTTATATTTATTGGTTTATTGGGTGAGTATAGTGTTTGTACTTAGTGTCATGAGGGTCCTGGAGGACCTTCATAGCACTTATGGGGTTAATCTTAGGCTTCTAACTGTCCCATGAGGGTCTTTATATACCCTTATGGGAATAATGAAGTTAAATGGAGGCTTATGAGGGTCTGTATAGAAACCCATAAGAGACCGGGTTAACATAGTGTACTGCAAACACTTTGTGTCATGAGGATCCTCGATGACCCCCATTCCACTTATAGTTTTATTACATGGGTTCATTAGTGTGATTTAGGGGTCAGTATAGTTGAGACAACCAGTACACTCTCATTGTGTCACAAACAGCATTCCCAACTTTAAAATTTTATTGCCGTCATTTTTTGATGGGCAAGTCGCTAGTATATATACAGTATATATATAGTAAATAAATAGTACATTTGTGTTCCCATTTGAATGTTGGCAGGGACATGCAAAATGCTTCACTCTTGCAATCCATAAGGAGGTAGTTCACCCCAACAATCATTTAATTTATGATAGTCAAAAGAGCGATAGAAGCCCTCCACCGTAAAGTAGTACAGTAAATAAATAGTATATCTGTGTTATCATCATCATCATTTTTATTTATATCGCGCCAACATATTCCGTATAGCTGTACAGGGGTTGTATATAAATATATATAGAGAGAGAGAATGCGTTAGAGCATGTGTTCCTAGACCATGTGTTTTCCTTGATTTTCTAATATGTATTAACCCCTTGAGTACTGGGTTGTGTGCTACCCTGGATGTTGTATAATGACACAAGCATAATAGTAAAAGTATAATACCTTTTAATTCCACATAATTGTATATTTGAATGCTAAGCGTCAAATTATGATGAACTACTCTGTCTTCATAGCCGCTGCTCCAGCTGTCAGAAATTATTTGAATCCATTTACAAGTGCTGTATAATATCAGTACATTTTTCTTTGATTTTTCCCATATACGGGTCTGCCCTAATTTGCTATTGCTCAGTATAGTCTAATCTGAATAGGGTTTAGGAGAAGGAGTCACTAAACAATAGTCAATATTTTGGCAATGCAAAAATCAAAGGAAAAGATTGACAGTATTTGCGGCTTAGTCTTGCCGCAGTCACTTGTACAAGTTCTCTCGCAATGTTACTGGGATGGGTGAATAGAATAGTTAGGGAGAACTACTTTACTCTTAAACACAGTGTAATTTACGTAATAGAGGAATATAATATGTCTATAAGTTTGCAATATTTAGTTGTCAGTATTTCTGATCCACCAACAATTGAACATTTTTTATTTTTTTTTTGCTGGTGGCACAGAAAAAGCATTGGCATGCTCAGACCCAGGTGACTGTAGGTAATACAATGGATCCAATATCTCATGGGGTAATCAAGTAATTGAGGCAATGATCGCTCATTAACAGGAAATTAGAATCTTGGTTTGTGGATGGGTCAGAAAGGCTGACTGACTGCTAAATATTGCAGACCATGTAAAGGACTGCATTTACATCTAGTATTGCGTATGGTTATTAATGTGTCCAATAAAATTGCATTTAAAATGATAATAGAATTATTTGACGATTGAAGGAACTGGGAGATCAAGAGAAAAGATGAGAGATATTGGAATGGCAGATCTGTTTTAAGTGTTGTAAAGCAAAACTCTTTTATAATGATTAATCTTTCATGGCTGTTAAGTAGTATAAACAAGTATAACAAGTAATAATAATAATAATTAAGCATAAACTTTCCAATTTAATGTAAAAAATAGGATCTTTAGTGTAAAAGTTGTTTTTGAGCTGAAGCTTTTCCCATCTTTTTTTCAAACTGTGGTAAAGTCTGCAGCAGACTTTGTTGCAACAGCCCATTTACTGCACAGCTTTACTGCCTGGGCATCTTGTATTGCCACAATTTGAAAAACATAAGATTGTTCAAGTCTAGAGATAGCAGGAAAAAGTAATTTTCAAGGTAAGTTCTCAAACAGTCAACTTTTGAAAGCACAAATAAGTTATTTAAACTGATATAAACAAATTAAGCCATGAGACCTAATCATAGCCACTTAACCCTCTCATCCACAGAATTTCAGTTCAGTGGCCAGTTCTGGTGCAGCCAGGAGCCATATAAAGAGCACTGGAAGGTTGCATCTTGGCCTCTTGACACTTCTGATCTTTAATGTGCTTCTGCAAATGATAATGCAGCTAAGGATTATTGATTTGTGACAATACTTAATAATACATTTTGTTCTTCAACGCTCACACTAATATTCTGCTGTGCAACATTAGAGGAATCCCTAACCACTTTGTGTAAGCTCTTTGGGGCATAAATTGGTTGTCTTTTTTTTATGTATTTAATGTATATGGCAGGCCATTGTTTTGTACCTTGTCTCTATAAAGCACTGTAAAAAAAAGTATATATATATATATATATATATATATATATATATATATATATATATATGGGCAGCTCTGATGGGGAGAAGCCTGTAATAAAGTACTGTGGTACCTGCTTCTATTTCTTCCTCAAAGGAGTCTAGTCCAAACTCGCACAGGGGACAGTCTAGCTGGTCCCCCTTGTGACAATATACAAAGAAATAAAAATACATCCATCCATACTAAGGTAGAGACAAAGCACTAAGTTACATTTTGTTTTTGGCATTGCAAATGAGACAAACACATAAACTAAACTGAAAATAATTTTAAATTCCAGTGTTGATTAAAGTAGAGGCAAGGATAATCTACCACTTACCACAAGTTCAATTCAACACAGGTGTCTGCCTGGACCTGTGACTATTACTGAACTGGATGTCATGGTTAGCTACTGGGACTGGCTACTGGTTACCCTTAAAGTGATATTACCCCCAAAAAACTTGTATTTGCCCAATGCAATAGTTACAACCCAAAAAAACACACTCTGCACATAAAATAACTGTCAACAAAATATAAAAATGACCCAAAGCCTTCTAACCTCAAATGATCTGGTGAGAAAGGATATAAGAGGCCCAAGGTACTGTATACAACAAGGTCTTTGGGGGAACACATGATAAAATAATGCAACTCCACAAGTGACATGGTCTCTTTAAACCATCTTGTGGCCATTATAATAGCCCTTGAGTCAAATAGCCACATGGCTAGTGTCCCTCAAAGTCTGGTTGTCAGATGAAAAAAAAAGGCCAGGAGATCTGTGTGTCAGGACATGTATATTATGTATTTTATTATTTACCTATTCTCTCTAATATCTACACCTTCTGCACCACTGTGTGTATATCTTTAACATGTGGTGTCTTATATATTCTCTGTTTCCCTTGTACTTAGTGCTACAGAATATGTAGGTTCTCTCTAAATAAAAAGATGATAATAATATACTAAGATTTGTATTTGTAATTTGCAATCTGGTGATAGTACGATAATTTCTATTTATATGTCCACTAAAACAGCTTCCAAATAAACCACATCTTCTGCTTGAATCCAGGTGTTTTCCTCTTTCCTGCAGTGCATCAGTTAAACAATAAACATTATGGCTTGTATTTCTGATCATTTTCCCACTTTAAAGCTCAGTGAACAGAATCCCTGTGACTTGCTGTAGAGGAATTTAGCTGTCATAATATGAGCAGAGCCAGGATTAATAGACTAAGCACTGGCAACTCGCTTAGTCCTAATTATCTTTGGACTGCTGACTCTCCCATTCTTGGAAAGATTGGAGGATACTTATGCACGGTAATTATTTTATCCAAATATTATCTGATTTGGACAGAATCTACCAAGACAAGCAGAAACTCTGTTAAATATTATTATGGCAAAAATTTTCAACACTGTAATAAATGAACACTTGTCTATTTATGGAATCAACAACATCTGAAAAAAGGAATTATTGTGTAAAAGCAAACATTTGATATACAACTACTATATATTATCCTCTCCCTGCCCACAGTTAAATTACAATGAAAATTCCATGCTCACTTTTCAGCCAATCACAACCAATATCCTAGGATGTTTTCTTTCTGTGGCGTCTGTAATTGGTAGCATACTGAAATAGAGAACTTGCAGAAGGGGCAGAAACATGTGGTGTTACTTCCTTGTGAGGCAGTGTTTTAAGTACTTGCTACCAAAAAGGTTTTGCTTGCTTTCACATATGGATTCCAATTTTTCAATGTTAAATGTCTTTAGACAATTCAGTAAAGAAGAGGAGAGTGATACAGGGCACTTTTAAACCTCTGTGTTCCAAAATTGCATTACACTTAGGCATGTGGGAGTGTTAGATGTCAATGAGCCAACCTGGGCAATACACAACCATCTCCTTTAATATCAGGCTACATTTATTTGACATATTCCTATGTTATTTCCCAAAACATAGTCACTAAAGTATGGAGAGATCTGTCCAACTTGCAAAAAACCTCATTGGAATAAATGGAGTTAAAGAGGCATCACCTCATTAGTGAGAAAACGGTCACCTTAACAGAAAAGTATTTAGGTTTTGTGCTGACCCAGGCCCACACACATATATATATGTTTCATCTGCACACTCTCATTCCTCCTCATCTTCATTCCTCATTGTCTTTTCCTCCTTCTTTGTTTTATTCAATACAAGCCTTCTCTGTGTTCCTGTTTCTCCTTGACCTTAAAGGCCTCCCTTTCACTGGTTTGTTATTTATAAGCAAATCAAACTTTATTCCCTGGGCATTGTTGACCTATAAGTAATTTGGTATATTTTATCTAACATAACTCATTGGCAGGTGCTGACTGAATAAAACAGAAAACTGCGTACACACAGCCCTGAACACCTTAGAGCAATGATGGGCATCTCAGTTGTACAAGGGCCACCAACAGTGCAGAACAGTTGAATTAGCCAATATAATACATTTTGATTCCTCCACCAGAGAACAAACAGAAATATTGGAATCCTGATATTTGGAGGTCCTTATATGACAGAGTCGCCCAGCACGACCTTTGAGTGTGTAGAGAATCAACTCTACTGCAGTTGGTGCCATGTATTATCTATTTGTACACAAAACATTCACTGCCCTTCATATATGTTGCTTAAAATGTTTCTGCTATTTACTCCTTTCCAAGTTGTCCAATGGTAAACCTACCCAGAGCAAGATTACGTTGCTAGTGCCCCAGCTGTACCCTCCACTTGAGCTCCTTTCCTTCCTTGTACTCTGTAATTTCACCATTTGCACTCATTAAGGTTTCTCCCATTAACAAACTCTACATGAGAAGAATTGCTCAGGGCGACCACTGACTGACTGCTCTTGGTATCACTGCGTTCAGCACTCAATAAGTTGTACATTGCTATTGGCAGGCAGGTACCCATGCATGTGTAGCCCCGAGGCAATTATGTCATTTAAACAGATTATAAATATGAAAGCATTGTGAGACAGTAGCTTTTCCAATCATCGTCTTTATTTTGTGCATTGAGAATACCCAATGATTCCCTTTAAATCTTCAACATCAATCTCTGTGTTTGCAGAGTGAGGTTTCTATGTCTCTTAGGGAGCTTCACAACCCATTAATGCCACTTTACTAAATAGAGCAAAAAGGTGCCATAGCAAGAAAACTGTTACATATTGACAGTGATGTCCAGTCCAATGTTTTAATCCCTCAGAGACCCGCTGTATTTGTACTGAACCTGACCTTGAATTTTCTCCTATTGGCCTTGTAATTATATACCATAGTGTATATTGTATTAAGTAGTATATACACTTACTCTCAGCTATGAGCAGACATTACCTTGTTTAAACTGTTTGAGATGATTTCCTAGCGAGGAGAGACCTATTGAAGTGATTTAATTTCCATTAGTATTGAAAGTATTGACATTAAGAACTTTAGTTGAAACTGCTGATTTAAGTCAAGGTCACCTTCCACTTGTAGATGCAAATAAGTAGAAAGAAATATTGTAACTTCAACTAAATAATGTTTTATTTCTTATTTACTTCTTAAAACATTTGGACATTATCAAGTCTAGTTCTTACTAGATCATATAGGACGTCATTGTCTATTAATATCCACCAACATTAAATAACAGATTGCTTTTGTTAATTTACCAAATATGGTTTATGTTTTCTGTGTACCAGATAATTACTAATTAGATTGTAAGCCCTTCACACGACTCAGGCAGTTTCTAAAACAGTGTATTTCCTACAGTCAAACTCTTCTTTGTATTCATCGTCTTTACTCCTCGGACTGATTGGCTTTAGTCTGAGTGTAGATGTTACTCATCTGAGCTTCATTACACGGAATACAACAGCAAGTCAACCTGAACTAAAAGTAATTAATGTAGCTGCAGAAAAAAAACATAAAAATAGAAGCGTTTTCTGTCCTAATGCGGAGACAAGAAAACAAAATGCAAACAGCTGAGAGATCAAGATTCCTCTCATTAAAGGTAAATCAGGCCCGTAATTGCCAGGAGTATTCTTCAGTCATCTGTTTCTGGGCCAGGGAGGGGAAGGGGTGTGGGGCTAATTTCAATACTATCTGGTTATTAAACAAATGCTCTGGACTTCTTCCTGTTCCCTCCTCCCTCACTATTCCTTAAATGATAATTACAAACAGACAAAAATCATCCGGCTCTAATGATGTGATGTAACAACACAAAATGGATCCCTGTACTCATAATCAGAGTCTTAAAAATTTCAGATTATTTACATAGCTGTTAATATTGTTAGTTTGATATATACTTGAGAAACAAGTGTCTCTTTCTTGAACTGCAGTGGTCCTTTAATCTCCCTTATTGTTAAATTCTAATGACTGTACATGTTTAAAAGAAAAAAAATAATAGAAAATGTATATTGTGTTATGTACACAGTTCTCCTTTAAATGCACAATTGTAGATGTATTATAAGGAGGAGATGTTTGCGTTAAATTAACCCCAAATTGCATGAAAACCCAAAATACAAAAAAAAGGAATAGTTCTAGAAAATTTACAGAGAAGAAACAAAGAGATCAACATCAATAAGCCGTGTGCTGTGCCGGGGAAGCTCCTGCAGGACATTGCGTTCAGTAGGTAAATATTTCACCTCCGTGCTGTACATCAGTGGTGCTGGGGCAATATATATGCACCGGACAGTCCAGCACATGACTTATATATGATAAGAGGCTCTGTGTACATCAAACAATAGGAATAATCTGTTAGTGTCTAATTAATATGAGTGTCATGATTTAATTGTGTAAGGACTCATGTTGCCAGTAATTATGAATATGGAAAAGGAAGCATGACATTGTTACATTGTGATTATCTATTATTTTGTGTGTTACATATTATAAGAGGAAAAATGTGTTATAGAATATATGTGGAAATGGTAAAAAAATGCTCTACACAGAGGTTAGCTGCAGATCATTGCACCCTCACCCTTGATAAACAGCAGCCAAGACAGATGCATGTACTTCAAGTAGCCCTAAGCAAACACTTGAGATTAACATCAAGGTTGTTTTACTAATCAGCTATAGATATCTGGTACATTTGATCTCAAGAATGTTTATATTAACCAAGGCTACAGGGCAGATGTGTGACATCAGACACTGTAATGATATAGAAATCACAAAGTTGTGGAGACCAGTAGCCAAGGTCAGAAATAATCCAGTTCCGCAAACTTGTAGGTGAAAACAGGAACAAGGTTTATTGAAGTGATCAGAAACCACACAATAATCTGGCAAGGATACAGAGACAGGAAGTGCCTTATATAGGCCAAGAACCAGACAGCTGACCAGACTGAATAGAGTTGTCACTGATTGCATTGCTAGCAGAGTCAAGCTTATAAGGTCTCAATGGAATTCACAACAGGCAGGCTGGCGCAGTGGTAGGGAAGAGGTATAGCAGCCTGGGGACCAGGGTTCAAAACCCAGCAGAGTCAATTCCTCACAGGCACGTACATAAAAGTACACAAGGGTGTGGTATTGGAGAATATAAATATGTTGTTTCCATCATTCAATAAAGGTTCAGATATTGTTTTCACATATCCACAGTGTGAGACTATTTCTGTGTGTTGTATCCTGACTTGGGGAGTGGTCTTGCCATGGGCCACTAGTTACCTGTATGCAGTATTCTCTGCCTGTACCTTTTATATATAGGTTCATATCAAGCCCCCTTGAAGAAGCAGATCGTGACAATGAGTTTATGATTAAAACAGGAGTTTCACATAAACCCAAATTGCTTTTACAGTATATGAAAGCGACAACTTATAGATGTTCACATATCTGTGTGAGGGTTTTATCACTTGCCTTTCATTGCTACAAGACCCTTGTATATTAGGTGATGTGAGCTGCTGAAGAACATAAAACATGAATATAACAGTTAGCTGCAGTCTGATTGGCTCTTGATGTAGCTCTTGAACTTTTTACCCAATCAACTCACAGAGCTCAGCAACTTTGGCATATTAAAATGCTCTCCTCAAAAATGGAAGAGTATCTCGCAAACCAGGCACGTTCAATAATTTTTACATAACTAGTCAATCTTCTCTGGTGGTCTTTAATATAAAATAAAAAATGTTGGTGAACCTTGTCCTTCATGGTGTAATAACTGTAATCTGTAAGATTTCAGTATAAATATTTATTGTGATAGCACCATGACCTCTTGGATGGGGTATCACAGAAATCATTTGTAATTTGTCATTTGCTAGTCTTTTGCTTTAACCCTGTACAATCTTGGTTGCGAGGATACTGGTGCATTAAATATAATGGAAAACTATAACAGTGCAATTGTTTAGAGACAAATTTACCACAATTTTCCAATGCTATTCATTAACTTTAAACCCTAAAGCTCTGTTGGTTCAGGTTTAATATATTAATTTATTCCAGCCAATCATAGAATTTAAAATTCACACATTTTCAACACAAAATGACAAATTCCAACAATGTGTTAAAACTATTAAGTTAAAATAAAAATTAAATTTTAGAATTATTGTTTCCAGTGTTACTGCACATCAGGGATTAATCCCATAGATTATAGAATACCACCGGTCATTCATCAGCTCGGTAGTTCTATGGCAACTTTCGATTTACTGGTAGTATAAAAACATTATAAATAAAATAAACAAAAAAGTTTCTGGCTATATTATAAATATATGTTGTATTCAAGAATAGGATAATGCATTCCAACTGATTTAAAAAAGATAAAAAAAATCAAATTGTTAAATAGTCTGTTAGCAAAAAAAAATTTGGTTCTTTTAATAAACATTAAAATTCAGCCATTCATTGTACACCCATTTGCTTCTAAACTACACAATCCTGTATACATTTTCCATTAGGAAGAATAAGAGCCTGATTCAATTGAGGCATCAAGAATTTCAGGGCTTTGGAAATGGAACACTTAACTTATTTTGCTATTCAATTGCCATCTTTTTGTGGGCTCCAGCCTCCTATTCCTTGTGATGGTTAACATTGCAAGTTAAGGCCCCTCCAAGCCTTTGATCTCTCACGGCCGCAAGAGTTACGATCGTTAAAATGGCAACTCGATATTTAATTGCTCCAAGTCCCCCTCCCTAAACAAGCCACCAAGGCCACAAATGGCAAAATAGGAACCACAAGTTACGGGTTTCCAAGGAGGACTTTCAAATGGCTTAATAACATGTCCAGAGCACTTTAATTGCAAATAAAAATTCAGTACTGCACTGTCAATGATGGGGAACACAATGTAAGACATTAGAATTATTTGCACAACAGTCTCAATCCCGCAAATTGGCAAAATGAATTTATGTTTATGCTTTAATTCGGGGTTAGCTTGATTTTGGGAATCAATGAGTTAATACATATCCCGCCACCCATATGGACTTGAACTTGCAGCATTCAGTTTTATTATTTTGTACATTGTGGGTTTGCGGGTCGGATCGCATATCGGACCCCAGAACACGAGTTGATTGACATGTCAACTCCATGTTGTATGGCCTTCATGATGACGGGTTCCTTTTCTCTTGGCTGTTCCAGCATCGGGAGTTAGGGTCTTGTGTTATTGATCATGTTCAAGCTCGCAAATGCTACATACGATGGCATGGTTTAAGAATCTCGCTATCAGGCCCTAACTTGCGGTCTTGCTGAATTGTACCGTAAGCCACAGCTGCATACCCTACATCCCGCAACTTTAGGGCTTGCAATTGAATGAGGCTCTAATTGTCTATATGTGGAGGGTGTCATGTACCAGCACTGAAAATGGTATTGCACAATAAGTATCCACAAAATCATGAGTGGGAGTTTGAAACATCCTCTCTGGTTGTGTTTTGCTTCTTATAACTCTACCTTGGATTGTGTGAGTTTTTTTGTTTTGAAATCAACTAGATCAATTTCCATAGATCCCTGAAAACCACACAGAGGTTAACAATTCAGGGAAATTCCTTGAAATTTAACAAACATTTCATTTTTTTTTCTGCTTTGAGAGCATTGTTTGTGAAAAAAGAAATCACTGAGTGGAACATTAAATAAATACCCTCTTTCAGATGTCAATGTCCTGTTGCAGAATGTTGCTGAGAGATGGTCACTGATGGTCAGTATGAGACACAGCACACCCAGCACTATAGAGTATGTGTCTTCATTACCTGATTGTTGTCTGCCCACTGTGTCTTCAGGTGGCAGACCCAAGCAGGTAATATATTATTTATTTATTTATTTTAGACTGTAAATTCTGAGCTTATAAGTACTTCTTAATAAAATAAAGTACATAAAAGTAAATAGATACACAGGGATAGTATATATCCAGAAAAATCCAGGAACCTTTTATGTCCCTTTATAGTAAACAGAGCAGGAAAAGAAGTGGTGACAAAACAAGAGAGTGGGAAAATAAGGGATGGGAGGGGGAGGAACTGAAAGGATGCAGCAGGCATCCAATGCGTGCCCCTATTGTATAGACCTCAGTGGGTCACAGTGGGAGCTTTGGGAAGCGCCAAGTGTATTACAGCATTAACTACATAAACACATTATAACTCCTGAGTGTAATGGATGGGCTCAATTTCTTCATTGATATTTGGTTTTGATATTTAATTGCTTTTGTACTTAACCAAACATTGCACCTGCATACATTTTAATCCGAGGGGTCCAAATGTGAACCAAATAAGTGGAATTATACTTTCCCTAGGCAGTCTTTTTATCTGAGTTGGTCAGAAGTGAAAGGAGCATATATAAAATAAAACAAGCGTTGCCATTAAAAGTGAGACACCCAGACAGTGTGACATTCAGGAATAATGAAATACTCTAGAGGGGCGAAACAAATCTGTCAGCTTCAATAACAATAACAGTCATCAATTTCTGCAAAAAATGGCACAGACCTGAAGTGAAAATCTTGGAGCACCATTTACAGCTAAAATTTATTTTTTCCTTTTTTTTATTGTTTTGTGCTTTACTGTTTCTGTGATTGTTCTTGTACAGCTAAATAGCACAAATACCACAAGAAATGCACTCTCTAAAGGCACTGTGTGGGGACCAGCGTGTTTCACTTGTAATTAAACGGCACACATATTGTGCATTAAAAAAAGCACGTTTTATCCATTACAAAGGTGGTTAATAGTTTTGTTTGTTTTTGCATTTAAAAAAAATACTTATATTAGGAAAAGTAAAATTAAAGAAACAGATAATAGATAAATAGATAAAAAGCTCCACATTCAAATTTAAAGCAGCTCTTCCGGGTTGTATTTATATCAATGTTCTAACTTGAATTAATTTTACTATTCAATTCAATTATAATTACTATTAATATTTACACTTCACTTACTTTCAACAAATTAGAAAGCTGCCTCTTCTTAACCCCCCCCCCCCCCACACACACACTTTTAATCCCTGTGTGCTCCCATGTGTGCTGCCATTTTTCACATCTGTAACCTACAGCACTGAAATATGAGATCTAGATCTGGTATTCCCAGCAGTAACATACGGATGTGAGAGTTGGTCCATAAAGAAGGCTGGGCACTGTAGAATTCACACCTTTGAATATTGGTGAGGGAGAAAATGACTTAGAGTCTTTTGGAAGAAGGTCAGGAAATGTAGTATTAAACATGAGTTTAAATAACTCTGACCTTTTGAGAGAAAACTTATGCTGAAAATAGCTGTTTTTCTGCATCTTTAAGCTGGAGTGCCTCACATCTTTTACAAACTGTTGCAGAGTGATTAGCACAGCTTTTTACAGATGAACATTTGCTGCAAGGGTTTAGAGGCAAATCATAAGGACACAAGCTAAAGACTAAAAAAGGTAAAATAAATGTGTCAGTTTGTTTTTTCCCCACCAGCTTAAATATGGTAGCAAGAAACACTAACTTAAACATTGTTCAGCTTTTTCACCACATTCTATTAAGTCTGTTTATATTTTTAGTATATTTATCATTATTATTATTATGTTTAATTTTATTGCGTCAGCAGTTTCTGTAGTGCTAGGTTAGGTGGATGGATAGACATTAACATACATTAGAACAAAGATAAAACAAGACCGCACAATGTACATAAGCAATGAGGAGATAATGACCCTACTGTTGGAGAGCTTACAATCTAAGACGTGATAGGGATTTAAACATGCTAGATAAATTAATTATGGGGGAGATGTGCAAACCAGAATGGGTAACCTAGTTGTGGATGATTAACTATGTCATTCAGTCAGTAAAATATTCAAGATATATATGGAGGTGAGCTGTTGCTGAGGAATTTGGGAAGCTAAGCATTTTGAAAATTCTTTAGAAAATAGGGACTCAATGTAGGGACTGGCAAAGGAGGCAGCAGGTGAGATTGGGTGAGGTGGATAAATCTGAAGGAAGCATTTAGATGGACAGGAATGGTTACAGGCAGTGTTGTTGTTTAGTCACCAGCACATCTATCAGCCACTACCACTCTGAGCTCCATCAAGTTCATGTTACATAATTATATAGTTACATAGTAATTAAGGTTGTAAAAAATACTTTTAGTCCATCAAGTTCAACCCTTTTAGATCCCCTCTGATCTCCTTTGCAGATGGTAATTAGTTGTTAACTAATTGATACAGTGGAAGAAAAAAAAAAAAAACACTGAAATATAGCCAATTGTCTCAAATGGGGAAACAAATTATTTCCAACCCCAGATACTGGTGATCAGATTCCTAACTGAATCAATACTCCCTCTCTAATTATACAGCATTACCTTTAATGTCTTTTTTATTTAAAAATATATCCAACCCCTTTTTAAAGTTATCTATAGAATTTGCCTCTTTTGGTAGAGAATTCCACTTGTGGGAGTCTGTTATGCCTAACCAAAGGATGCCCTCTTGTCAGTTAAAAACCTCTTGGTAAAAAAATAAAAAATAACTTGACAAAGCTTTATATTTACCCTGGTTATATTTATATAAGGTAATCATATCCTCTCTTAGACACCTTTTTTCAAGAGAATATAAGTTTAATTTGGTTAGTCTTTCTTCATAACTTCAACAACCTGATAGCTTCAACAACCTCATTTATCCATCTCCACCTCTGCTGCCCTCTTCTTTGTATGGCTTAAATCTTTCCCAGCATCAGAGACTTCTCTAGGGAATCCTGTCTTCTCATGATATGGCCCAGCTATTTCAGCTTTCGTCTCATGATTAATGTGAGTGAACAGTTTGGATTAATTTCCCATAGTTTTGATTGATTGGACCTTTTTGCAGTCCAAGGGACTCTAAGCAACTCTAAGCAGTCTTCTCCAGCACCACAATTCAAAGGTGTTAATTCCATGGTGCTCAGACTTCCTTATGGTCCAGCTCTAACATCTGTATGATACTACTGGGAATACCAGAGTTCTAACTACACAGAGCTTGTTGATAGTGAAATATCTTCACTTTTTAATAGGCAGTTTAGTAGAAGGCAAATTAGGATAACATTGCAATAGTCAACACCAGACGCTATGAGAGTAGAATAGTGTCTTAGTTGTGTCTTGGGTGAGAAATGGTTGAATTTCCAGGTGGTGATGGCAGATTTGGTTAGTGATTGAATGCGGGGTATGATGGAGAGGTGAGACACCAAGAGAGTGTGACACAAAGACATCTGACATAAGATGCGGGGGTCATTTTTATATACTGATAATTAATGCTTATACGTTATGAAAACTGGATCACGCAAAACTGGACATGGAAAAACTGGACATGATCTCTGGTCAGTCCAAAAAAAAATGTTATGTTTGTGTTTTTCACAATTATGTATGTTCAAAAACAGCTAGACAATAACATTTACCATCTGTACAGAACTCTCTTTCACTAATAACATTTACACATAACATGGGGAGGATCAATCTGCTTCTATCTAATTTCTATATGAGTTTCAAAGTTTACATACTATTTAAAAAAAATTAAGGCGCTTTTTAAATTCCATTTGCAGGAGTTACAGAGCGATTAAATTAGAAAAGGCCGCACTGACATGGCCGGGATCCAAATCAGTAAACCATGCTGCGGCACGTAGCATTTCCAGGCGTGAACATGATAAATTATTCAAACCCGTAGTTACGGGCCAATAGTAAAAGAGACCATCATCATTACGTCACTAAAACATGGAGGTTAAATTTAAATCACTTACGGTTTTGAAGTCCGATTTGCGATCGGACCCGCATTCCAGAGATAATGCAATATGAAAAAATCAATAAAATGATAGTCTAGTCATTGCGAGTTCCATTATATGTATTAACATATTCATTGCCGGCATTGATATAACACGGAAATTAAAAGTAAAACATTTATGAGCTTGAGAATGTTGTGCTACTAACTTTAATACCTTTCATTGTTTTTCTGTAATTCAAAATACAGGAGTTAAACCCTTTGAGGGTCCTCTCTTATACCCATAGGATTTTGGGCTACATTTGCCATTTATGTGTGTGAATAAAATTGTGGGCTTGAGGACTTGTAGCAATTTAATAGCGAATTGCGATTGTAACATTTACGGGCTTGAAAGATCAAAGGCTTACCTGGGTTGGAGTTCAGATTTTGACAGCCTATAACCCGCAGATCTTTTGCGGATAGCTGAAAGAGTCCAATTTAATAGCCTGGAGCTACAAATTAGCAAATTTAATAGGGCCCTTTTATTCCTTTTAATAAGCTTGTTAGAAAATATCTTACCTGTCCATTTATTATGTATAAATCCAAATATTTGTACTAAGAACATTTGAACTTATCTACACAGTGTATGTTTTTTTATCACAATTAATATTCTGCAGATAAACAAATGAGTTATCTGAATTATACACCCAAGAACAATCAGCCCACTCTAGAAACGCATTTACTTTGTGCGTTTTTGTTTTACTCTTCTGCACGTTGGCCACGTGATTGTAGGAACTTGCCCATAAGGTAACTGGATCCAGAGAGCTGATGAAAGCCAACAGATGTTCCCTTGCAGGTAGAGTTCTTATGTATAATGGAAGGCAAATGAACATCAGACATATTAAGAAACAGTCTTTTTCTAATGTTGTTGGCTTGGGTATAAGATGTGCTCACACACAGTTTGCTGGGAATATACAATATTATGATGTTTCACTATAAACAAAGAGGTTAATGCACAATTTCCACTTAAGTTTATTGTATAATGAAGACCTCACATAGAGAAGATTTGCTATCTATGTAGTAGTTATGGAACCTGCCTGGTTTGCCAGTTACTTCTCTGTGTCTGAGGAGAACACCAGCAGCCAACAGAGGCAAAAATAGTGATCTGTTTCTACATAGTTGTATATTATCTGAGGGTGAAAAAAATACTTTCAGTCCATCAAGTTCAATTTGTTTAGATCTCTGCAAATTGATCCAGATGAAGGCAAACGCAAAATAAAACACTGAAACATTGGCAATTGTCTCAAAGGGGAGAAAAATAAAACTCCTTCCTGATCCCAGATACTGGGAATCGGATTCCTCCCCGAATCAATTCTCCTTCTTCTCCAGTCATCCAGGATAAACCTTAATACCCATAAAAAAAAAAAATTATCCAACCCCTTTTTAAAATTATCTATAGAATCTGCTGTCACAACCTCCTTTGGAAGAGAGCTCCACAGTTTAACCTCCTTTGGTGGAGAGCTCTTATTGTGAAGAACCCTTTCATTTCTTTAAGGCGTATTATATTTTCTTCTGAGCTGTATGATCTGATGGCTTCCGACCCAAACACACGACAAAAACAGCTCTTACAAAAGTCACTAATTTCATGCTCACTGACAAGACAAAGGGCCACTTCTCAATTCTAATCCTCCTGGATCTCTTTGATGCCTTTGACGCTGTAGACCCTTCCCTCTCTTTCATTCCTCACATACAATCAATAACAAAATCCTGTCATTTTCACATAAAACATCTCCAAAATATGTCACTATCTTACAAAAAAACATAAATAAATTTGAATACACTCTCTCATCATATCTCGCCTGAACAACTGCAACTCTCTCCTTGCTGGCCTCCCCATCACCCGTTATGTCTCCACTCCAGTCCATAATGAAAGCGTCCGCTACACTCATCTACCATACTCAACACTTAGGGACCTACTTTTGATCCAAGTGGTCATAGACTGCTGTGTGTGCATATGTCTTACAAGTCTGCAACAACTGAATAAAAATCCAGTCCATCAGCTGCCCCTCCCTTACTCCAGGAGTTGCCTTAAATGTGGGTTACACAGGTGCAGCTAATTACTTTGCAGAGAGGTTGCCTCTTTCCGTCCTCACAAGTGGATAGAGCCTGTAACTCACAAAACACCTTTTATACCCCCGAGGCTACACGACCCCGGACCACACAAAACACCACCAACCGCGTAGCACTCTCACACAGGAACGTAAAAGGTACAAATTCACTATTACAAAGGAGAAAAAAAATTAGATATGAAAAATAATGGCCGAACCGCACAGACCAAAAAACACACACCACCCAAAAAAAATACAACAAAACATCACACACAGCACGGGGGAACAGCCAGGACATCTGGGAGTGAGGTGGAACACAAATTTAAGTTGATTTGGACGAGTTTCGGCACTCAAAAATCGCCTAAGCGAGAAAAAAATGTCCGCCCAAAAAATGAAAATGAGGCTACACAACCCCGGAACTTGCAAAACACCGCCAACTGCATAGCACTTTCACACAGGAACGCACAAGGTACAAAATACAGTATTACAAATGATGGAAAATGCTCACGAACTGCGTAGCACATAGACAAACGACGCCAGTTTAAAATCTTTTACGAATCTACAATGGCGCTTTACACAACTAAACCAACGGTTTGCCCTCACGCACACAACCTATTTATAATGCACAGTTGGGTCATTAATAAAACTATCTCCACAGGCCAGCAACAGCCCAACTGGACATAATATGCTGATGGTCAATAATAAGAGATTGTTAGCTCTTCAGGCTATTGATTGCTGGATATATTAATTTGAAATAGGTACTATATGATACTAGCGACTTGCCCATCAAAAATGATGGCAATAAAATTGTAATGCTGGCAAAGCTGTTTGCCACCTAATGTAAGCAACTTGGGCGCACACCGCAAGCCTCTCTCCCTGTCTACTTCCTCCCTTGTGTCTCCTTTTTCCCCTCCTCTCCCTCCCTTATGTCTCCTTCCCCCTCTCCCTCCCTTATATCTCCTTTCCCCCTCCTCTCCCACCCCTGTGTCTCTTTTCTCCCCCTCTCCCTCCCCTGTGTTTCCTCCCCCTATCTCCCTTCCCTGTGTCTCTTCCCCCTCCCTCACCTGTGTCTCTACCCCCTGTCTCCCTCCCCTGTGTCTCTTTCCCACGTCTTCCTCCCCTGTGTCTGTTCCCCCTCTCCCTCCCCTGTGTCTGCCCCCTCTCCCTCCCCTGTGTCAGTTCCACCTATCCCTCACCTGTGTCTGTTCCCCCTCTCCCTCCCCTGTGCCTGTTCCCTCCTCTACTCCCTCTGTGTCTGTTTGCCCTGCTCTCCCTCTCCTGTGTCTCCTCCCACCTCCCCTGTGTCTTTTCCACCCCTCCACTGTGTCTCTTCCTCCTTCTTCCCTGTGTCTCTTCCCCCCCTCTCCTGGTTCTCTTTCCCCCCGCCCCTGTGTCTTGCGCAAGTAGCTCCTTCGGTCTCGCTGCATGAGCCTGCAACAATTGCAACGATCCGTATTGCTGACAACTATACACTGTATGTGAATATTAAAATTGTATTTATTTCTTACACTATATAGAAGTTGCTAAATTTATTTCCATAATTTTAAATTTAAGAATTCATCCATATTAGCTATGTTACTCAAAACAAAAACTATTCACATTATTGCAGATTTGGAAGAAGTGTACTTTATAAATACTGTCTGTTTTTATTTGTCTTTCAATAAAAAAAAAGAAAAAGAAAACCCCCTGACAGAGGGACATCTCCCACAAGTTTATTGGACTTATTTCTCTAACCTGAAAAACTAGGGCAAATAAAGCCCAAAAAAACCTGAATCCCCTGAAGAGACAAGCTCTCATGGGTAAGTGGTTGCCAGAGATGATTATGTGCACACTCTACATACCCGGAGGACTTTCCAACCTATCAAAAGATTTTTGTGCTAGTGTCTCAGGATCAAACTCTAAACATTCAGACATCGGTGAGAGAGGGGTGAGTGATAGAAACCTTCAAATGCATCTCAGGATTTCATAAAGTACAGGAGGGAAATATCTTACAGAAAAAGAGGAGCATGAACAAGTGGTCATGATTTGAAGTTGGAAGATGTAGGATTGTGAAAGTACTTCTTTACAGAAAGGGCAGTAGATAAGTGAAGCAGCCTTCCAAAAGAAGTAAAAAGAAGTAAAAGGTTATTGTATGAGCACAAGGGTATAGTAGGGTATGGCTGGTGTGTGGTGAGGTAAGCTTCAGTAGCATGGTATAAACAGGTAGTGTAAAAGAGATAGATAGTAACCTGCCTGCAGTTGTCAGAGAAGTGGCTCATTTGTTTATTTATTTGTTTTGGTGACTGGTTATCTATATTTGCATATCTGTCACTGCAAAAACAGCTTTAATTTGTTTAAATAATCAAAAAAAAAGGTTCACATTTATAAACTTCACATTGTTTTATAATAATCCATTCATGAGATTTAGACTTCTGCCCCTATGTGGCTCAATAAGATAATAAGGTGTAGCTGGTGTGGTGGTAAAATGTTCTACTTTATTATTCAGTTAGGTGTGCCAACCATTACATTCAGAGCCACTCATTAACATACAGAGACACACATAACATACAGAGCCGTAAAATCAACATACAGAGCTGTACATTAACATACAGAATCACTCATTACCATGAAGAGCCTCTCATTAGGATACAGAGACAATCATTAAGATATATATCCGCTCATTACCATACAGAGCCATTCATTAATATACAGAGCTACTCATTAACAAATAGAGCCACACATTACCATACAAAATCACTCATTACATTCAGAGAGACTCATTAAGATTTAGAGCCACTCATTAACATTTAGAGCAACTCATTACCAAGCAGAGTCGTTCATTAGAATACAGTCACTCATTAACATGCAGAGCAAATCCTTACACATAGAGGCCCTCATTCAATTGCGATTTGGCCAATTCAATAGGGCTCTAAATAAGCACATAACATATTTTTTTTAAATACGTTTTTAGTTAGTGAAAACCTTTGTTTTGGATAGATATTTACTAACTAAAAACTTCTTTAAAAAAATATGTTATGTGCTTATTTAGACCCCTATTCAATTGGCCAAATTGCAATTGAATGAGGGCCAGAGTCTGTCATTCACATACAGAGGTACTCAGCATTCAGAGCAACTCATTAGCATATATTCAGCACCACTCATTAACATTTAGAAGCACTCATTAGCATTAATTTCAGAGCAACTCATTAACATTCAGAGCAACTCATTAGCATACAGAGACACTCATTGACATTAATTTCAGAGCCAATCATTAGCACACAGAGCCAATCATTAGCATTCAGAGTCACACATTACTTGCAGAACCATTCTCATCTCTCTGTCTAGCATGCACTGAGAAAAAACATCAGAGTAATCCTTACTTTCAAGGTTCAGCTTAAAAATCACCTCTTTAAAGAAGTTTTCCAACAGCCCACTTAGTGGATGCAGTTGTAGACACTTAGGCCCCTATTCAATTGCAAGCCCACAGTTGCCTTTATACCAGCCATAAGTTTTAGCATTAATTTCAGAGCAACTCATTAACATTCAGAGCAACTCATTAGCATACAGAGACACTCATTAACATTAATTTCAGAGCCAATCAATAGCACACAGAGCCAATCATTAGCATTCAGAGTCACACATTACTTGCAGAACCATTCTCATCTCTCTGTCTAGCATGCACTGAGA
The DNA here is from genome assembly GCA_027410445.1 of Discoglossus pictus. Lineage (NCBI taxonomy): Eukaryota > Metazoa > Chordata > Amphibia > Anura > Alytidae > Discoglossus > Discoglossus pictus. The sequence goes on along the minus strand of CM050173.1, from coordinate 96,565,895 downwards.
AAAAACATCAGAGTAATCCGTACTTTCAAGGTTCAGCTTAAAAATCACCTCTTTAAAGAAGTTTTCCAACAGCCCACTTAGTGGATGCAGTTGTAGACACTTAGGCCCCTATTCAATTGCAAGCCCACAGTTGCCTTTATACCAGCCATAAGTTTAAGGGCTTGAAATTACAGCTACAGAGCAATTAAATTGTAAACCATGCAATCATATGTAGCAATTCAGAACATGATCATTGTCATGATTTAATTGTTTAAGGACTCATATTGCCAGTCATTTATGAATATGGCCAAGGGAGCATGACATTGTTGCATTGGGATTATGTGTTATTGTGTGGTTATATGTTGCCTGTACATGGTTATTATGTATCCTAGTTATACTATATTATGAGGGAAAATGTTATATAGAACATATGTGGAATTGGTAGAAATGCTCTGCATAGAAGTTAGTAGCAGATCATTGCACACTCACACATACAGACCTTGGGTCAACACAGATGTATGTACTTCAGGTAGTTCCAAGCAAACACTTGAGTTTAACATAAAGGATTTTTCACTAGCCAGCTATAGATATCTGGTGAATTTGATCTCAAGAACTTTGATAGCCCAAGGTTGCAAGCCAGATGGGCTGACATCACACATACACAAATGTACACAAGGGTGTGGTATTGGAGAGTATAAATATGTTGTTTTGATCATTCAATAAAGGTTGAGAGAAAGTTTTCACATATACTAGGTGTGAGACTATTCCTGTGTGTTGTATCCTGACTTGGGGAGTGGTCTTGCCATGGGCCACTAGTAACCTGTATGCAGTATTCATTGCCTGTACCTCTTCAGAAGCCATCTTTTGTGCCACAGAGATCAGGAACTACACAATTCTGCTGGGGTAGGTTTGAACTAGGTTCATATCAAGCCCCTTGAAGAAGCAGATCGTGACAATCATGATCAATCAAATAAAGCTGTAGCTAGTGATTTAGAAACAGCTAATAGTAAATGAGACCGTCATCATGACGTCAGTAAAACATGGTAGTTACACGTCAATCAATTAGCGTTTTGAAGTCCAATATGCGATCAGACTCTCAAGCCGGCAGTGTACAAAATAATAAAAATAAATGAAGGAAATGTTCTAGTCCATGTGGATGGCCTGATATGTATTAACTACTTGATTCCCGAGATTGATATGACACGCAAATGAAACCTAAAAATAAAAATAAAATTATTGCAGATTTGCAAGCCTGAGACTGTTGCGCAATTAATTGTAACGTCTTTCATCGCTTTACCCCTCTTTTAAACTGTGGTATTGATTCTTTATTTGCATTTACAGTACTATGAACAGGTGTTTATCCCCCTTGCGAGTCCTATCTGGTACTCGTAGGATCTTCGTCTACATCTGCCATTTACCGGAACATTTGCAGGCTTTAGGAATTGTAGCAATTGAATAGCGATTTACGGCCTTGAAAGATCAAAGGCTAAGCTCGGTCGGAGTTATGATTTTAACAAACACAGGTATTTTCAACATGTAACCTGCAAATTGCTTGCGGCTAGCAAAAAGACGCCATTTGAATGGCAAATTAGTTTAAAAGCTGCATTAAGGGCTCCTGCAATTACCATTTTCTCAATTGAATAGGGACCTTAGTAGCATTGTCATTTCCATCTACTCTTACCCTTTTACCATAATGTGCATCTTTCCCCCATGTAAGTAGATTGAAAGCTCTTCAGATGTTTGGTACCTTGTCTCTTTTAGATGCTGTGCACATAGATATAGCTAAACAAATAAATATATATTTACACATCAGATACAGACGGAAAATTCTAGGAGAAGATCTTGACTTCATTCTGAAGCAGTTGGTCAAGTGAACAAAATAACAAGTAGAATACCCCTGGCTCTCTCCCTAGCTGGTCTATAAACTGCCACGTTCTTCCACCCAATCTCACACTCATATCTACATCCTCACATTCACATGCTGTCGCCCTCTCATGCTGCTAGTACACTCTCACAAACATCCACTCAGACTTGCTCCCACTACCACACAGCACAATCTTTCACGCTTTCACTCACACTCATGTCCCAGCAAACAGTAGAGTGCATGTACTCTTGCTCACACACTGAGTCATGCACTAAAATAATCACTACTGTGCAAACAAGTCTGCAGTCACGTTCTAGTCACGTCTTGAACACAGTCATGCACTCACGCAAATGTCTACACACTTAACTCTCTTATGCCCACTCTTTTTTCAAGCATGAACCATACACCCTTGTCTGATGCAATTACACTCTCACACGGTCTCTTTTAAACACGCTCTCTCAAACAGCTCCTGTCTTAGCCTGTGCACTGTGTCACTGGTTGGTTGGTATGAAACTGACCATCCAGCCCTACAGAGTCGCTGATCTGCACTTACGCAGACTTGTGCACAATTGACTGAACAGAACACTATTTATGAAGCCTGGAATTTCTTTCTTTCAATAGGAATCTTACATCAGTTTTGCTTCTGACTTCGCAAGGAGAGGCCACTCTCCAAAGCTTGTCATAATAATTATTAATATGTTTGATTATTCATCGAGTTAAATTCTGAAGGTGTTAAACACAAGAGCTACTAACAGCTGAAAACCATTTGTTTGTTTTGTATTTGTTATATTTCTTCTTCATGTTCTGCCTGTATTCCTTGTGTATTACTCCTATATTATGTGTGTATTCCTTGTGTATTCATTGTATATTCATTGTGTATTCCTTGTGTGTTTCTAGTGTGTTCTTTGTGTGTTACTTGTGTGTACTTGGTGCACCACGGAGACATTTAAACATGTCACAGTTTAAATGTTAGATTATATAATTTCATGGCTGGTGTGGACCAGTCCCAGATGTCCAGGCTCGCTATACAGATCAGCCAGTCTCGGATGTCAAGGCTGTCTCTACACAGATGGAGCAGTCCCAGATGTCCAGACTCGCTATACAGATCAGTCAGTCACAGATGTCAAGGCTGTCTCTACACAGATGGACCAGTCCCAGATGTCCAGGCTCTCTATACAGATCAGCCAGTCACAGATGTCAAGGATGTCTCTACACAGATGGACCAGTCCCAGATGTCCAGGCTCTCTATACAGATCAGCCAGTCACAGATGTCAAGGCTGTCTCTACACAGATGGACCAGTCCCAGATGTCCAGGCTCGCTATACAGATCAGCCAGTCACAGATGTCAAGGCTGTTTCTACACAGATGGACCAGTCCCGGATGTCCAGGCTCTCTATACAGATCAGCCAGTCACAGATGTCAAGGCTGTCTCTACACAGATGGACCAGTCCCAGATGTCCAGGCTCTCTATACAGATCAGCCAGTCACAGATGTCAAGGCTGTCTCTACACAGATGGACCAGTCCCAGATGTCCAGGCTCGCTATACAGATCAGCCAGTCACGGATGTCAAGGCTGTCTCTACACAGATGGTCCAGTCCCGGATGTCCAGGCTCGCTATACAGAGGGACCAGTCCCAGATGTCCAGACACTCCCGCATACAGCTTGACCAGTCCCTGGTTTCTATATTGGCCTATTCGCATAATTAATGTAAAGGGTAACCCGATGCTTAGTGCTGTCAGTCTTCTCCAGAGGTGGCTAAGAAGATTACATTGTTCACAGACTCTGGCCCAATTCAATTGCCAAATTCGTAAATGCATACACACTTAAAATCACTCTTAATATTGCTACATATTCTGCAAATATTACTTATTGACACTAATTAATTCTTAAGTCAATGGAATGCATATAAACATCTAAAAAAAAAAACACTCAAAGCGAAATTTATGAATTCAAGGCATTTGTAAGTAGCTAATAGAATATGGCCCATAGTATCCCTGCATTGACATTGCAGGTAAAATGATCTTGGCCGGGCCGTGTCCCTCTTCAGTGCCAGTTTGTGTGTGTACTCCTTGCATGTAAAAGACAAAAGGCAAGGTATTCTGGCCATATAGGGATTATTTATGCACACATAGGCTCATACATACACACACATACATACACACACACACAGGCTCACACATACATACACACATACATACATACAGATTCACACACAGGCTAACACATATACAGTTACATTATTTTATTTAAATAGCTCACAAAGATTCTTACCTTGTTCAGGAGAGCCTCCTGGTCGGTGCTTTCCCACAGTCTGGCTCCCACACGCTGCTGGGAGAAGGATGCAGAGCTAGGGCTGGAGATCAGGTCTTTATTTATTTTTGCCTAAAAAATTTAGTTTTTAAATTAAAATGAGGCGCCCCTCTGAGGAGCATCTATAGGAGTCACCTAATGATAGATCCGGCCATGTATGTGGCTTAACAATGACTTAAAGATCATGATAAGGAAAAAATAGCATGCATTTAAATTATACAAGAAGGAGGGGACAGAGACAGCTTTATGTGAATATAAGGAGATCAACAAGGCTTGCAAGAGAGCTATTAGACTGGCTAAAATAGAAAATTAAGAATTAGTGGCAAAAGAGAGTAAGACTAACCCTAAAATATTTTTTAAACATATTAATGGGAAGAAGGCCATGAAGGAAGCTATAGGAACACTACAATGTGGCACAAGCCATCTGATAATTAGTGACCAGGAAAAGGCAGATGAGCTAAATAGGTTATTTTCGTCGGTATACACAAGGGAGGTACCAGTGGTTGGGACACCGCAACAAAATGGGGCTACACTACCTTTGCGAAATAATTGGTTAACGCAGGAAGAAATCCAAAAGAGGATGGACAAAATAAATGTTCATAAAGCCCCGGGTCCTGATGGAATACATCCAAGGGTACTGAGGGAACTGGCTTCTGTATAGCAAAACCATTATATTTAATTTTTCAAGACTCACTCAACACAGGGTATCTACCAGATGACTGGAGAAAAGCAGATGTGATACCTATATTTAAGAAGGGAGCAAGATCAAATCAAGGGAATTTTAGACCTGTAAGTGTCACTTCTGTAGTGGGAAAGCTATCAGAAGGATTAATAAGGGATAATATACAAGAATATCTCTATTTAAACAAGATCATAAGTAGGAGTCAACACAGATTTATAAAAGAGAGGTCATGTCAGACAAATCTAATTATTTTCTATGAGGAGTTTAGTGGGAACCTGGATTAGGGCAACTCAGTGGATGTAGTCTTTTTGGATTTCGCAAAGGCTTTTGATACTGTGCCACATGGAAGACTTTTGTGCAAACTAAGGGATACAGGAATTGCAGTAAATATCTGTTCATGAATTGAGTGCTGGCTAAAAGTCAGGAAGCAAAGGGTTGTGGTAAATGGAACATACTCAGATTGGACTAATGTGGTAAGTGGGGTTCCTCAGGGTTCAGTATTAGGTCGTCTCCTTTTTAACATATTTATTATGACGTAGAAGTAGGACTCAAAAGTATTGTCTTCATTTTTGCTGATGACACTAAGTTTTGCAAGGTAATTAAATCAGATAATGATGTCCTTTCCCTCCAAAGGGATCTGCATAAATTAGATAAAAGTGCATCATTTTTTTATTTTGATGCACATCATGTCATGGTGTGTATAAAATTGACAATATTAGTTGATTCAGAATAAAAAGAGGGTGTTAACCCTCATAAGATATAAAATACAACTAATACTACATGGGTAATGATACACTTGACCTGGTCTCTTTCATCAAACCTTTTTTTATATGTTGTGTTTATTTATCATATTTTTCATTTATAAAGGTTCATGTATTTTTTTTTGTATAGATTTAAATTTGCTGTTAAGCACTAGGACCATAGAAAGGAAATTTTACTCAGGTTTTTCTTATTACAAAAAACACACATACACACACATATACACACATACATACACGCATATGCAGACATAAATATACACACACACAAATATATACTGTCACACACATATATATATATATATATATATATATATATATATATATGTATATATATATATATATATATAAATATATGTATATATATATATATATATACAAACATATATACACAAACACACATACATAAAATACAGACATATATATTTTCACATACACATACACGTATATATATATATATATATATATATATATATATATATACACAGTATATATCCAGATACAATCAGAATCCCTGTTTGATCTCTACACTCGCTGGGGTGGGGGGACATGCTGACAAGGGGGCTCAAGGGGTCCCAAGAGGAGCTGTGGTAGAGTAGGGTCTGGAGCATGGTGGTATTGAATTGGATACCTACTGGGGCCACAGAAGTGCAAAAGTATGCAGAAAAGTAAAAACTTAATCCCCCAAAAATAAAAAACAGGCTGCACTGGACCCCATACTGAGCAGGGCCTGGTAGTTGCTCCGCCCTGATTCCTATGCATCTATTTCATTTTATGCACTTTATTTTATTAAGAGGTGCTTATAAACTCTGTTTTTACTGCGTAAAATCAATCAAACAGTCCCTCTATGGGTCTGTCCACTGCAGCATATACAGATACAGACTGTTTAGGCCTGGATGTGCAGTGTAGTGTCCTAGACTATCAGGGACCACGTCTCAGCAGCATGTTGTAGAAAGTTGCTTATAGAAATTAACTGATTTTTTAGTATGGGACACCCAGACTTCATGAGCTGCATTGGGCAGACGTTAAAAGGGACTATTTTTTTGCTTTTAGGCTGTAAAAACAGAGCTTATAATCACTTTTTAACTGGCCCTGATGAAGCTTTTTGGAGCCCCTGGGCAGTGAAATTGAGGAGCCCCTGAAACCAATTTTCTGTGAATGTATGAGCAAACCACTGACACCTCCCCATTATACAGAGCCATTTTTACAACATAGCTAGTTACAGCACCGGTTAGTCTTCACATTATGCAAAATTGTAGGAACAGCTTTTATAGATGCACAAAGGACAATGTACAGACTTTATTACACACTTTTAACAAAAATGTTTATTTTGTTTGCAAACAGAAATACATATATATATATATATATATATATATATATATATATATATATATATATATATATATGTGTGTGTGGGTGTGTGTATGTATAGTGATTCAGGATTTAGCATTTAAGTCTCTGGTTTAATGCTGATCTCTGATGTAGCTCTTTTGCATTAGTTTTGCTACTACTAACACATGTACACATAGGGAAAGCATACTATGTTGTGAAGAACACCATTTAGATTTTAGGTGTGTTAATATGACTATTTAATCACAAAATCAGGGTCTTAAAAAAAATGGATGCCTGTAAAAGTATTAGGCTGCAGTTAAAAAATTGTTGGAGGACTTGGAATCTATTTTGTTGTATAGGACATGACTTTGGCAAGAATAATTGAAAAATGAAGCAACTATATACATATAAATATTTTTTAGACTGTAACTTCCCAGACTGCTGTGTTGTCCTAATATTTGTTGCATTTAGACCTGTGCATATTTAAAATAACACAAATCCAGCAGGACACATGAAAATTTCAATCAAATTCAGTGCAGACATACCTCTCTCTACTAATCCAAGACGCACCCCTGCTTACTACCAGACAGTCAGGAAGGGTAGTGTTCCACAGTTACATTTGAGAGAGAGAGCATTGTTTTCAATTTGCACATGCAAAATCGGTCAATTTAAATTAAAGGATCATTGTAGTGATCATACAATAGGGGTTCATTTGCTAATTTAATACTGTACCTGGGTAGCGATAAAATTCAGTCCAGTTTTTATAACATACATTCTACATTTGGATTTTCGTGGAGCTGTTTCTCTTCACTATCAGGTGTCCAGGGCATGAGAGGATCTACCCAGGGGGTTACCTGCTGTCCTGATAAGCATAATTCCCTGCTGTGACTCATCAGTCTTGCAGGGGCAGTTTCAGGTAAATTACACCAGTCAGAAACAAATGGGACAGTCTTCTGGGCATATCCTTTTACACCTCTGGACACCTACAGTAGATGGTTGAGAGAAGCATATCTGCTCAAAGCTAAAACTGTAATTTAAAATGTAAGTTTTGAAAGTTGCAGTGTATTCTATTTTAATATTGATTTTAATGCTAATCAGTTACTAAATAGTGAAATTAAACCTTATTGGTTGACCACTACAGTGTCCTTTTAAGCCAACTCTGCTAGGCTAGGGCCGGGGGCCGGGTTGTGTTAATATATTTAAAAATATATACTGGACAATACTGTGCTGCACATTGCCCCATTCAAACCAAATCCAGCAGCAGTCACAGTTGGGAGGTGGCTGAAGTAAGAAATCCCCCCCCCCCCCCCCAATTTTAATATATTAATTTTTTGCATTGATTTAGAATGGGGCACCCTTCAAAAGGATGTACTCTTAGGCAAGTGCCTAAGTCGCCTAATGGATGATCCGGCCATGCTTCTTAATAAAACAAAAGTATATAAAGGTAAAAGATAATCAGGGATACTATATACCTAGTAAAATCCAGTAACCTTCCATATCTCTTTAATAGACTGTACATTGATGTGTATGGCTCCTGCTGCAGCTGATATTATATTTCTATCAGTACCAGATGCTGCTTTACTGATCCAGGAAGCTTCACTGATACACTGACAATCTCACTTTCCTGTGTGGATATTTTTTGTCTGACAGGTCATATACACAACAAGTGTTAATATGATGGGTGCACCGGTACAATAAGGCACAAGAAAGCTTTGTGTCCCAAACAAAAACCCTTAGCTCATGCTGCAAGAACAGAGCACAAGATGTCAGGTTTCTCAAGATAATTTCTTTAGCCCTGGTGGGAAGTCACAGGGGTCATTTGATTTAATCTGAACATAACACAAAACTTTCAAGAACCACATTCATTTTCTTATAAAATTTAATTTTGGTATTAAGATTACCAGACAGTGCTTGCACTCAGTGATCTTTTTGGATAATTAAAATCACAATGCTGATTTCTGCATCTGAATACAATAATGTCATCCATAAAGGGCCACAGTCATTCTCAAGCAATGTGAAAAGTTCAGTGTTAAAACTTGGTATATGAAAATGTTATATTTATTGGAATTAAAGTGACATAACCTGCATGTTAATCACTATGATTTCATGGTTGCTCTCATCCCCCATTGTTTTTAGTGTTTCTTTGAGTGTAATACAATCTGTCCCTTGGGCTCAGTGTACATTTTATTAACAGCTCTGTTATTGTCCTTCCTCCTCTTTTTTAATTGCTTATTAAGATGTCATTAGTGCTTAAAGATAAAAGCCATCTTGGAATAGGGTAGAGTAACTTTAATACGCTCTGCCACTAACAATAAGGAAATTGAAATAGTTAAAAGAGGCAGCACATTCAAGATTGTTGGAAAAAATACAATTTATTCTGGATAGATACATTTTAAAACATAGTAGAAGTTGTTTATAGTGATGTTTAGTACTGGATCATTGCAGGATCATAACTTTATTCTAAAGGGAAAACCACTCAGGTATTTGTGGAGAGATCCAAAGGGCCATATTCTATTAGCTCCTTGCAAATGCCTTAAACTCATACATTTGGCTTTGGGTGTTTTATTTATAAATGTTTATATGCATTTTATTGACTTAAGAATTCATTAGAGCCAATCAGTAATATTTGCTGAATATGTAGCAATATTAAGAGTGATTTTAAGTGTGTATAATTTTACGAATTTGGCAATTGAAAGCCATATTAAATTCCATCCTCGTAAGTTCAAAGTGTAGCACCTAAGGGCTGCATGCTTCAAATTTGACCGAGTTATGTTACTATTAAAATAGAAGGGTCTGCGAGCTACAAGCAAAAGAAGCTATCTCATAAACCAGTTCTCGGCTGTTCGGGTTGCGTGTTCGATCAATTTTGTAGCGATGGATTTAGATGGAGCCAATGGAAAAAGAGATCGTAAGCGTTACGTCACTGAAAAAGGGGAGGGTAGATTTTGAAGTCCTACGTGCTACAAATTAATAATGCAATATTAATAAAGCCGTAAATATGATATTCTATTACATGCGAGTTACAGTATAAGTTGTAACACATTGATTGCCAGGATCGATTTAACACATGAAATATATAGTTTTTTGGGGGGCCGATTTGTGAGTTTGAGAATGTTGTGCTATCAATTCTAAGACCTAAAATTACTTTCCCTGTTAATATAAGAACAATAGTGGGATGTTATTCATAGTAGAAGTGCCACGTATTGTACGTTACCCCCTTCACGGCCATTTGCTGGTACGTGCTTGCTCGCAAGTAAACACATTGCATTTTGATAGCTGAATCGAACAAGTAGCGGATTCAAAAGGATGAGAGATCAAAGGAATTACGTGTGTGAGGCTCAACGTAGCTCTCCACGTAGCCTATTCTCAGCTGTTACCACGCAAAGTCTGCGAGCAGAGTTAAGATGCCTCTTAGCATGCAAATAGCGCTAAGATGACAGTTACGAGCTACCTGTGAATCGGGCCCACAGTTTTTGTATTTCAGTTTACAATAATATATAACAATGCAGGAGATGTACAATAAGTTCTAGCCAAGAAAAGTACATTGTATTTGTGTAGAAGTAATTCAGGAACATCATAGTTGGACGAGATAAAAAAAAGAGGTAATATATCTGGGGATATTTTCACATGATTTTACAATGAAATTGGATCCCTTATCCAGCTCATTAATAACTAAATACATAAATGGGGTAAAAATCAAAGAATTACACAATGTCTTGATAATGAGTTAAATGTATATTGAGTCAGGTGTCTTTAATGCTGAAGAATATGATCATCTTTATTTCAAACTAGCGACTTGCCCGTCAAAATATGACGGCAATAAGATTGTAAGGCAGGTAATGCTGTTTGGTTGAGACATTCATTTTGTTGGTGTTCTGAAATCCTTTGGCGCTCATTGCGAGCCTCATGCTAATGAAATAATGAGTAAATTAATAAATTAATATACTTTACCTATTTTGAAGTAATATATTCAGGAAGCATTGTGTTGAAGAGCTGACAATCTGTTTTGATGTTCCTGCAGCATACAATGTAGGCTTGCACTGTTGTGGAGCTGCTGTGTAAGTGTCAGCAATGTGTGCAGTGTGTAGTGTAAATAGTGTGCATGCGCGAGGAGAATCCTTTAGGGTAGCTGTGTACTTCCGCATTGTGTAAGTTAGTATTGTAAAATGGCGGCTAATGTGTATGTGGTACTCGGCTGTGGATGATTTAGTGCCCTTGGTAATAATATATTTTGTGAGGTCGTAATGTTTTTTCTTCTAAGTCCTGCGGCTCGTATTTGTGGATGCTTAGTCCGTACATTTTCAGCCGACGTGGGAGCCCCCACCTCAGCAAATGCGGGACCTCGCTTCGCAAGGGTCCGCATTTGCGGGCCTAAAGTGGTAGGGGGTCGTATGGATGAGCGCCTATGGCGCTCATCACCTGCGCAAGGAGCACCTTCGTCGCTCCTTGCCAGCAACGGCGGCCCTCGCTTCCACCTCCGCTTCGCGAGGTTCAGCATTTGCGGGCCTAAAGTGGTAGGGGGTCGTATGAATCATCACCTACGGCACTCATCAGCAGCGCAAGGAGCGCCTTTGGCGCTCATTGCCAGCGACTGCGGCCCTTGCTTTGCGAGGTCCGCCGTTGCTGGCAAGGAGCGCTTGTTCACAACTATATATGTGATGCTTTGAATAGACATTATTTGTTAACATGTAATCAGTATTGCTTCTGACTGGAAGATGAGCGTTCCATCTCTTGAAAGCTCATGAATCCAAATAAAATGTTTGACCAATAAAACTGTTATTATTGTATACTGTAATACTCTTATTATTCATTTTTATTGTATAACTGGACATTCACAGATACACCAATTTTAAAATCTTTATATACAATTTTTTATTTCATGTTTTTCTCATTTTTTAACTCTCACCAGATAAAAAGAATCGTTGCATTAGCATTTGCAGAATAAAGGTTGTTTACTTCTTCTTTTCACTTAAAAAAAATCATCAAATGACATAAAGATTAAATTACTATATATATATATATATATATATATATATATATATATATATATATATATAGTAATTTAGTAATTATTAATCTATATATATATATATATATATATATATATATATATATATTAATAATGAGTATTGCGATATAATTTGATACATTTTGTATTGGACAAACGTCTTATTTATAATGACGAGTTTTCAAGAGGCTTAACCTCCCTTTATCAAGTCTCAAGCAACACTACATGAGATGGAACCCTCAGTTTGAATAATAACAGCAGATGCAGAGAGTGGAGACAGCATCTGATATCACCCGGTAAATACATATATGGGGAATAAACACAACATAGCAAAGGAACATATATACACATATACATCAATATATACATGAAAAAGCAGAACACTGTAGTCCACAGTGATATCCATTTTACAGCCGTTAATTGAATGAGGCCCTAAGAGTGCTAAACCTGTTATGGTATAAGAGGGGAAAAAATCACATGAAATTCTGATAATAATGAGTCTTTATTAAGTCCTGTGTTTTTAGTGTTGAAGAATGTGGTCATCTTTATTTCAAATGCTTTTCTCTCTTGGATGCTTTTAAATTTTCCTCTGAGTATTTTGACTTTTAAGTTTTGGATGGAGTGATCATTCTGTCTAAAATGGTGTCCTACAATAACTGTCTTCATTATGCTTTCTTATTGAATGCCTTTGTAAATGCATTCTTAAATGTATTTTTTGGCTGGTTTCTCCAATGTAACAGCCTGTGTCACATAAAGTACATTGTATTATATAAACCACATTTGACGATGTACATGAATATGATCCTTCGATGTTATAGGTTTTGTTGTTATGTGTGGCTGTATCATCATTACAAATGTGTGCATCATTTACAGGCACGTTTATTACAAGGTTTAGTTCCATATTTTGTATTCAGTTGTTCATTGGCCAATTTTCTGCTGACAAGTTTTTGTTTCAGGTTTGGAGGTTGTTTAAATGCAAGGATGGGAGGTTTTGGGAATATATATTTTAATTCAGTATCTTCATGTGGTAATGGTTGTAAATCTTTGATTATTTTCTGAATTTTCTCTAAAATTGGATGGTATGTGGTCACTAGAGGTATGCGTGAAGTAGTTTCTTTTGTTTTGTAGTTTAATAGGTGTTCTCGGGGTATTTTGATGGCAGTGGTTATTTTTTGGGTAATAATATGAATGAATGCGTGCAAATGCAAATGAACCTCTCCTGTTTGAGAGCTAATCAGTGAGGAAATTGTTTATTAATTAAGGTAGTGCTTCAGTGGCAACTAGGCTTATTGCTTTCTTTGATTGTGTGTTATTTGAATAATTGGTTGAATTTTAGTCAAATTTAGAAAAGTATATACAGCCTCTTGTTCCTCCATCAAAATATCTGAAACACCGGCACAAACTGAAAGGATATATAAATAAATATATATATATATATATATATATATATATATATATATATTTTTTTTTTTATTATTATTATTTTTGATATATATATATATTTTTTTTTTGTTGCTAATTTTCTAAAATCTCTCTTGCTTCTTAACTTTTTCCCATGTTTGCCCATTTTTGGTGTTTGGTGTCTCTGCATGGTTTACTACTATAACCTCTCTAAGCCAGTTTTATCAGCTTAAAACATAATCATTTAATTATCACAATTTGTCTTTTTACCTACTGATTTTTTCATATTTGGTAAATTAATTTTAGAGGCATGGTCATGCCTGATTTCATGGTTATTACTAACTGAGAATAACAAAATAGTTGAGCCAAAGATTCACCCATCTGCACTCATTATGCAACTTGTGATGATTATTGTTTGATATTGATCTTGTGTAACTAAATTTGTGTTTTTATTAGTGTATGAAAACTACAGATGGGTTAAATCAAAGGTTGGTTTATGATTTAAGTTCATCTAGGTTTATTCAGATTTGTGATTTTCCTACCTTCCCATGACCCAGATACTCTTCCTATCCTCTTGCTATATGACAATCATAAAACATGTAAAAGTATACAGTAAGTCAGAAGTAGTTGGGTACACTTACAGACAGAATTCTCACTGCATATTTCTGTGCGTATTCCATCATAGCATTACATCTGCAACTGCTGCCCTGGTCTTGTAGACATAGACTGAAACACATGCATGGGTTACTTTCTATGTTTTTATGCACTATAATGTTTCAAGTAGGCAGCTTATGTCACTTGAATGCAAAGGATACTTGTTTACATACATGAAAAGTAAGTTTTAACCAATTTTTATTTGATCATTAAAAGGCTTTCTCAGTTCTCTAAATTAGTCCCCAATGATGAACCATCACCGTACACCAACAGACCAGGTTATGTGATGATTTCTATAACTCAGCACAAGTGACTAAACAAACATTACTGAACCTTTAATTTGAATACCCATGCTCAAGCAAAGACATCTTAAAATACTGGCCTGTTTGTGTATTTAAGACCTCTGCTTGTCATTAGCAGACTGAACTGGCTTGAAGATCTATGCAGAGAAAGGATTGCATGACAGGAAAAAAATAGCATCTTCCTATTATGGCTTTTGCAAACTTGAATATATCTAACATGTAAGTTATCTAAATAATTGTAAACTTTAAACACACTGTGCTAATTAGCATGAATGTTTTAAATGGTTGATAATCCCTTGGGATGGGGCTTTTCTTTGTTTCATTCCTTTTTAGTATTCTAACAACATCAGACTTTGGTAAACATTGTGATCTTGCCTTTGGCATTTTAAGAAAAAAACAAGTACATAAATACACACAATTTTACAGCCACTCAATGCCCTCTCATTATTCATAGAGCAGCGTTTACCCATTAAGATGTTTGTTCAAATGTCAACCAAAAAGTTTTATGAACAAAATATAATAACACAGTAATCACACATTTTTCGCTGGTCACATGGGGCTTCAGAATCATAGATTACTATTTTTAGGATAACATTTGGAGTCCAGTGTGATGGCCAATCTCACTTAACTCCACAGTAACTCTGAATACAACATTTTGGGAGTTATAAATGCAAGAAATGTGTGCTCTGACATTCAAGGAAAGAAAAGATCAGGAAAAAGCTGAAATATGGATTTTATACTCACAGTCGGGCTCAGACAACTACCAGGCAAGGAATATGAGGACAGCTCTGTCATGGTGCAGACAAAATAATAAAAGACCATTTGTTTGGAAAGACTTAAAACATTTGTAAAATTACATTGCAAACAAACAACATTAGCAACTATAGCCCCTACACTAACATGTTTTTCCTATCTATCTGTCTATCTTTAAAAAGCCTTTGCTCAGTGAAGTAGCAGAGAGACAGGATTTTGGCAACAGATTTTGGCAAGCCTGGCTGCTGACAACTATATATATATATATATATATATATATATATATATATATATATATATATCTATATATATATACTGTATATATATACTGTATATATATATATATATATATATATATATATATATATATATATATTTATATATACATTATCTCACAAAAGTGTGTACACTGCTCACATTTTTGTAAATATTTTATTATAACTTTTCACATGACAACACTGAAGAAATGACACTCCGCTACAATGTAAAGTAGTAAGTGTACAGCCTGTATAACAGTGTAAATTTGCTGTCCCCTCAAAATAACTCAACTCTGCTACAATGTAAAGTAGTAAGTGTACAGCCTCTCATACTGGTCATTGGACGTTCAACATGGCACCTCATGGCAAAGAACTCTCTGAGGATCTGACATACATACATACAGATGGCCTAGGCTATAAGAAGATTGCCAAGACCCTGAAACTGAGCTGCAGCATGGTGGGCAAGACCATACAGCGGTGTCACAGGACAGGTTCCACTCAGAACAGGCCTTGCCATGATCGATCAAAGAAGTTGAGGGCACATGATCAGCGTCATATCCAAAGGATGTCTTTGGGAAATAGACGTATGAGTGCTGCCAGCATTGCTACAGAGATTGAAGGGGTGGGGGGTCAGTCTGTCAGTGCTCAGAGTATACGCCGCACACTGCATCAAATTGGTCTGAATGGCTGTCGTCTCAGAAGGAAGCCTCTTCTAAAGATGATGCACAAGGAAGCCTGCAAACAGTTTGCAGAAGACAAGCAGAGTAAGGACATGGATTACTGGAACCATGTCCTGCTTTTTAATGAGACCAAGATAAACGTATTTGGTTCAGATGGTGTCAAGCGTGTTTGGCGGCAACCAGGTGAGAAGAATAAAGATAAGTGCGTTTTGCCTACAGTCAAGCATGGTGGCGGGAGTGTCATGGTCTGGGCCTGCATAAATGCTGCTGGCACTGGGGAGCTACAGTTCATTGAGGGAACCATAAATGCCAACATGCATTGTGACATAGTGAAGCAAAGCATGATCCCCTTCCCTCTGAGACTGGGCCGCAGGGCAGTATTCCAACATGATAATGACCCCAAACACACCTCCAAGACAACTACTGCCTTGCTAAAGAAGCATCTGTAGCAACACCTTCTCACTGTTTTCACAAAGTTTGCTATGTTATGATGCAACCGTGTGTCTGGCGGTATAATTGGATTGGTAGGCTGGGTTCATTAGCCTTAGTTGGCAGCCAGCCTAAAAGAAGGAAAACTCATATTTCAAACATGGGCAGATGTACTGTAGCTTGTTAGCCCTGTCAGGAGATCCATCTAGGAGAGGGACACTCTGATATAACACCTACAACTCGAGGACCTCACTGTCCCCATCTCAGCTTTCTAGGCCATGACAGATGAATCCAAAGTGTAAAGGGTGGGACCAATATTGCACACACTGTATCTCACCTAAAAACTCCATTGCGCAGGCCCAAGGGAAATGTCTACATCTAGACAAACAACATCTCCACTTTGCCCACTTGGCAAGCAGCAAAAAATGGGCTTCTTCAAGAGCGGTCAGAACTCGGCAAAGAAGAAAAAAAAAAAGAAGAAAAGGTTCATACCTGCCTCACAAGGTGTACTTGGACTGAAACTCACATTTTGGAAGATCAGAAGCATGCTTGACAGAGCAGACAGCGGTCACCCAGAATGGTGCTCTTCTCTAGTAGGCTACGGACTATCAAGGCTGGCTATCGACATTGCTGCCCTCAGTTAAGTCCACTTCCCAGACGAAGGAAGCCTTCAGGAACATAGTGCAGGCTACATCCTCTACTGGTCAGGCAACCCAGAAACCTCGAAACGCCTCTCTGGTGTTGTCTTCATGGTCAGGAACCATATCACCTCCCAACTTGATAACCTGCCAAAGGGTCACTCTGACAGCATCATTTTTATGTGCCTCCCACTTTAAAACAAACAGCATGCGACAATTTCCAGTGTCTATGCCCAAACTCTTCAAGTGGAGCCTGAGGAAAAGGACAAGTTTTATACTGACCTGTGCAATTTCCTAAAGAATGTCCCTTCAGATGACAAGGCCGTCATCCTCAGCAACTTCAATGCCAGAGTAAGCAAAGTTTAGGAAGCTTCGAAAGGGGTACTTGGCAACCACGGTGTTGAAGCTAAAACAACAATGGGTGCCTTCTGCTCGAGTTTTGCGTGGAGCAGAAGCTCACTATCACCACCAGCGTTCTTCAGGAGGAAGACAGACGAAGACATCCTGGATGCATCTTTGGTCCAAGCACAGGCAACTTATAGACTACATTCTGGTGCGGAAGCAAGATCTTTAAGATGTCCTACTCATTTGAATGATGCCTACATTACAAAAAATAAAAAAGGCAAAGTAAAAAAAGAATTACAGTAAAAAAAAAAGAATACATAAAAAATAAACCCTATTAAAATAAAAATACATTTAACCTGTAATAGAAAGGGGTTAATAATCCTACTCACCTCGCAAAATGACCCTCCAGGGAAAATCCACAACACCATGTTCCGCAATCTTCTGCCCTGGATAAGGCGTACTATCCATGTTGATTTTAGAGTGTCTGGTTCTTTTCTTTCTTTATTTAAGCCATTGATCCTCATGTACTAAACTAACAGAGCTCCTCCTAGGAGGAACTCCCGAATGCAAATGGTGTTTGCTGTGCTTGCTGTCCCTTAAATAATGAATTGGAGTGTTAAAATTGAATTAAATAGATGTCAATGATATTTCAGCCAATCAGAAAAGGTTATTTGGATGTCAAAGAGAATTCCTGGTGCCTAACACCTCAATATCAGAAAATAATGACTTTATTTGAGGAATTTATAAAAAATCAAAAATACGCTGTAGGAGTGATTAAAAATAGAAAACAGTGTTGACATCAAACACTGGGAAGAATTAAATACTGTGATAACCAGAAAATTATTCGCCTTATAAACTTTGAATCACGTTCACAAAAATCAACCCAGTTAAGTGTTTTAGTTGATCTTGTCAATAGTTCAATAAATCCTCATATAATGCAGAAAACTGCTAATCATTGGGTTTGTATAGATTTTGATAGTAGAAAAACACTGTAATTAATTTTAAAAAGCACAAAATTAAGAACAAAAACAGAAAACGGAGGCATCTGCCAGGAAGAATAAATATTATTGAATCATCAGAGGACAAAAGGCACAAGCCTATTATAAACCTGAACTTCTGCTTGTTCAATTATAATATCATAATCACAATACTTGTGGTTCACTTGGTCCTTATAATGTAGTTAAGTATAGATTCCTCTGCAAATTGATCTCCTGGCTGATAGTCCTCAGTGAGGCCCGACGGTCCCGTTTCGCCCATCTACTGGGCTTCCTCATAGACTAATGAATAAAACTGCAATGAGGCTATTTAGGTCCCTGTTTCATTTCCTGTAATTCGTGCCGCATTACGTAATCATGTAACGTGACGGATGTCACCCTGCTCACTCTCTAATATGAATATTTTTACCAACCGGATTGCTAAGATTCATTCTTCGTTCTGAGCAGTGCGATTGGTCTAAAATATTAAATTTAGACATTAAGCAGGGTGACACTCCAATTCATTATTTAAAGTGCAGAAAGCGCAGTAACTCATCCTGTCTGGCTGCGGGTGTGGGTTAATTTTAGGTGCCAGGTACTGACCTTCAAGCCAGCAGCAGCACATTGCAGAAATCCACAGCAGCATTGACGAGCTTCTCCGTGCTTACTTGCAGTGGGGAAAAAAGACTACTTATCCCATGATAATTTGCTGCACAGACTAACTTCTCAGACATTGCAACAATGTTATAGCTGTCTGTGATTGGCCAAAACAAATTATTAATTTTAAGATAATTTAACATGGATTTTTAGGGGCATTCCTTCTAAAAAATCAAATGTCAGAAAATTTAAGAAATATTTGCAAACTTTAGGGTAAGTTTATTAATGTTATTTTTTTCATGCAATAAATGTTTTCATACACTACTGATTCTACTCTATCAGAAGCATTCATAATCCATGAATCTTCTACATAACTTAAGAGACTCTGTCAATTATTTTCTGATCCATACAGTGATCCCTGATCCCTTTGCTGCCTTGTTAATTAGTGAGAAGACTGCAGGACATGATATCCAGCATGCAGAAGAGTGCAGAAGTAAATTTATGTATTTTTATAATGATTGGAACATACAGATGCCAATTAGATTCCTTGGTTTTGATTCAGGCTTTTCATCAAATATAATAAGACAAATATTGGTGCACAGTCAGAGTACAGTGCTATTTATGGGTGTATTAAATAATCAGTGAGATTCACATAAAGGTTACAGCTCCACCGAACGCAAACATCTTTAATTTCTCATCCATATTCATGATGCCCTTAGAACAATTGTAATTGAAGCTGAAAATGTGAGCCCATCAAGTTTAACATTTTAAGATTTCCTCCGATCTTTGTATTATGTGAATTTATCATTACTCCAGAGAAAGGCAAACAAAAAAACATTTAATAATGGGATTGTTTCATAAAAGGAACATATTCTTTCCAGGCCCCAAATAAACTGCATCCCTCGCGAAGTTTGTAACAACACAACCCCACACACCTCTAAACTCACAGCACTTAGCAAACGGCGCCCCCAAACCACCCCACACAACCGTTAACTTGCAGCACTTAGTCCTCTCCTTTTTAACTCTATCATGCATGGGGCTCTATACAGAGCCCTATCAACCCCTAAAAAACCCTGTCACTCATGGGGGTCAATCCAGACCCCCATAAACCCTTATTTAACCCTGTCACGCATGGGAGTCAATACAGACCCCCATAAGCCCTTAATTAACCCTGTCACTCATGGGTGTCAATACAGACCCCCATAAGCCCTTCATTAACCCTGTCACTCATGGGTGTCAATACAGACACCCATAAACCCCTAATTAAACCTGTCACTCATGGGGGTCAATAAAGAGCCCCATAATAATACATAAAATTAACCCTGTCACTCATGGTGGTCAATACAGACACCCATAAACCCATAATTAATCCTGTCACTCATGGGGGTCAATACAGACCCCAATAAACCTATAATTAAACCTGTGACTCATGGGGGTCAATACAGACCTCCATAAGCCAATAAATAACACTGGCACTCATGGGGGTCAATACAGACCCCCATAATACATTAATTAACTCTGTCACACATGGGGGTCAATACATACCCCCATAAATACTTAACCCTGTCACTCATGGGGGTCAATACAGACCCCCATAAGCACTTAATAAACGCCGTCACTCATGAGTGTCAATAGAGACCCCCAGATAACCCATAATTAACCCTGTCCCTGATGGGGGTCAATAAAGACCCCTATAAGCCAATAAATAACACTGGCACTCATGGGGGTCAATAAAGAGCCCCATAATACATTAATTAACTCTGCCACACATGGGGGTCAATACAGACCCCCATAAACCCTTAATTAACACCATCACTCATGAGGGTCAATACAGACCCCCATAAACCTATAATTAACACTGTCACTCATGGGGGTCAATACAGACCCCCATAAGCCAATAAATAACCCTGGCACTCATGGGGGTCAATACAGACCCCCATAAACCCTTAATTAACCCTGACACTCATGAGGGTAAAAAAAGCCCCCCATAAGCATTTAATTAACCCTGTCACTCATGGGGGTCAATACAGACCCCCCATAAGCCAATAAATAATCTCTCACTCATGGGGGTCAATACAGATCCTCATAAGCCTCAATTTAACCCCATCAGTCCCATAAGGGTTATGACCCTTATGGGGCTGTTACAACCCAAAATTAACCACATAAGTGCCATGACGGCCCTCAAGGACCATCATGACACTAAGTATAAACAGTACACTGCACTATAGCCCCCAAATAAAACATTCAATCTAAACTAACCCGCCTCTACACTAACCTATTAACATCTACACTACCTATCTACATTACCTACTTACCCCCTAATAATACCCCCCAACACTCTAATTACAGAAAATTAAAAAAAATAAAGTCACCAAAAATATAAAATCTACATTACATAAAATAAAAAAAATAAAAAAAAATAAAAAAAATCTACATTACAGAAAATAAAAAACCTAAGTCACAAAAAATAAAAAAAGGAACATTACAGAAAATAAACACTACATCCTATCTATATAAAATACATCCCACAATCTAATGTACAATACATCCTATCTATATAAAATATCCCTATCTAACATACAATAAATGCTATCTATATAAAAAAAACTAATTCTAAGCTAAAAAAAAATAATTATGACCACTTACCTTTGCCCCTTCAGATCAGCAACCTAGGAGAAAAAAAAAGTTAGTTCAACACATTTACAGAAAATAAATAAACATTTTAAATATTCTAAATATTCTACTCACCTTTCCAGCATGTCCCTGTCCTTCTTCTTTTCTTCTGCTCCGACGCAGCCCCTGTTAAAAAAAATATAACATTAGTACAAATATATAAAACGAAATAAAATAAACATAATCTACATTATACTTACCTCCCCGCGATGTCTCCGGCCTCCTCCTCTTTTGCCCTGGCCTGGAAACGAGCTCTAAAAAAAAAAAAAGTTTTCCAGAAGAAAGTAGGCAGTTTCGTCTTCTCATTGATTGAAAATGCTTTCTATCAGCCAATCAGAAGGCGCCAATGTGTGAGCCAATCAGAAAGGGATACACCCCAAAATCCCACTCTGATTGGATAATGCACCTGTCAATCTTTATTTAAACCAATCAAAAGGCGCAGATGACTTTAGCCAATCACAATGGAATACACCCCCACAGGGTGATTGGCTGGAGGCATCTGCGCATTCTGATTGGTTGCAGTGACAACAGCCAATCACAGTGGGAAACACCCACACGTAGTGATTGACTGAAGGCATTTACGCCTTCTGATTGGCTGTTGTCAATGTCAATCAGTATTACAGGCAATGACAAGGCTCAGATGTCTTCAGCCAATCACCCCGTGGGGGTGTATCCCATTGTGATTGGCTGATGGCAATAAAGCCTTCTGTTTGGTTTAAATAAAGACAGGTGCATTATCCAATCAGAGTGGGATTTTGGTGTGTATCCCTTTCTGATTGGCTCACACATTGGTGTCTTCTGATTGGCTGAATTTCAGCCAATCAGAAGCAGCCATTGCCAATTTTCTTCTAGAAAACTCAGTAGGAAGCTCATTAGCGTCGGGGAGATCCTCGAGAGCGGATCTCTGTTACTTGTATTCTTTACTTTTTTTTTTTTAGAGCGTGGATTGTTCCAGGTCCCAGCAGGGGCAGAAGAGGAGGAGGCCAGTGATGTCGCAGGGAGGTAATTACAATGTATATTATGTTTATTTTATTCTGTTTTATGTTTATGTCTGTTGTACTAATGTAATGTTTTTTTTCAACAGGGGCCTCGCCGGTGAAGAAGAAAAGAAGAAGGACGGGGACATGCTGGAAAGGTGAGTAGAATATTTAGATGTTTATTTATTTTCTGTAAATGAGTTGTACTAATTTATTTTTATTTTTTTCCCTAGGTTGCTGATCTGAAGATACATCTGCAAAGGTAAGTGGTCTTTATTATTTTATTTTAGCTTAGAATTAGAATTTTTTATATAGATATAGCATTTATTGTATGTTAGATAGGGGCATGTATTTTATATAGATGGGATGTATTGTATATTAGATAGATTGGGTGTATTTAGATAGTTAGGATTTATTGTATGTTAGATTGTGGGATGTATTTTAGATACATAGGATGTATTGTATATTATATAGTATTGTATGTATGTTAGGGGGATGTATTCTAGATAGATAGGATGTATTGTATATTACATAGATTGCGTGATGTATTTTAGATAGATAGTATTGATTGTATGTTAGATAGTAGGGTATTGTATTGTATTTCATTTTATTTCTATTGTATTGTATTGTATGTATTCTATGTATTTCCTTTTCATTTTATTTTTTCTGTAGTGGGGGGATTGTAATGTATTTTGTTATTTTTTGTAATGTTCCTTTTTTATTTTTTGTGACTTGTTTTTTTTATTTTCTGTAATGTAGATTTTGTATTTTTGGTGATTTAGTTTTTATTTTATTTTATGTTATGTAGATTTTTTATTTTTCGTGACTTTAGTTTTTTTTATTTTCTGTAATTAGAGTGGTGGGGGGGTTATTAGGGGGTAGGTAGGTAGTGTAGGTAGGTAGTGTAGGTGTTAATAGGTTAGTGTAGAGGGGGGTCAGTTTAGATTTAATGGTTTGTTGGGCGGCTATAGTGCAGTGTAGTGTTTATACTTAGTATCATGAGGGTACTGGAGAACCCTCATAGCACTTACGGGGTAATGTTAGGCTTCTAACTGTCCCATGATGGTCTTTAAATACCCTTATGGGACTAATGGGGTTAAATAGAAGCTTATGAGGGTCTGTATAAATAGAGGCTTAAAATGGTGTAGTGCTTACACTTTTGGTCATGAGGGTCCTGGATGACCCTCATGGCACTTATAGTGTTATTACATGCGCTCATTAGTGTGTCATAGGGGTCTATATAGTTGAGGCACACAGTACACTCACATTGTGTGGCAAACAGTATTTCAACACTTTTTTTAATTGCCCCGTCATTTGTGACGTGCAAGTCGCTAGTATATATATATATTTTAAAATGTTAAACTTGATGGGCTAACATTTTCAGCTTCAATTACAATGGTTCTATGTTGCTATATTCTCTACTTTGCATTGTCTGTCCTGTCCTATATTTCCATCTTCACCATCTCTCTATACTTTTTTTATTTTCTATCCATCTGCCCCCATACTTTTTCTTCTCCTTTCTCTCATTTTTCCAGGTTCACCTATTGCTCCCTCCAAGTTATCCTGTCCCTAATCCCTCTTTCCATTCATTACTCACTTTTCTTAGTATAATTCTAAAAATGGTTTAGTGTTACAAAGTGTTTAACAACTCCTAGATAAATAAAATATATAAATAACTAACACAGAATATTCCATATAAGGAAGTTTAAACAACTGTGACATTTCAAAAAAATACACTCTAAGTTGAAGACTTTCCTTTAAAGATATAGAAGTTTCCAGAGGCAGAAGGTTATTGGTCCTCCTATTGCTGACTCTTGCTCTAAATAATACCGTAGTTGTCATGACACTGACCAGAGTAGTCCTTTAATATCAAGTTGGGCTTAGATATACAAACATACATAAGGAATGCATGTTATATGTTACTTATTTAACAAGATGTTAGCAGAGATCCACATGATATTTTAGTGTGTTAGACTGGCCATCGGGAATGATGAGTTTGGATGTTCTCAGTTTGTCATTCTGAGCATATTCCACAAGATGGCAGGAAAGAACCAGAAAATTAAAAAAAGTAATTTGGTAAATATCAATTATTTGAACCCAAACTACCATTCTTAGATGTAGCATTTCCCTGCAAGGAAAACAAACATGTTTAAAAACTGGACACACACAGAATTGGGCCAGGGGCTACACAGATTCATTTTCAAAGGGGCACAAAAAGACTACAGAAGAGGTCATCATAAAGAAAAAAATAATTTGAATGACGAAAAACATATTGACATTTTATCATTTTATCAGCATTATCAGCTTGGCAGGTCTCTCCCATTGCTAGATTTACAGACCCAGCTACCAATGTGTAATAATCCTTTATTGGAAAAGAAGAGTGTTAGCCATTGATTTGCCAGCCGCTGACCCTCTGCATGTTTCCTGGCTTATAAAACTCTTCCACCAACTGAATAGTAAGCACAGTCTGCTCAGTATTTTACTGGTGCTAAAGTACCATTTCCAAAATAATCTGTCAATCAGCAATTTTTTGTCACAACATGTGATATATTAATAGCTTTTCATAGAAACCTTTTCTGTGTCCCTTAAAGAGACATGGAAAGTTTCTGGATTTCACTCGGAATATCATATTTTATCTATGTATCTCTTTAAGTTCCTAACTGGTTTCTCCCCTCTTTAGTTTATGAAGAAAGTGTACTTCTAAATACAGGGTTGCACTGTCCCATAGTAACCAATCAGTGGCAACATTCTCTAACATGCTGCGTGAGAGAGGTCACTGACAGGGTAATTTTAAACACTGCACTTCACAGTCTGAGTATTTGTAAGCTGCATGAGCTACAGAAGGTAGACCCAAACAAGTGCAAAGTATATGAAAAAAAAAGTAAATAAAATTAAATAGATAGGATACATTTCAGAAACAGATATTGATGGTAGGTAGTATCCATTAGGTACATCTAGTTTATTTTGAAGAACTATATGCAAAATGGGAAAATGTTAATAGAAATAAAAATCTGTCCTGTTATCTTTTAACTATTATATATTATATTATATATAATTATTGTTTATCAGGGAAACAATAGGTATTTTAATTTCCTTGACCAGCTGCGAACATAGAGGGGTCCTGTAAACTTATACCGTATATACTCGAGTATAAGCCGACCAGAGTATAAGCCGAGGCACCTATTGTACCACAAAATACTGTGAAAACGTAGTGACTCAAGTATAAGCTGAGGGTGGGAAATGTGCTACCTCCTGTGTCCCTCTTGTGCCCTCTATGCCCCTTTCTTGTGTCCCCCTCTCTCTCCCCTGTGTCTCTTCCCCCTCTCTCTCCCCTGTGTCTCTTCCCCCTCTCTCTCCCCTACGTATCTTCCCCCTCCCTCCCTCCCCTGTGTCTCTTTCCCCTCCCTCCCTCCCTCTCCTGTGTCTCTTCCCCCCTCCCTCCCCTGTGTTTCTTTCCCCCCTCTCCCTCGTCTCTCTTTCCTTCCCCTCCCTTATCCTCCTCATCCTCCCTCCTCAACCCCCTTCTCATCCTCCCTTCTCATCCTCAACCCCCTTCCTCATCCTCCCTCCTCAACCCCCTCCTCATCCTTCCTCCTCAACCCCCTCCTCATCTTGCCTCCTCAACCCCCCTCCTTAACACCTCTCCTCAACCCCCTTCCTCATCCTCCCTCCTCAACCCTCCTCCTCAACCCCCCTCCTCAACCCCCCACCTCAACCCCCACCTCATCCTCAACCTCCCTCCACATCCTCCCTCCTCAACACCCCTCCTCATCTTCAACCCCCTTCCTCAACCCCCTCCTCAACCCCACTACTCATCCTCCCTCCTCAACGCTCCTCCTCATCCTTGCTCCTCAACCCCCCTCCTCATCCTACCTCCTCAACCCCCTTCTCAACCCCCCTCCTCATCCTCAACCCCCCTCCTCATCCTTAACCCCCCTCCTCATACTCTCCCTCCTCAACCCCCCTTCTCATCCTCAACCTCCTCCTCATCCGCAACCACAACCCCCTCCTCATCCTCCCTCCTCAACCCCTCTCCTCATCCTCAACCCCACTCATAATCCTCAACCCGACTCCTCATCCTCCATCCTCAAACCCCCTCCTCATCCTCAACCCCCCTCATCACTTTACCCCTCTCTAATTACCTCCCCTTCTCTCTTTCCCCTCTCACCTTCCATCAGCTGCTCCTCCGCTCCTCTGCGTGTCTTTCGGCTGTGTCAGGACCCGGCATATGCTAATGATGTCAAGTCATTAGCATATGACTCCTCCGCTCCTCTGCTCGTCATTCGGCTGTGTCGGGGCCTGGCATATGCTAATGACGTCACATCATTAGCATATGCCGGGTCAGAACACAGCTGGAAGATGCACGGGGGAGCTGAGAAGCAGCTGATGGAAGGTAAGAAAGGGAGAGGGGGAGGTAATTAGAGAGGGGTAAAGTGATGAGGAGGGGGGTTGAGGAGAGAGGATGAGGATGATGATGTTAAGGGATGGGGAGGGAAAGAGACATGAGGGAGAGGGAGGGAAAGAGACACAAGGGAGGGAGAGGGGTGAAGAGACACTGGGGGGAGAGGATGATGATAAGGGATGGGGAGGGAAGGAGACACGAGGGAGAGGGAGAGATAGAGACACAGGGGAGGGAGAGGGGGGGAAAGAGACACAGGGTGACTCGAGTATAAGCTGAGGGGGGCTTTTCAGCCCTAAAAAAAAAGCTGAAAAACCCGGCTTATACTCAAGTATATACGGTAATTCCTATAATCCTAACTAACTAAATAGCCAGTAGTAACAGATACATGTTGCCCAGCTTCAAGGTCACATCAACTTGTATAATAAATGCAAATAACTACAAATAAAATGGCATCTCCAATTAAGGTATAGTTGCACATAATAATTCCAATCCTGTCAGAATTGGTTGAAAGAATTTGTAAAAGACTGTAAAGGTGAAATGAATTCCCTGCACACCATAGTGGTTTTCATTGTGTGTTACTTGAGAAGTCGCTTAGTGAATTATTACATTTTCCAGTAATTAATTAATTATTAAAGTGCTTGCTAGTTGAGTGAAAATGATTAGACACTGTAACAAGCTACCACCATGTCCTGAGGGTGCAGAAGCTGGATTTCAGCTTTATAACTTACTAGCGAATTGCCCGTCAAAAAATGACGGCAATGAAATTGTAAGGTAGCTAATGCTGTTTGGTGTGTAATAATGAAATATATAATACATTAATAAATGAATATCCGTTACCTATTTTGAAGCATTGTGTTGAAGAGCTGCAATGTGTTTTGATGTTGCTGCAGCATTAGTGGTGTGGAGCTGCTGTGTAAGCGTGATGAATGTGTGCAGTGTAATAGTGTGCGTGCGCGAGTCGTGTACTTCCGCATTGTCGTAAAATGGCGGAATATCCGTAGGTCTTTTGTGGTGTTTTGCGAGTTTCTTGTGGTTTTTTCCGTGTTTAGAGTGCTTTAGCCCCGTTTTCGTTTTGTTCGTCGGACATTTTTTCTCTCGCTTAGAGAATTTTTTAGTGTCTAAACTCTTTTATTTTGATTTAAATGAAGGTGTAAGTTGCTTTTTTGAGGTCCTGGATGCTCCCTCTTGCTGTAGGTAAGCTTTTTATGTATGTGTTGTGTGTATTAATTGTGTTTTTAATTTTTTCCTGTTCGCGGGTTGCGGCCGATTTTTGCGAGGTCATAATGTGTGCTAACGTGTCTCGTAGGTTGTTTGCGTTTGTAGCCTCATTTTTGTTTTGTTCGGCGGCCATTTTTTCTCTCGATTAGCGAATTTTTTAGTGTCTAAACTCTTTTATTTTGAGTTAAATTAAGGTGTAAGTTGCTTTTTTGAGGTCCTGGTTGCTCCCGCTTGCTGTAGGTAAGCTTTTTATGTATGTGTTATGTGTATTTATTGTGTTTTTAATTTTTTCCTGTTCGCGGGTTGCGGACGATTTTTGCGAGGTCATAATGTGTGCTAACGTGTCTCGTATGTTGTTTGCGTTTGTAGCCTCATTTTTGTTTTGTTCGGCGGACATTTTTTCTCTTGCTTAGCGAATTTTTTAGTGTCTAAACTCTTTTATTTTGAGTTAAATGAAGGTGTAAGTTGCTTTTTTGAGGTCATGGATGCTCCCTCTTGCTGTAGGTAAGCTTTTTATGTATGTGCTGTGTGTATTTATTGTGTTTTGAATTTTGTAATGTTCGCGAGTTGCGTCCGATTGTTGCGAGGTCGTAATGTGTGTTAACGTGTCTCGTATGTTGTTTGCGTTGCGAGGTAAAGTTTGCGAGGGTCATAGTTGGTGTGTCGTGTTGTTTGCGTGGTCGCGGTTGTTGTGTGGTTGTTTGCGTTTTAACGTAAATTTTGCGAGGGTCGCAGTTGCTGGCAAGGAGCGCCTTTGGCGCTCCATGCCAGCAACTGAGGTCCTTGCCCGCAGTCCTCGCTACTCGCTACGCGTGCCCGCAAGCATTAGCAACAACTCGTACGCTCACAACTATATATGTGATACTAACTTGTGACATTAAAAAGTACCCTAAGAGTTTGTTGGCACAGTTAGATTTGGCTATGTCCATTTAAAGCTTTATCAGCATGAAATGAGAAAAAATATCTAAAATAACCAAACAAATGATTATACAATCTCACCCTAAAGCTGTCCCATAAGGGAGTTATATCCATATCCCTGCCAGTTCTCCTTTACAGTCAGAATCCCATCCCAGTAACAGGTGAAATTCCAGGAAGTTTTTCTCCTTGTGGTTGACAGAACTAGTAACACAGGACTCAAACTAATTTTTGGATTGGTAGGATGGGACACCTTAATCTACAAGATTGTAATCTTTGGTAATTAGGAATAATTGACATTATTTACTGATAGACTCAGAGAAAATGACTCCATTGTTTGATTGTGGTTGCCTGCACATTGATCATGCCTAGTGATATTATGTGCAGTTGACTGTAGTCAAGACAAAGGGAAAAGGTTTTTATTAGTAATTAGCGATCTCTCCTTAATAAAAATAGGAATCTCGCTCTGTGGGTTGATCAGAAAGGCTCACTGACAAAAACTTCAAAGTAAGTAACATTCAATTTATAAAGTGCTTAGAATCACCTATATTTTTAAACTATACCATGTTTGTGACACCTGCTGTGTAAAACCTATATTGTCCAGGTTAACACTGTTAGAACAGCCAGACTCCTATAGTGCTATATGATTTGTATGAATGTTATTCACTATTTATATAAAGAAGCTTCTCGTTTGTTAATATTTACATTAGAAAATCCTCCCACTTCTAGGAGATCCTCTACATAATGACATGGAAGTCAGTGCTTTGATTTACACAAAGATGAGTCCCGCAGAGATACTTAAATTATCATAATACGGATGTGTGAATCCATCTTCCCCTGGGAGTCTCAGCATGAGCAGATTTCATGAGACATTGAAATAAAATATTCATCTTCCTAGGCCAATGTTAATTAACTGAAAAAATGGGCCTGAAAAGATGTTCTTAAAATAAACCTGAGACAGAGCTGTGATGGTCAGTTGCTATCCGGGTGAGACCCTTCGGGGGCAAAGTACCACAGGATGGCAAGTTTGAAGCAACAAGTCCAAGGACACAGGTAAAGAATGGTCAGACAAACCAAAGATCAGGAGCTGGCAGAAATCCAAGGAGTATAATCTGCATCAGCAGCAAAAGGTTAATCCAATAGGGAACAGGAATGGAGCAGCAAATAAATTCAACAAAAAATGCATCTATAAATGAAAAGGTTTTAAAATTAATGTTATCTGTCTGATATGCTGGGTCTGTCTCCACCTTCCACATGTCACATTCACCCTTGTTTTTGTGGAAACCATTGAAGTCATCTGTTTACTTATTCAGTAGTTATGACTTATCTTTCCCGGTCACTGTGTTGTGTGCATGTGTTTCTCTGCCCCCACCTGATGTCATTAGTAATATCAATGATAATTGTTTGGTGCCTGAATAAAAAAAAAAAGGCAAATTTATAGTCCTATAAGAATTATGGGATGCTTAAACCCGAAATGATTAAACAGCTGCTAGATAAATTAAATGTCTTCTACTAATGCAATATGAGTCATATGACAATTGGCAAACTATTTAGAATTATTTACCTGATACTTATATTTGTTCTTTAAGTAAAATATCTATAATTTGGTAGCTTCCCTTGTGGACAATATTTCATTTTTAGTACAGTTTTGTAACAGAATACAGAGCTGAAAATTGTCTGACTTTCTTTAGTCACTGACACCTCTTAGTTTGTGCATTTTTTCATTTGGTATCACTAACTGCTCTTACATGACACATTTAATGCCACCCCTTAATAAAAGAGTATGTGCTGTTTTTTAGCCCAATTATGCCCCTGTGTCACCTCTTTCAAATCTGTCCATCATGACACTGCAATACGGGAACTGTCAGATAATGAGGCCAAAAATTCTGAGTGAGAAACCCTACTGGTTACCAGCTCTGCCCCCCACGCACCTTCATTTTTTAGCTTGAATTTCAGTTGAATTACATGAAATCTGAAAACCAGAAAGTATACATGAATGGATAAACAACAATCAAAAACTGCAGAGGAAAGTGTTTTCTCAGCCTCTTCTGTTAACGTGTTGTATTTTACAAAGGGGAAAGTCTTGGGAAGCTATTATAAATTCAGCCAGTTTTGCTTTAATAGCATTGTTCTGAATGTACAACTGACAGGGCAAACATACCTAAATAACTTTAAATTTTCTTGACGTCGGGTCACCGATTTTATAGAGCAAAAAACTTGCAATATTTTAAACATATTCTTTAAATACATTGTTACAAAGCTGTGAGTTCTGAATTAGTTAAAACTGAGATTAGAGGGGAAAAATGTTTTCAGGAAAAGACACTGTGCAATAATGTATTTTTTGGGGGAAAGTACAACTTTGCAGAAGTGGTAGTGGATAAGCGAAACAGCCAATTCAGTTGGTTTGGCAGTGAGAAAGAAAGTGTTTTGTATCAAAGGCTGCCTGGTTATTTATTGATTTATTTAATGGCAACCAATATTAATAATAAGTTTGTTGGCGAACAAGAATTAATGATACATCAAATATTCTAAGAAAGTTATATAAACACCAGGATTTATTTTGGCTAATTGTATATGCAGATATATTTGACTTTTTTGTTCTTGTTTTTTTCTGTCTTCTAAGCAGATTGTGTCAAAATCTGCAACTCCAGATATAAGTTAATTATATTTTATGTGTTACCTCATTCACACTCAGCATGGTGTTAATAGACTCAGCCCAAACTTCTGTGCTTGAAGGAAACTTATTCTATCCTTTAATCAGTCAGATAAGAATCTCATAAAGGACACTACATAACAGCCTGAGAGACAAAGGCTGGAGAAATAGTCTCCTTAGAAGAGTTGAATTGCCCATTAACCCCTCTCTCACTCTTTTCCCTCTCTCTCTTCCATATCTTTCTCTATCTCCCTCTCTTTCCCTCTCTCCCCTCCCCCTTCTCTCTCTCTATATATAATCTCTGTATAGTCTCTCTCTATACTCTCTCTCTATATATATATATATTCTCTCTATAGTGTTTCTCTATATTCTCTCGTTCTCTCTCTCTCTCTCTCTCTCTCTCTCTATATATATATATATATATATATATATATATATATATATATATTATATCTCTCTATATTCTCTCTGTATATATATATATATATATATATATATATATTTTTTTTTTTTTTATTTATATATTGTGTCTTTAGATCCTTGGCGCTTATCTTCAGTTTCTTTTTCCTTAGTGATTAGGTTTAGTAATGTCCACAAACGGAAGATAACTTCCTTCAGTCCTCTGTGTCTGTATCTCCACAGGTCAGAAGCAGCAGCCCTCCATGTGCTGTGGTTCTGTTTCCTGCTTTGGTGGTCACAGGTGGAACTGTTTAATTACTCAACCGTTAATTCAATGGGGCTTCATCTGGAGTGGCTCACACAATTAACTTATCTCTCTCTCTCTCTCCCTTTTAAATTTACTGAATCACAATTTAATAAGGCTGTTTATAATTATTAGTTATTAGAATAGACTAAAACATTTCCAAGTTCTATTTTCTTAAACCTATTTGTGTACAATGATTTATTAAGATAAATTATTCATCTATTCTTTATGAAATAAAGTGTATGCTGCTTCCCCAACTCATGGAGTGTAACCATTTGTCAGACTGTGGAGTTGGGTAGACTGTAAATCTCAAGGAGGCTCAGTGCTGAGGTTTTTATGATACTCCAGGTGGGATTGATGCCATCACTATGCCAGTCCATGGGATCATTATCCCAGGTCTGAGCACATCACATACATTACAAAGGGATCTACTTACTGCTACAGTCATAAATAAAATATGAACCTACAGCCTTATTAAATTGCAATTCAGCAAATTCTAAAGGGCTCTATATAAGATCACAGCATATTTTTTTACAGACGTTTTTAGTTAGTGAACTTCCATCCAAAAGCATGGTCTTAACTAACTAAAAACATCTGTAAAAAAAATATGCTATGTGCTTATATAGAGCCCTTTAGAATTTAAAAATTGCAATTTAATAAGGCTGTATGCTTTTTTTTTGCTCATTTTGATGGAAACTGGCAGATTCAGGTCATTGATAAAGAATTCCTAGCAGCAATTTATTTTCACATTACTTGTAACCAGCAGGGGTTTGGTCTGCCTACAGCTAAAGAAATCTATTAACATTTCTAAGAATGATATTCAAATATGGAGGAAGAAGGGTCAGGGAAATAGATGTGCATGCAGTGCTAGAGTGTGATTAGAGAGTGTGGAATCAAACAATGTTTATTTACACTTCAGGTCCTCTTTTTATATTATATATTACTTATTTTAAAAACAATATCTCTGTTCAACAATATTCATTTTACATACACAATTGTAACACTAACTGAAGAGTTCCTTAAAGAATGTAATATCTACCTGTGATTAGGTTTTCATTTACTTGTATCTACCTTTTTTGAGCCCCTAAGCAGTGAAGTGGAGGAGCCCCTGCGATTGAGTATGCAAGGTATGCACAGACCAATTTTTACCTTTTCTGTATGCTTAAGTTCCCTTTCCTGTTGTAACTGTCTTGTTCTAGGTGGTTACCCCCTAGTAGCCAGTCTTTGAACGGCAACATTTCATTTTTTAAGCCAAGAAACATTTTTTTTTTAAATGGCACACCTCACAGGGAAGCACCCCTTGGTGGCTGTCTAGTTTGCCTAATAAGTAATCTTGCCATGCTTGTAATCCAGACTATTTTTTATACACTAGACTCTGTGCCTGGTTTTGTTAGTTCTGCCATGGATGTTATTGCGGATTAAAGAAAACTTAAAAATCATTTTGTTTAATATAAATTTCAATTATCCAACATGTATAGTTTGGCAAAGTAGACACTGAACTTGGAACTCACTTGCTAATAAGCAAATCTTCTGGCTCTCCTCTAATGCTAAACAATAAGAGAAAGAAAAAAAAAAAAGAAAACACACTCATTAGCACCACCATTATTCAAATTGGAATAATCTTGGTCCAGTGTGGGAGATATTGCTAAAACTTAAATTGTATTACTACCTTATTGTTTAATATTACTTTATTAAAAATAATCAATCAAATCAAGAAAATTAAAAAGATAATGTAAAAAGTATACCTCTTACTACCACATGATTAAAATAAACCATTACAAACTAATGTAGCTATAAGCTTGGCAATATTACACAAATGAGCCAGTAACATCAAACACTTGGCCAGGCTTGTGCAGTCAAAAGTGTTTGCAGACATAGGTCAACTAGAGGTAATAACCATTTCAAGCTAAGGTAAATATGCAGTCACATGTGACCCTGTGATATGGGGGATCCAGACATTATAACTGGGTTTTATTATCTGTTCTTCCCCTGAAATGTGATACTTTGTTTGTTTGCTTTTTAACTTAACTTTTAAATGTTCTGGATTTTATTGATTATTTTTAATAAAGTAATAATAAAAGCTAAGTTATAAGTTTTCACAATATTTGTCTCCCATACTAGACCAAGAGTATCAAAATTGGACTTTGAATAAAGGTGGTGATAATTAGTGTTTTTTCTTTATTCTTTCTCTTATTGTTTAAAGCTTATATGACACACTAGCATATATGTTAGGATATTGGTTATATACAGTACATTCTTTGGTTTATTGGTTAGGTAGTCATTCTGAATATTGCTATCTATTTTTCCTCCAGTGCTGTCAACTAAAGAGCTTACTTCAATTCCAAATGCCAAAGAATAACATGCCCTGTGCAGACAAACGTAAAATCATTGCAAGATATACAAGCTGAGATGAACCCTCTAGAGCAGCATCTTTCAACTCCAGTCCTCGTGGACCACCAACAGTTCACATTTTAGGTACAGTATCTTAAAAAAGTGAGTACACCCCTCACATGTTTGTATATATTTTATTATATCTTTTCATGTGACAACACTGAGGAAATGACAGTGCTACAATGTAAAGTAGTAAGTGTACAGCCTGTATAACAGTGTAAGTTTGCTGTCCCCTCAAAATAACTCAACACACAGCCATCAATGTCTGAACCATTGGCAACAAAAGTGGGTACACCTCTAAGTGGAAATGTCCAAATTGGGCCCAAAGTGTCAATATTTTGTGTGGCCACCATTATTTCCCAGCACTGCCTTAACCCTCATGGGCATTGAGTTCGCCAGAAGTCACAGGTTGCCACTGGAGTCCTCTTCCACTCCTCCATGATAACATCACGGAGTTGGTGGATGTTAGAGACCTTGCACTCCCCCATCTTCCGTTTGAGGATGCCCCACAGATGCTCAATAGGGCTTAGGTCTGGCGACATGCTTGGCCAGTCCATCACCTTTACCTTCAGCTTCATAGCAATGCAGTGGTCATCTTGGAGGAGTGTTTGGTGTCAATATCATGTTGGAATACTGCCCTGCAGCACACTCTGCGAAGGGAGGGGATCATGCTTCAGTATGTCACAGTACATCTTGGCATTCATGGTTCCCTCAATGGACTGTAGCTCCCCAGTGCCGGCAGCACTCATGCAGGCCCAGACCATGACACTCCCACCACCAAATGTATACATCTATACTGAGGAAAGGTAGTTGAAATAATCCCTAAATGACAGATAAGGCACAAAAAACACAAAAACACTGATATGAGATGAAACCCTCAGTTTAAATGTAAACATCGATGGAGAGAGAGTGGAGGCAGCATCTGACATCATCAGGAAAATGCATATAGGGGGAATCAACACAACATATTGGTCTGGGCCTGCATGAGTGCTGTCGACACTGGAGAGCTACAGTTCATTGAGGGAACCATGAATGCCAATATGTACTGTGACATACTGAAGCAGAGCATGATCCGCTCCCTTCGGAGACTGGGCCGAAGAACAGTATTCCAACATGATAACGACCCCAAACACACCTCCATAACCACCACTGCCTTGCTAAAGAAGCTGAAGATAAAGGTGATGGACTGGCCAAGCATGTCACCAGGCCTAAAACCTATTGAGCATCTGTGGGGCATCTTCAAACGGAAGGTGGGGGAGTGGAAGAGGACTCAAGTGGCAACCTGTGAAGCTCTGGTGAACTCAATGCCCATGAGGGTTAAGGCAGTGCTGGAAAATAATGGTGGCCACACAAAATATTGACACTTTGGGCCTAATTTGGACATTTCCACTTAGGGGTGTACTCACTTTTGTTGCCAACAGTTTAGACATTAATGGCTGTGTGTTGAATTATTTTGAGGGGACAGCACATTTACACTGTTATACAGACTGTACACTTACTACTTTACATTGTAGCAGAGTAGTCATTTCTTCAGTGTTGTACCATGAAAAGATATAATAAAATATGTACAAAAATGTGAGGGGTGTACTCACTTTTGTGATATACTGTATGTCCCTGCTTGTGCACAGGTGAACTAATCAGAGGCTCAGCATGTGGTTAAACAGAATTACTGAGCCTTTGATTAGATAATCTGTGCTCAAGCAGGGATATATCTAAACTGTGAACTGTTGGTGGTCCCTGAGGACTGGAGTTGTGGAACACTGCTCTGAAGGACACAGACTATTAGAGAAAGGTGGATAGAAATATTTAGAGAAGATGGTCTGAAAAATAATATGCTTGATTGGTGTCTTAATGATTTTCTATTGGTATTCAGAAGCACATTTTACAGACTGCTTTAAAGGACCACTGTAGTTCAAGAAATATGTCCATTAATTTAATAGCACATTTGTGTTCATAGTTGAATGCCTAAAGAAAAGGTAAAACATATTCCCTGCTCAGAATTCAGCTAAATATATGAATTGAACTGCACTCTGTGAAACTGGGCGGGGACATGCAAATTAGTCCATAATGCATATTCACTTTTCAATTCAATACAACTTTATACATGGCTCGTTATATCATACTAGTCGGTTGCCCGTCATAAATGACGGAATTATATATTTTTTCCCCACTCCATCCCCTGTATCTCTTTTCCCCTCTCCCTCCCCTGTGTCTCTCCCTCCTCCTGTTTCTCTCCCCCTCCTTTGTGTCTCCTCCCCTCACTCTCTCCCCTGTATCTCTTCCCCCTCCCCTGTATTTCTTTCCCCATGGCTCCTCCCCCCTCCTC
Organism: Discoglossus pictus; assembly: GCA_027410445.1. NCBI lineage: Eukaryota > Metazoa > Chordata > Amphibia > Anura > Alytidae > Discoglossus > Discoglossus pictus. Next base: position 96,528,673 of record CM050173.1, on the reverse strand, counting down.
CCTCCCCTTTGTCTTCCCCCCCCACTCTCTTCCCTGTATCTCTTCCCCTCTCCCCTGTGTCTCTTTCCCCCTGTCCCATGTGTCTCCCCCTGGATATCTATCCACTCTCCTGTGGCTCTTTCCCCCTCCCCGGGTCTCTTTGCCCCATCCCCTGTGTCTCTTTGCTCTTTCCCCTGTGTCTCTATGCCTTCCCTCCCCTGTGTCTTTCCCACCCTCCCCTGAGTCTTTCCCCCTCCCCTTTGTCTCTTCTCCTCCATCCTCCTCCTAATTCCATGGCTAGAGCCGCGCATGGCGCATGCGCGCGCTGCTCACTCCGCATGCTGTTTGTATGGCAACGCAAGTGTGTACAGTCCTCATCGAGCGTTAACCCCTATACTCATTATATTAGTGATACCTTCTGTATAACACAACTTTCATGCATACTATAGGCTGGATTATGCACAAGTTAGATAACTTACTCACAGACTGTTTCAATCTTAAATTGAACTCATATCTGTGAGGATGGTACCTAACTTGTGCTGTAGATTTTGTGAGAAGGTTAGGTAATAAGCTAATAACATTAACAGCTGTGTAAATTTATATATAAAAACATTTTTTTTAAATCAATTTTATGTTTGTTACCTCACTTACAGAATTGGATTCTGAGGGTTTGTGTTTAGACAACCAATGGAGGGAGTGGTGGGGAAGGAGGGAACAGAGATGCTCTGTTAAGAATTGAAAAAAAATGTTGTGCCAAGTTAAGAAATCTTCTATCTGAAATAACAAATTACATACAAATTAATAAATTGTTATTGTAAGACTCATGCACACATGTTTAACAGTGGACAAAAGGATTCACCACAATTTTGGAAATTATGTGGGAAGCGTGGCATTTCTCGTAGGTATGTATATATATTCAATAATTCTGGACCAATGATCTGTAAACACCGATAAAAAAGCACACATAATTGGTCATACGTTTTGGGCTCTTAGAGCTATAGTTACATCATGGAAGGAAACTTCCATCTGTACAGATGGTTTTTAGCAAAATAAAATACATTGAACAAAGAAAAGATTTGCCAAGCACATTACATGACAAAAGATTATTATATGTCAACATTTGGCAAAGTTGGATTGTTAAATGGAAAACTGAAAAGGATGTTATGATATAGGTAAGTTAAAATGAAGCAGCACAATGATGTAAATAAACATAACAATTATATAATTTTGTTATATTTTCCTTATATGTCCATTTAACAAGTTGGATTATGCCTTAAAAAAAGGTTAAATGGATTGTTCAGTTTAGACAACTGATCATATTTCATGTGAGATTCTACTTTTATTTATCAGTTACGTTTAAATAGATGCATATAGATTAATTTGTTAGACTATTATTGCAAGTACAATTTTAAAGTAATGATATTTGTTTAGCTCACATGAAAGCATTTACATATTTGGTGATAATATCAAATTATTGGTTAAAGTAAAACAATCTAACTTTAGATTTACTATCGAGAACAGTGAGATTTGACTTTGTAGAATTCTACATTCAAATGCAAAGGTTGGCTAACCTTTGCTCTTTTGGAATACTCATGGTCATGGTTGGATCCAATGGAGGAAGGGACTCAGAGACACTTTATTTTTATGAGCTTCAACCTCAAGATCAAACCTTCCAGTGAACAGTTTGGCTTCATTTCCTGTAGTATTATTGATTGGATCTTCTTGCAGTCCCAGGGACTCAAAACAGTTTTCTCCAACACCACAATTCAAAGAAGTCAATTCTATGGAGCTCAGACTTCTTTATGGTCCACCATTCCCATCTGTATGTTACTACCAGGAATGCATAATTTTAACTAAACTATTCAGACCTTTGTGCTCTGATACACCATGGTATTAAGAAGAGGTTGTTGTGAGGGTCCCTCAACACTGTTCATATTAAATAAGACAAGTGTAGGGAATATTGCAAAGGGAGGGATGTCATGAGAGGCCCTCACTCAAGTAATGTGAACTTTAGTGACTCTAAATTAATATCTATAATGCAAGCCCTTATTAGTAAATTATTTGATATTAAAATTGTCACTTGCTGTTTTAAATGAATAACTAGGAGATACATTTATTTTAAATCTGAAAATTAACAGTATTGAATTTATTCCGAGAATAAACTCATATATAATTAATCTATTAAATACATCATTGTGTGCTATATGATTGCGTGGAGTGACAGCGTGGAGTTAATGAGATGGAAAATGTTTTTGAATAGATCTGAGATATTTCATCATTAAACATCCGGTTTACAAATAATAATGAATATTATTGCTTCACACTACACAAGATCGCACCAGAACTGCTTCATTGCCTGTCTGTCCAGGAAGGAAGATTGAGGGATCCCTGTGGCTGTGAGTACAGCAGTAATTCCTATTCCTACTGTCAAAGACAATGGTGGAGCTAGTGTATAGTGGCGTCCAGTCAGGAGGGGGTAGGTAAATTTTTTGTTGTTGCGCTTCCTGGGCTTTCTCCAACCCCAATTCACACAGTACACAGTACAGTATATATATATATATATATATATATATGTATATATATATATATATATATATATATACAGTATATATATACACCTATACACCGATAAAAATACTTTCTTACCTGCACTCCACATCCTGGGGTTAGGAGGGGCCATGGCAGGCCAGAGGGCAGAAGGGACCACAGATGGCCATAGGAGCCAGCAGCGGCCTTGGAGGGGGGGGCAACAGGGGGCCATAGAGGGCCACCGGAGGCCACAGGGGCCGCCATAGGGCAGCAGATTCTCAGGCGGCCAAGGGGGCCCACAGAGGGCCAGAAGGGCAACAGGTAGCTGAAAGGAGCCACAGGGGGGCGCAGAGAGCTGCTTGGGGCTTCAGGGGGCTGAAGGGCCTCAGAGGCTGACAGAGGCCCACGGAAGGGACACAGGTGGCCGCAGGAGGTCCTAAGTGGCTGCACGAGGGCCACAGGATACCATGGGTGGGCCGAGGGACTCACAGAGGGCCACAGGAGGGCTGTAGAGGGCCGCTGGAGGCTCACATCAGGCCCTAGCAGGCCTGGGTCCCTCTATGGCAGGGCCCTGGTACCTTGCACCAGATGCACCAATGGTAGCTAGGTAGCTAGCTAGGACACTATACCACATCAAGACCTACAGAGTCTGGGTCTGCGTACTCTGCAGTGGGCAGACCTATACAGGTACTTTTTGTTTCATTGTATGCAGTAAACACAGAGCTTGTATTTGCTTCTTAATAAGACAACATACATAAAAGTAAATAATTGCACAGGTATATTACATACATAGTATAATCCAGAAACATTCCATACCCCTTTTAATAAACAGGCCTATGGGACTCTCACATAATGCAGTTTCAAATGTATTACCGAGGAGATAAAATCAGTAGAATATTGAATAAGATAACACCAAAAGGACAACCCAGATCCAAAATACCAGTTTTGTCTTCTGGATGATTTACAGCAGACCCCATGTTTACACGTTGGCTGCTGATCTCTTGAGGAACAGTGAGTCCACATCTGAATTAGGTGGCACTGAAGAGTTAAGACTACAGTTTGAGACTACAGCTTGCAAACATGTAATTTTAATATTACATATTATTGAACTAAATATCAATTCAACAGGTACTGTATGGTAAATATATATATATATAAAAGGAAGATAATTGTATTAAACCTTCACTCATCTTCATAATCACCCCTTGGTCAGTGAAAGGTATAAAAGTACTATATTGGTGGCATCCACTTAGGGTGCAGACTAAAAACAGGTTTTATTTGATAAGTTGTGCCACTGCAGAGGAAAAAAGTGTCCGGAACTATTAATAGTGTTTTATGAGTAGCCTTTGAAGAAAAAATGTTCTTTGGGCAATAAGAATTTTGAATGAAACTTCACCAAATCCAAAACATGTGAACTGTATACATTGAAACAAAGCACATTCTAGGATCTGCAAACCAGTTTTCTATTATCCCTTTGCAGGCAGATTGAACAGTTAACTGAGAAAAAATACTCTGTAGCACAGCGTCTAAAACTTATTTTGCTGGATTTCAGTTTATAATTTGTAGTTTACTTAAACTAAATTGAATAAAATATGAACTGGAAATAATAATATCTTCAAGTTTCTGTGTATTGGGAGAAGACTTTCATGGGAAATGCCAACCAACTCCATCAGATATTAATACTGGCAAGTTTTATCATGGAATTTGGATACATTAGCTTCTCCCCCTGCCTGTATTTTAGTGGATTGTGTTCACAAAGGAGTTAAATAAAATAGTGAGTTTTATACTAATCAAACATTGTACAAGTTCATGTAAAAGAGAATGGACTAGCTAAGACGTAGGCAATGTCCTCCCTTGAATGCAGAAGATGGGCACAGATCACTCATTCAGAATGAGTGAAGCAAAGAATAACTCACCATGGGCAACTTGGAAGCCATGAAATACACAATCTTAGATTAAAGGAGAAAAAGGATAGGGGGATATTAAAGAGACCTGCAAATATTTAAAGGGTTTAGAGGGAAGAGGGAAGTATCTTCAAGAAAAAGAGGAATGCAAGAACAAGAAGTTATGAAGTTGTTAGGCGGAGGATTTAGGGATAATGTAAGAAAGGAATAGGCTTCCAGTGGAAGTGGTGAAGTCTAACACAGTTAAGGAATTTAAGCATGCTTGGAGTAAGCATAAGGCTATCCCGAGGCTTGATTTAACCATACAATTATGTAGATAAATGGGCAGATCATATGGGCCATTTGGTTCTGTCAAATTTATATGTGGGACCCTACTCTTCTGGTGTGAAAATACATAAGGCTTCTGTATGTGACTGTGTGGTAAAGTGTAGATTATTTTCCATATTTATATTATTTTTATAGTTATTCATATTCAGCGTGTTATTACATTACGTGTGAGAGACAAACTGGTGTTTTACAGTCACATCCTCTGTGAGATAGGTGTCATTACTATAATCAAATCACTCTCACATTAGCTGTTCCCACTCCGGTCCTCATTACTCCCTTTGTTTAGTGGGCACATGAGACACATTGCCCAGAATATTATCTCAATGGCTAAACGTGTCTCCAGTTAAATTGTCACAAGAAAGAAAAATTAAAACATTTCTTGGGAGTAAGAGGATGTCTTACACATTAAATGCAGTGATATACTAGTGAACCAGTAACAGTAACCATTTAAACTATTTAGTAAATGATACACCCTGCTGTGATACATGGATATACACTAATCACCATACACATATAGATGTATTCATTAGATGTATATATGTTTTAACGTTATGATGTATTGTCACCCAAATATAAGAAAAGTAAAAATAATTAACGATCTGGAATACAATTAAATGAATAGCGTTGCTAAATACCCTGGAAATAGATGTTGCATATTACTAACAAAATGACTTGACTGGATGGATTCCTATTATGTATTGCCTTTGCCCAAAGGGTGGAGTTACCACAGGTGCATGTGGTGCAATGCAAAGGGGCCCTCCGGGACAGTTAATCCTGAATGACATCACTAGTGCCTCCACTGCTTTCAATGGTACCTTTAAGTCTTCCACCCTCAAATTAAAAAAATGAATTCCTCTCTTCATGACAAATAGTTGCTGAGTTTTGGTAAATCCTTTAAAATATTAGAAATTTTTTATCAAGTTTTTTCTTGATCTGGCTTGATCATTATCATTATCCTTTATATCTACACTAGCGACTTGCCCATCAAAAAATGACGGCAATGAGATGAGTATGTGTGTAAAGTTGTTTAGTTAGTAATATATGTATTTGACACTTGTAAGTGTTTAGTTATGTGGAAATAAGGACAATTCTTATATTAACCATGTTTATTTTTGTAACATTTTCTTTTGTTCAACAGAAAAAGTTAAAGCATTTTCTAGTAAAAGTATTAACATTTGAATGTAAGAACAGTTGAACTTGAAATTAATCAGTACTGTAAACTTGAGGTAATGTTTTTTTAACATGCAAGTTCTATCTGAACAATTGTTAACTTAAATATACATTGAATCCAGAGGAAGGCAAACAGTAAAAAAACCTCTTTGAAAAGTAGCCAATGTCTCCAAGCGGGAAAAAAATGAATTCCTTCCTGACCCCATTAACTGGCGATTGGATTACGCCCTGGATTAATGTTTAACATAAAAGACAATATTTACATTGCGCCTCAAAACGTGGTTGTGCTGTTAACATGAACTTTGTAATATGTCTAAGTAAGGAACTTAAAAGTATATTTTTGGAAACTTGAACTTTCTGATGCGTCTAAGTAAGGAACTTGAAAATATTTTTTACAAACTTGTAACATTAGAAACAGTAACATAGTTAATTAACATTTTAACAGAATTTGTCAAAATAATGCAAAGCAAGTGTTTTGTGAGGCTAATCATGCATAAACACTACTTCCATAAATTATGACTGAATTATTTATTGATTTGTGGTTTTCAATGGTTGACCTTTGTTTGTTGGTGTAGTAATTGTTTTAAATGGCACATAGAGTTTTGTCTGTGGAAAAGTGGTTCTCTAAAAAGAGAAGGCGAGAACTTAAATTTGTTCCGCGATGTGTAAAGACTTTTCTGTATGTGTTTGCAAATTTTATATAGTTTGATATTAAAAATTTGTTGTTCTAAACTAATTTCTGTGGCGTAATAATGACCTTTTGAAGGAAATGGGCAGTTGTGTGTACTTTTTGTAAAAAAATAAGTTGTTATATTGTGTTTTTTTTAATTGTTTGCATTTGCTTTTAAATTAGTTTTGCATGGCTTTAGTTTGTTTGATGGAAAGTTACAGTACTTCATAGTAGACAATGTTTTTAGTAAAAATGCGTCCATCTTCTAATAAATCACATTGACTTTCATTCTTTTCAATGTAAACTTTAATAGCCTGTGGATTTTTGCACCGTGATAAGGCAACGTACAATTGGCCATGTGCAAATACTGGTTGTTCTAAGAAAATACCCACAGATTTGAAAGTTTGTCCTTGTGATTTATTAATGGTCATGTCAAATGCCATAATGATGGGAAATTGTCTTCTTTGAAGTATAAAAGGGAGACTACTTTTACTTGGTGCTAAATCTATTCTTGGTATGAAAACTCTCTCTCCTTCATGGGTACCAGTTAAAATGTCAGCATCTATGAAATGGTGCTTTAATTGTTGAACAATTAATCTTGTACCATTGCATAGGCCTGTTTTGGGGTTCATATTTCGCAGTTCTAGGACAATTGCACCATTCTTTAGCTGCAAAATATGTGGTGGCATTCCAGAAGGACTTAATGAGTTTATGAATTCAGTGGAAAAGTTTGCCAAACTTTCTTTTTCATCAGCAAGTACAGAATCAGCACTGTGATAATTTCTTTGGGGTGCATTCATTTTCTTTAAAGATTTCATTATTGAGCATTAATGCTTCCTTATTTTTACATGTTAGGAGGACTTGGTTGGCAAGCTCTGAATATTCCTGGTTATTTATGCTACCATCAAATATAGCCGATATAAGATCTTGGTGACAAATCAGACGAGGTGGGATGTGCACAGTGTCCTCAGGTAAATTTGGTATTTTTTCTGTTCTGCCTTCTCCAATTTTAATAAGCCAATCATTGAAATAATTTTGGCCTTCTGATCTCATATTTTGTTGCAGTTGAAGATGGGTAAAATGTTTCCATAGTGTGCTTGACTTTATACAGGTTTTGATAATGTCAGTTCGATTTCCATGTACAACGACAGGTAATGTTTGTCTAAAATCGCCACTTAACAACATTACCTTTCCACCAAATGTAAAAGTATTATCCATGACTTCACCAAGCAAACGGTGAATACATTGGAGGGAATAGCATGACATCATTGTGGCCTCATCTATTATAATTAATTTACTTTTTTTCAATTTCTTTGCTTGTAATGATGTCATGCGAATATCTGACACAGAAGTTTCTAAAATAGGCACTGGCAGTTTAAAGCCACTATGTACAGTTCTTCCATATTCTAACAAAAGTGCAGCAATTCCAGTAGTGGCAAACGGCAGTGCTATTTGACCTTGTGCTCGTACAAAACTCATTAATAAATTATATAGATATGTTTTTCCTGATCCGCCAGGTCCATCAAGATAGAAATAACGCTCTTTGACCATGTCATCATCTATTGCATTTTTAATGGCATTAAATGCAATTGTAACGTATTTAAAGTTGCAAGTCTTTCTTCTGTTCTTTGTACTTGTAGTTGAGTGTCATAGTCTTCAAAGTTTATGTTATCTAAAAGACCTGGATCAGGCAAATTAAAACTTGCACAACTTAATCCATGAGTTAAAAATACTTCTTGGATTTCCATTAACGCTTTTAAGTGTGAAATATGTTCATTGTATTGTTGCATAAAGTCTTCAGCCATATTACTTTTAAATGTGTCCCACAAAACTAATGCATTTGGAGCATTTGAGAAGATACAAATGAATGCAAATTGTTCCCTCATCTGCCGTGGCATTTGAAATAGTGCTGCTTCTTCTAGACATCTTTCCCATTTTTTTATCATCAGCTTGTAAGTTTCTATGTCTTGCAGCTAAATGAAAGAATTCATATAGTATTTCATTAACTGTTCTTAAGTGTTCAAAACAGGAACATTTAAAAGTAGTAGTCGTAAGCAAAAATGTTCAAGATCTCTTGGACTGACCGTGTAAACTTGTGGTATTATTTTATTTCCTCTGCTTTTTCTTGGTCTCCATAATCCATTCACAAAAACCTAGTGATATCGAATCTCAATATAAAAGAACTGTGTTACTTCTGAATCTGTGGAATTTAATTCAAACCATGCAGTTAGTGTAGTTTGACGATGCTCACTTTGGGCCAATGCATTACTTTCATTTCCAGCATGGAAATACACTAAATGTCTTTGTGGCAAATGTACTGCTAATCTATATAGTGCATGTGATCTATCATGCATTTCAAGTTTTAAAAGGAGCCACATAGCTTCTGGTGCACTTACATAGCGAGCATCTACATGAGATGCAAGTTCATCATGTACTAACTCACTGCTTTCTGGGTTGTCTGCACTTTTGACGACTACAGTAGCTGCATCGTAGCCTTTGTAAATATTTGTGTACACATATTTAATGGATTTGATGGAAGTGCAGGCTTCTACATTAATGTGTGCATTATACTTCATGAGTAAATGTGGATTATATGGTACTACATATCTATTGTCAACTTTTTTCCCACGAATAATGGCACTATCTCCTTCTCTTCTTTTATAAAGTGGATAGCCATCACAATTTGCATAAGTTTTGTCTCTATAATCTTTTGAAAAATCTTTGGAACATTTTTTATTTTCCATACATGGTGATTGTGGATTAAGCTCGCCACAGGGTCCATGAATCATTCGATGAGTAACAATCTCATATAGTCTACCATATAGTTCTGGATCTGGTTGTTCAGCAACAATGACTGAATCCACTTTCTCACCAGTATCTAATTTATCTTTTTCTTAAAGTATTATGAGAAGATGTGCATGTGGAAGGCCACTTTTTTTAAATTCAATGGTATATACATATGCAAGACATTTGCCAAATAAGTGACTTATAGTGATGTCACGTATTAATTCATTTAATTTAATTTTAAAAACTCTGGCTACTAAATCTGATCTATCGGAAGGACTTTGGGCAAGAACTAAATTGTGTGTAATTTCTGTCCATTTTGGATTACATTTAAATGTAATAAATAAATTGGGTTTGCCAAATTTAATGACAATAGCCATAGCATCATTGTATCTTTCTCTCATATTTCGAGGAGATCCTTGAAAAGAAGATGGTAAAATGATGGCTTTGCCAGCTGTCATGTCTCTGCTTGTAGCCACCTCAGCAACATAGTCCATTAGTCCACAATATTGCTCTACACGTAGTTTATCTTGTTGATATTTTATAAAGTTTAAATTATTGGCCTCAACTTGCAAATATGAATCAATAATCCATTGTTGTGTTAGTTTCCCACCACATAAAATTGGTTTAAATGTATTTCGAGTGGCAATTTGAGCTACTTTAAATTCAAGCATAGAAACATTATTTCGGATTCTGGCTTTAGCATTTGGGTAACTGGGAAGTGTTAATTTTGGTTGCCAACCTGCTTCTCCGTGTGGGAAAAAAATGGGATATGTCATTGGATCTAAATTTGGACTTAAGATAATGATATTAATGAATGGTTGCTCCTCATTTCTGGGATATATTCTAATGTCTCTTTGAAATGGTGGTTCTCCTTCATCATTTTGAAACACCATTGCAACCTCATTTGATGTTGGCAAGTTATAGCGACGTTTATCAGTATGTCTATGTCTTTTAAGCACCATATTGACCTTTGGGATTGGTAATTGATGTCTTTCTGCATGAAGTTGTTGTTCATGTAATACTTCTGCCAATTTTTTATAAGCTTTAGTGTGGGGGTTATTGGCCATAATGTTATCTAGCTCTATAAAAACACTGGGTAAGCATTTTTTTCTTTTCTTGCAGCTGCATACGTTGGTCAACAGCTTCCATTGTATCTAGGACATATAGTTGAGCAAATTTTCTTTGCTCTCCTTCCTCTGGATGTAAATGTGAAGTCCGATGGTAAATTTGGCCTTGGACTTTAAAACAGTAAGGACCATGTCCTGGTACATTAGCAGCTAATGTTGCCCCCATAGATGCAAAGGATATGGCACTATTGTAGGATCTTATACTTGTCTTAAAGTGTTTGTAGTTGGGGAAAAGTAGGTTTAGTCATAATGTTTTGTAAAAAGATTGGGAATTGTTTTCTTTCTGGAAGTTTGACCGAGCCTTTTTGACAGCAACTAATAAATTGGTCATCTCTGGGTCCCTCCTGTTTAAAATGATAAGCCTCACAAAACTGACATTGAGTATTCATGTGCCCACAATTATCAACCTCTACTGCTAAAGACTTTAGTAAAGGACAATTTGCAAAGCATATATCAGTTTCATTTTCAAATTCATCAGTTGAAATGTCATGGGATGTTTCAGGAACAGGTTGTAAATGCTTTGTTTTTTTGGTGGCTTTTTTTGGTATATCTTTTATTTGTTGAGGTAAAATGTCATCTGATGTTTCAGGAAGAGGTTCTAAATGCTGCTTTGTTTTCTTAGTAGCTTTTTTGGTGTATCTTTAATTTTTGCAGGTGATAGTCTTTTGCTTGCAATTCTTTTGCGTTCTTTTTCTCGTCGAATTTCCTTCTGCTCTGGTGTCTGCTGGTTGGCCCATCTCTCTTGTCGTTCTCTAGCTTGCCGTCTTCTCTTTTCTTGTTTGCTCTCGTTATTAGCCATGTTAATCTGTAAAAGAAAATAATGTATAATTAGTTTAGTTTGAGATGTTAAGTTTGTTTTTTAAATTTTTTATTATCAACAGTTTGTTTCTATGTGATTGTAGTTCATTGTAGCAGTACTTTCTTTGTATTGTTAAATAAGTGTTTTTAATGTTTTTGCTTTTACTTTCTGTAGGTTGTAATTTTTGCCTTACATGCATAGCACACTCAAGGTAATTACACTATAGCTTCTTCTAGATGTAGCAGGTGTATAGTGTAAATTGAAATGGATATTTTTTGGGGTTTGGTAATTTCTTTTTTTGTTGTACTTTTGGCTTATAGGCATAGTAGAGGGCCGAAATTAGTTTTTGTAATTTGTCCTAAAGGTGATTGTCTTAATAGTATTTTTATATTTTATTTAAAGCCTTATATGTTGGAGCTGTGAAAAGGTTTCTATTGTTGTTTTTTTGGGTGTTAGTACTATTTGTTGTAGTATTCTATTTTATCTGTGTGGTTAGGTTTTATGCTTAATATTGTACATTAGGACTGTTAATTGAGAATGAAAAATTTTATTTAGTCTGTGTTTTGACACTTTTGTGGACTATGCTGTTGTATGTTGTTTTGTTTTTTTGGGCTAGATTGAAGTTTGGGTTTACTGTTAAACATTGTTGTCCGTAAAAGACAAATAACAGGTAAATGACAAATGTGTCAGTAATATTTTGGTAATGGTTATAATTAGTGGTTGTTATTGTTGTTAGTGTTTTTTTTTTTTTATCTTTAGACATGGATGCAGAGCAAACATGTTTATTTAGTTTTCTCTTTTATTACTAGTTATACTGTACCTTGTTTGAAGTGTGATTTCAAGCAGAATCTTTCTTGGTCCGCTGTTGTAAGTCTTCGTCCGATGCTCGTCACGCAGTGTCTGTTGTAAAAGAAAAAGTAAAATGTTATTTGATTTCAATGTATTTGTAATGAATAGCATATTTCATTGTTTTGGTCTATTGTATCTGTTATGGGGAATTTTACTGCTATGCTGTTTTTTGTAAAACCTTTTAAAAAACTTTAATTTTATTGGTATATTACAGTTATCCTTTTTTTTACTGTAATTATTAATGTTTTTACTATTTTGGATATGATCACAAAGTTTTTAGCATTATCCTGTTTTGTGTCCACCACTTTTGGTATGCCTATTTAGGCTTCTTTGTAAAGCTTATATGTTCTTAAACAGTAAAGAAGAATATTAATTTGCTTTTCTATCTGTTTGTGTGATTTTTGGTACAATCCTGTTTTGTGTCCACCATATTTTGCATACTTTATTTGCTTAATTAGTCTTCTTTATGAGTAATAAATGTTGTTGGACAGTAAAAATGAATGTTAATTGCCTTTTCTATATCATGTTGGGCTTTTTTGTTTTATCCTGTTTTGTGTTCACCACTTTTTGGTTGCTGCATTTGGCTTGTGGGTGATGGTTGGAGGTTATTTTACAGTAAAGAGGAGGAATACTTTTATTTTATATATGTTGCTAAGGTTTCGGATGCTATCCTGTTTTGTGGCCACCTCTTTTTTTTTTTTTTCTGAAAATGTCTTTCTTTGTAAATTGTATAGGTTTTTGTGAAGTTTGTTGAACTGTGTTACATAGTTACATAGTTACATAGTATTTAAGGTTGAAAAAAGACTTTCAGTCCATCAGGTTGAACCTTTTAAGATCTCCTCTGATCTGCAATATGTGGATTAACTATTAATTAATTAGTTGAATAAAAAAATAAATTAAAAAATAAATAAATAATCAATTCCCTCCTGATCCCAGACACCGGCTACCAGACTTCTCCCTGGATCATTACTGCCTCTCTAATTATCCATGATAACCCTGAATTCCCTTTTTAATTATAAATAAATCCAGTCCCCTTTTAAAGTTATCTATCGAATCTGCTGTCACCACCTCCTCTGGTAGAGAATTCCACAGATTAACCACCCTTACTGTGAAGAACCCTTTTCTTTCTTTAAGGTGGAATCTTTTTACTTCTAACCTCAAGGGGTGTACTCTTGTCAGTTGAAAACCTCTTGGCACAAAAAGCTCCTTTGCCAAATCTTTATACTGACCCTAGATGTATTTATATAAAGTAATCATATCTCCTCTTAGATGCCTTTTTTCTAGAGAAAATAAGTTTAATTTGGTTAGTCTTTCTTCATAACTTAGCCCCTCCATTCCCCTTATTAGTTTTGTTGCCCTCCTCTGTACCTTTTCCAGCTCTAAAATGTCCTTTTTATGAAGTGGTGCCCAAAATTGTACTCCATATTCCAAATCCCTTTCAATATCTGATACACCTAGATTTGCTCCATTAAGATTATAAATTGCATGGCTTTTTTTCCTTCCCAGATGCATAACTTTACATTTATTCGTATTAAATCTCATCTGCCATTTAGATGCCCATTCCTCAATTTTATGTAAATCCCTTTGGAGGGAAAGCACATCACTATCTGATTTAATTGCCTTGCACAACTTTGTGTCATCAGCGAAAATGGAGACACCACACTCCAATCCTACCTCTAAGTCATTAATAAATATGTTAAAAAGGAGAGGACCTAATACTGAACCCTGAGGAACCCCACTTACCACATTAGTCCAATCGGAGTATGTTCCATTTACAACAACCCTTTGATTCCTGTCTTGTAGCCAGCTCTCAATCCATGAGCAGATATTTACTGCAACTCCTGTATCTCTTAGTTTGCACAATAGTCTCCCATGTGGCACTGTATCAAAAGCCTTTGCAAAATCCAAAAAGACTACATCCACTGAGTTGCCTTGATCCAGGTTCCTACTAACCTCCTCATAGAAACTAATTACATTTGTTTGACATGACCTATCCCTCATAAATCCATGTTGACTCCTACTTATAATCCTGTTCAAATAGACATATTATTGTATATTATCCCTTATTAACCCTTCTAAAAGCTTCCCCACTACAGAAGTGAGGCTCACTGGTCTATAATTCCCTGGATTTGCTCTTGCTCCCTTTTCAAATATAGGTATCACATTAGCTTTTCTACAATCATCTGGTTGAGACCCTGTGTTGAGTGAATCTTGAAAAATTAAATATAATGGTTTGGCTATTACAGAACCCAGTTCCCTTAGTACCCGTGGATGTATTCCATCAGGACCCGGGGCTTTATTAACATTTATTTTTTCCAACCTCTTTTGGATTACTTCCTGTGTTAACCAATTATTTGGCAAAGGTAGTGTAGCCCCATTATGTTGCCGTGTCCCAACCACTGGTACCTCCCTTGTGTATACCGAAGAAAATAACCTATTTAGCTCATCTGCCTTTTCTTGGTCACTAATTATCAGACGGACTGTGTCACATTGTAATGTTCCTATAGCTTCCTTCCTCACCTTCTTCCCATTAATATACTTAAAAAATATTTTAGGGTTAGTCTTACTCTCTTTTTCAATTCATTTTTCATTTTCTATTTTAGCCAGTCTAATCGCCCTTTTGCAAGCCTTGTCGATTTCTTTGTATTCCTGTAAAGCAGTCTCTATCCCCTCTTGTTTGTATAATTGAAATGCCTGTTTTTTACTCCGTATCTTGATCTTTAAATCATTGTTAAGCCACATTGGATGGGATTTACTCCTTTTACTTTTATTCCCACACGGTATATGCCGAAGTGTATGTATATTTAGTAAGGATTTAAATGTTGTCCACTTGTGGTCAGTGTTTTTACCTGCCAGTTCTCTGTCCCAGTCTATACTTTGTATTGCTGCCCTTAGACCGGTAAAATCTGCCCTTTTAAAATTAAGAGTTTTTATTGGCCCCTTAAAATTTTATTTTTTTAATTCAATCTCAAATGAGACTGTGTTGTGATCACTGTTTCCCAAAGGTTGCCCTATTCCAACATTAGATACTATATCAATATTATTTGTGATGAGTAAATCTAAGATAGCTTCTTGTACAACCTGGGCCAGATAATGATCCCTGAGTGTACTCAAGAACCTGATCCCCTTAGATGAACTGCTGGTCTCATTTATCCAGTTTATTTCAGGGTAATTAAAATCTCCCATTATTAGAACTTGAACATGCCTAGCTGCATTTTCAATCTGTAACAATAATTGTATTTCCTCACTTTCAGCTATATTTGAGGGTTTATAGCACAGGCCTACTAATATTCTTTTGAAATTTGCTGCTCCGCTATTTAACTCTACCCACAAACATTCAGCTTTATCACCAGGTCCACCATAAATATCTTCTCTGACTATAGGCTTAAATTCAGGCTTAACATACAGACAAATCCCTCCTCCTCGTTTACTGTTGCCTCTATCTTTCCTAAATAGGTTATAACCATCCAGATTAATAGTCCACTCATGATATTCATCCCACCACGTTTCAGTAATGCCTATTAAATCCCATTTTTCATTAATTGCTAATAATTCTAACCTTCCCATTTTTCCTGGCAAGCTTCTGGCATTAGCAAGCATACACCTTATGTTATGAGTCTGTAGTTCTGAAGTGCCTGCCACTGTACTTGAATTACTTAGTACTTACTCCCTATTGACTATACTACACCTCCCCCCATGTCCTCCACTATGAGTTGTTAATTCATCCCTTATACCCTCTACACTTTCTACCCCATTACTTATATCTAGTCCCTCCCCCCCAACTGCTAGTTTAAAAACTCATCCAGCCTTTCTAACATCCTATCCCCTAGTAGAAAAGCTCCCTCATCATTAAGGTGCAATCCATCCCTACTGTAGAGATTGTACCAAAGTGAGAAGTCAGCCCAGTGCTCTAAAAATCCAAACCCCTCCTTAGTGCACCACATCTTTAGCCCTGCATTAACCTCCCTAAGCTCCTTCTGCCTCCCTGGGCTAGCACGTGGCACTGGTAGTATCTCAGAAAATACTACCTTGGAGGTCCTGGTACCTAGTTCTCTAAAATCATTCTTTAGGACACTCCATCTTCCACTAACTTTGTCATTGATACCAATATGTATCAAGACTGCCGGTTCATTTCCAGCCCCTCCCAATAATTTGTCTACTCGAACCTGAGCACCCGGGAGACAGCAAACTGTTCGATTGCTGGGATCTGGGGGACAAATCACCCTGTCTACCTTCCGAATAATAGAGTCCCCTACAACCAAAAGCTGTCTGTTGCTTTGCCTATGCTCCCCCTCCCACTCCTCCTGTAGAGCTGTTCTCCCGGCTGTTAGAGGGAACAGCTCTATCTGGCATTGCCATTGAATGGACATCCCCAACAGTTTCACTCAATCTGGCAAATCTTTTGGTGTTTGGCAACTCAGAACTGGCCTTCCTCCTCCTGTTACCCAGGCTTCCCCTTGTAACTGTAACCTAGATATCTCCCTGGACATCCTCAATAGCCCCAGTGAGCCCCAACCCCCCTTCCAGTGGAGCAATATCACCAAGTGCTGCAATTCTCCACTCCAGATCTCCAATTTGAGCTTCCAGAGAGGCAACATGCTCACACCTGTCACAGAGGTATTGACTCTGGATCATCTGTTTCAGTATTGCATACATATGACAGGATGTACACTGAGTGAGGTTGCCACTGGACTGACTCATAATTATTATTATTGTCTACAACATTTCAGTGGGAAAAATAAAGAATATAAAATAATATATTTGTATAAAGTTTTCCTCATTTGTACTATAAATCTGCCCTCCCTTTTCTTTGAAGTCCCTACCCCTATTTAAACTCCTACACTTCACTAGAACTGCACCTGATACCGAAAATGTTCGCAAGCTCACAAGTTCACCCCTTCCCCATTTATACTAACTTCTGCCTTATCACCTGGGCACAATTAGTGCACTCTGCAATTTTTCAGCCTTTACTTGTAAGGTAAATCCAATTGTAAACAGGCCCCAAAACAGCTCACAAACCTTTTATATTAGTTACACAGTCAAGCCACACCCCTCTCACCTGGGCACAATTAGTGCACTCTGCAATTTATGAGCCTTTACCTGTAATGGAAAATCCACTTGTCTTTGGTCTTTATTAAATTTGTAGTGTTTTTTTTTTTTACCTTAAATTTTTATATTGGCTGCCATTAAACATATTTAGTTCCTTTTTTTCTCCTACTTTTTCTACTATACCTTGATTGAAGTGTTGTTCTTGTCCAAATGACAGAGGGTTCCCTCCTGACAATCTTAATCCGCCACTCTTCTTGTAGTGTCTGTTTGAAAAATAAAGTTAAATGGTTAATTGTATATTTCTTTTTTTTTGATTTTGCAAAGCATGGTCTTTTTCAGCATGTAATGTATTTTTCTATCTTACCTGTTCTTCTTTCTTTCTGTTCTTTAAAAGTAATTCTCTTTGACAGTTCACGAAGCAAATTCTTGAGTGACGCTGTTGATGCAGAGTCTGTTTTAATATTGAAAAAAAGGGCAAAGATTCAGCTTCAGGTTACATATGTATTAGTGTCATATTATTTTTTGCTATGAGTTGCAGTAAATTAATGTCATTTAAATATACTTGTTTCATTAGTTTGAGTTAACATTAGTTTGTTGAAGGGCATACACACATAAATATGCATGTCACATGTCTCTATACATGAATCCCATTTTCAGAGTTAAAGTTTGTATTTTCTTTTTTTTTTTTTTTGCTGTCTTGGTAATAAAATGTAATATATTATAACTTACCTCTCAGTTTTAATTTGCACAGTGTAAAGTAGGAAATTAGGAAATAATTCTCTTCTCAAGTAACAGCAGCAGTTAACTATCCAGTCACTCCGTTCATCACCTTAGTAGAAATGTAGAATTTTCTGGAAAGTAGGCAGTATTTATAAACTTTGAAGTGCCTTAGACCGTTAGAACGCAATACGCATGCGCTATTTGCGTTCCAGCGTACAATTTGCATTCCATCCTCCATTTTATGTGTAATAGTTGTCAAAATGGTGGTTAATATCAGTGGGGTACGTGCCGCATAGGATGTGTTACGTACCTCGTAAAGTTGCTTGTAGCGTTGTTCCAGTTTTGCGAGTCACTGTAGTATTGTTGCGTCTGTAGCCTCATTTTCGTTGTGTTCGCCGGCCAATTTTTTTTCTTGCTTAGGTGATTTCGGACGGTTTTTGCGTGTTCGGAATGGGTCGTAGCGAGTCACGTATTT
Organism: Discoglossus pictus; assembly: GCA_027410445.1. NCBI lineage: Eukaryota > Metazoa > Chordata > Amphibia > Anura > Alytidae > Discoglossus > Discoglossus pictus. The sequence goes on along the minus strand of CM050173.1, from coordinate 96,510,288 downwards.
TTTTGCAAGGGCCGCAAGCATTAGCAACAACTCTCATGCTCACAACTATATATGTGATAACTGGTTAGAGAATTCTAAGTAAGCTGTAACTGATGTTCTATAGAGTATAATTAGTATCTCTTTTCCTTCTGCTCATCCATTACAATAAATCATCCTACTGGATTTTCCTGCTAATTTCTTGCTTTGGTTTTTATAAATCATCCAATATAATACCTCTGAAGGTTCAGGTCTCATAAAAAGTTAGAAAATGGTCACTAAATATAAGTTTGGTGTTGGGTGACAGTCAGAGTACTTGGGGTTATGCATAAGGTAGAAAAATAGCAAGCTGTAGAATGATTAGGGTCATGTCAGGAGTAAAATAGGAGAGGATAGTAAAATAAAAATCAACCTGACACAGATAGGACAAGGAAAATAGGTCCTTACAAACTGATCCTGTATTTTGATTTGATCAAAACTCTGGAACCACAGCTAAACATTTGTCCCGTTCAGACTTACCTCTCGGAATGTGTAACTTGCAACTTCTCCATTCATTTAATATAAAGATTAATCACTATTCACTATCTCCCAATTAAGTTAACCACTTAACCTCTTGTCCATGTCAATTCATCTACATTTAGTCCCATGAATTGTCTCAAACAAAAGCTTCTATTCCCCCAATGGCTCCTCTCACTAAAATGTTCCCTAAATTATTTGAGAAGACTTAATAAGTTTATTAATGTTTAACAAGATCTGCATCAAGAAATTAAAACTTCTTGTTAACTTAGCAAATTTCTAATTGAAGCTTAATGTAATTAAATAAGGTTTGCAAATAGGTTCCAAGGAAAAATATAATGCATTTGTATTTTCTTAATAAGAAAACATAATGAAGACAGTTATTGTAGCCCAGTAGGACACCATTTTAGCAAGAATGATCACTCCAAGAGAGAAAAGCATTTGCAATAAAGATGACACTAAAAACACAGGACTTAATATAGACTTGGGTTTTCTAACACATTATCAGAATTTCATGTGATGTTTTCCTCTTATACCATAACAGACTTAGCACTCTTAGTGAAGTGTTTGTCCAACAGGAAATATATCACTGTGGATTACAGTGCTCTGCTTTTTCATGTATATATTGATGTATATGTGTATAAAATATGTGTATATATGTTTATTTTGCAAATGTTGTGTTTATTCCCCATATATGTACAGTATTTACCTGATGATGTCAGATGTTGTCTCCACTCTCTCTGCATCTGCTGTTATTATTTAAACTGAGGGCTCCATCTCATGTAGTATTGCTTGAGACTTGATAAAGAGAGGTTAAGCCTCTTGAAAGCTCATTATTATAAATAAGACGTTTGTCCAATACAAAAGGTATCAAATTATATTGCAATACTCATTATTAATCTCTCTCTCTCTCTCTCTCTCTCTCTATATATATATATATATATATATATATATATATATATATTAATAATTACTAAATTACTATTTTTTAATCAAATCACATATATAGTTGTGAGCGTACGAGTTGTTGCTAACGCCGCGGGCTCGTAGCGAGACGCGGGCCTCGCGTAGCGAGTCGCGGGCCTCGCGTAGCGAGGGCCGCGGCTCGCGCAGCGAGCCCGTGGCCCTTGCGAAGCGAGGGCACTGTGCCAGGTTCTCAGTTGCTGGCATGGAGCGCCAAAGGCGCTCCTTGCCAGCAACTGAGGACCCTCGCAAAGCGAGGGCCTCAGTTGCTGGCTTGGAAAGCTGCAGGCGCTCCATGCCAGCACCTGAGGACCTCGCAAAGCGAGGTCTTCAGTTGCAGCAACTGCGACCCTTGCAAAATTTCAAAAAAAGTTAACGTCGCAACACATTACGACACTCGCAAACAACATACGACACCCGTTCACACACATTACGACACTCGCAAACAACATACGACACACGTTCACACACATTACGGCCTCGCAACACTCGGATGCAACTCGCGAACATTACAAAATTACAAACACAATACATACACACAGCACATATATAAAAAGCTTACCTACACAAACAGGAAGCACCCAGGACCTCAAAAATGCAACTTACAACTTAATTGCACTCAAAATAAAAGAGTTTAGACAATAAATAGTTTGTTAAGCGACACAAAAAATGGCCGACGAATAAAACGAAAACGAGGCTACACACGCAAACACCATACGAGACACGTTACCACACATTACGACTTCGCAAACATCGGACTCAAAACGCCGACATACAAACATTTAAAACTTAAGAAAGACACACAACAAACACATAAAAAGCTTACCTACAGCAAGAGGAACCAGCCAGCACCTCAAAAAAACAAGTTACACCTACATTTAAATCAAAATAAAACACTTTAGACACTAATACCATCGCTAAGCGAGAGAAAAAATGGCCGACGAACAAAACGAAAACGAGGCTTCAGACGTAACTACACTACACTTACTCGCAATAATGAAACACATACTATACGGAACGTATCACAATCATATTAAACACCATTTTGAACAGTAATACGCAGAAAATGGCGGATGGAACGCAAATTGTAAGCTGGAACGCAAATAGCGCATGCGTATTGCGTTCTAACGGTCTCACTTTCCAGAACTTTCTACAACTTTATAAATACTGCCTATTTCAAACAAAAAAATACATTTCTCCTCAGGTGATGAACGGAGTGACTTCTGAGATAACTGCTGCTTTTACTTGAGAAGACAATTCTTTACTAATTTACTACTTTGCATTGTGCAAATTACAACTGACAGGTAAGCTATAATATATTACATTTTATTATCAGGACAGATCAAACAAATAAAAAAAAAATATAGCATTTATGTTGTGACATGTATGGCACATTTATGTGTATAGGCTCAAATAATAAATACGGTTCATTTAACAAAAAAAGAAAAAAACATCATTCTATATTAAACAGAGGTTTATGTATAGTGACATGTGACACGCACATATATGTCGATAATGTATAGTGACATCTGACACGCACATATATGTCTATAATGTATAGTGACATCTGACACGCACATATATGTCTATAATGTATAGTGACATCTGACACGCACATATATGTCTATAATGTATAGTGACATCTGACACGCACATATATGTATAGAATGTATAGTGACATGTGACACCCACATTTCTGTGTATTGCCCCTTCATAGTGACATGTGACACGGACATATATGTGTATAATGTATATTGACATGTGACACACACATTTATGTGTACTGCCCCTTCATAGTGACATGTGACACGGACATATATGTGTATAATGTATAGTGACATGTGATACGCACATTTATGTGTATTGCCACTGCAACAAAATTAGCTTAAAACAAAATCAGTAAACAACTACATTTAAATGACATTATATGTCATGTATACTGATATGTCACACGCACATATATGTGTATCATCTATAGTTACATATCACACACACACATTTATGTGTGTTAGAAAAAAAAATATAAGGTTAATTTAACCATTTAAATATGAGTCATGTATACTGATATGTCACACGTACACAAAATAATTACATTAAACTATGGAATGTGCTTCATGTATGTGACATATGTATGTAGCCCCCAACAAAAAATAAGGTTAATTGAAAAAAATTACACAACTATATTTCAATGACATTAATTTACTGCAATTCAATAGATCATATAAAGCTGAATCTTTCTATTTCTTTGAATATTCAAACAGACTCTGCATCAACAGCGTCCCTCAACAATTTGCACCGTGCACTGTGAAGCACAATCCCTTTTAAAGAACACCAACAAAGAAGAAGAGGTAAGATACAACAAGACATTACATGCTCAAAAGGCCATGCTTTGCTAGATGAACAATTATAAATATACAAATAACTATTTCACTTTCTTTTTCAAAAAGACACTACAAGAAGACCGGCGCATTAAGATTGGCAGGAGGGGACCGTCTGTCATTCAAAACTTCAAGCAAGGTAAAGTATTAAGTATAAACAAGAAAGAACCATGAGCCTTATTCAATTGTGACTTCCTCAATTGAATAGGGCTCTATATAAGCACATAACATATTTTTTATACAGAACATTTTAGTTATTGAACTTCTAACCACAATCAAGGTTTTCAATAACTAAAAACTTTGCTCAATAAATATGTTATGTGATTATATAGAGCCCTCTTCAATTGGCAAAATTGCAATTCAATGAGGACCTATATATCTTTAATGGCCAAGGGCCTCACTCAAATGTGATTTGCCCATTTCAATAGGGGCTCTATATAAGCACATAGCATATTTTTTAAAGGAAATTTTTTGTTTGTGAACACGTTGCTTTTGGATACAAGTTCACTAAATACAAAATTCCGTAAAAAAATATGCTCTGTGCTGATATTGAGCTCTATTCCATTGGCCAAAACACAATTGAATGAGGAGCTCACAATATAACAAATGCAGTAACCAAAGGCCCTCATTCAATTGCTTTTTTGGACAATTAAATATGGCTATAAATAAGCACTTTTAGGCCCTTATTCTATTTTAACAAATATATGTGATGTGCTTATTTACAACCCTATTCAATTTTCGACATTGCAATTCAATAACGGCCTTAGAGTACTATTACATTGTAAAAAATGCTATTGAATGAGGGGCAAACTATGCAACATATGGTACACGCAAAGGCCCTCATTCAATTGCAATTTGCCCAATTGAATAGGGCTCTAAATAACAACATAACAATTTTTTTAAAAGAAGTTTTTAGTTACTAAAAATATATCCAAAATAAAGTTTTTCTATGACTAAAAACTTATTTAAAAAAATATGCTATGTGCTTATTTAGGGCACGATTCAATTAGCCAAATCGCAATTGAATGAGACACAAACTGCTACACACAAAACTGAATTTCTTATTCAATGTTTAACAACCTATAAGCCTTACAAAAAAGCAAAAATAAGAATAACAAAAGGGTTGCGCACATAATAGCATTGTACAAAAAATCACACAAACTCATAGGAAACTACTTTAACATTCTTCTTTAATGTTTAACAACCTATAACCAGTACAATCAAGAAGAACTAACTTTTGCACAAGTGCTGCGCACCAAACAGGATTGTCAAAAACTAACACAAACACATAGCAAACTACATTAATTATATCATTTCATGTTTCACTAACTATAACCATCCCAATAAAGGTTAAATAAGTATACCACAAGTGGTGCGCACAAAACAGGATTGTACAAAAAATAACATAAACACATAGCAAAATAAATTTATATTCTTATTTAAATTATTTAAAAGACATTTCACTCAAACAACATTTTCTATTTTATATTACAACAGATACTGCGTGAAGACAATCGGACGAGGACTTTTTCCACAGGACCGGACCATCGGACGAGGACTCAGACCAGACCAGCAGACGAGGAATTTCAACACAGGACCAGACCAGCAGACGAGGAATTTCAACACAGGACCAGACCATCGGACGAGGACTTTCACCAACGGACCACAACATCGGACGAGGGATATCGCCACAGGACCACAACATCGGACGAGGGCTATCGCGACAGGACCACACCATCGGACGAGGACTTCCAACAGAGGACCACACCATTGGACAACGATTTTGAACCGAGGACCAACAAACATTCGGATTTAAATCACACTTCAACCAAGGTAAAGTATAATAAGTACTAAAGTATAAAACTAAAGAAACTGCTTTCAGTTGCATCTGTGTCAACAGAAAAATAAAATAATTAATTTACTATCTCCCTTATTTTATTTAAATTGCTACTATGCAATACATAGCTCAATAACCACATCACTTTTTTTTTTAGAAAAGAAGTTTTGCAGTGGTAAATATCTATCCACAAACAACGTTTTTAATAAATAAAACCATTATTTTAACAAAATATGTAACACGCTTATTTACAGCAGTATTACATTAGCCAAATTCTTAGACAGTGAGGACAGAAATTATAAATTTAACTAAATATAAATGATACATTAATGATTTGCCTTTTATTTCACCAATTGTGCACAAGAATCTTTAACAGGAATTACAAATTTAAATATACACAATTACATTTATTTTTTTTCCTTTACAGATTAATATGGCTGATAACGAGACCAAAGAAGAGAAGAAAAGACGTCAAACTAGAGAAAGACAAGAGAGATGGGCTGCCCAGCAGACACCGGAGGAGAAAGAAATTCGACGAGAAAAAGAACGCAAAAGACTTGCAAATAAAAGAATATCAGCTGCAAAAATGAAAGATACAACCAAAAAAAATAAAAAAATAATAAAGCATTTACAAACTGTTCCGAAAACATCAGATGACATTTTACAACATACCAGTCAAGACAGACCAAAAAAAGCAACTACAAAAACAAAGCATTTACAAACTCTTACTAAAAACTTACAGGACATTTCAACCAAACAAGTCCAACATATACCAAGAAAATCTACGAAAAAAACTAAACATTTAGAAACTGTTGTTGAAACATTTCATGACTTTTCATCTGATGAATATGAAAGTCAACATCCAATATGCTTTGCAAATTGTCCTTTACTAAAGTCTTTAGCAGTAGAGGTTCATAGTTGTGGGGACATGACTACTCAATGTCAATTTTGTGAGGCTTATTATTTTAAACAGGAGAGACCCCGAGATGGACAATTTATTAGTTGTTGTCAAAAAGGAAAGTTCAAACTTCCAGAAAGGAAACAATTTCCAACCTATTTACAAAATATTATGACTGAACCTACTTTTCCAAATTACAAAAATTTTAAGACAAACATAAGATCCTACAATAGTGCCATATCATTTGCATCTATGGGGGCAACATTGGCTGCTAATGTACCAGGACATGGTCCTTACTGTTTTAAAGTCCAAGGACAAATTTATCATCGGACTTCACATTTACATCCAGAGGAAGGAGAGCAAAGAAAATTCGCTCAGCTATATGTCCTAGATACAATGGAAGCTGTTGACCAACGTATGCAGATGGAAGAAAATAAAAAATGCTTACCCAGTGTTTTTATAGAGCTAAATAACATTATGGACAACAATCCCTACAGTAAAGCTTACAAAAAATTGGCAGAAGTAGAAAATGAACAACTACTTCATGCACAAACACATCAATTACCCATGCCAAAGGTTAATATGGTGCTTAAAAGAGACAGACATACTGATAAACGTCGTTATAACTTGCCAACATCAAATGAGGTTGCAATGGTCTTTCAGAATGATGAAGGAGAACCACCATTTCAAAGAGACATTAGAGTATATCCCAGAAATGAGGACCAACCATTTATTAATATTAATATCTTAAGTCCAAATTTAGATCCAATGACATATCCCATCTTTTTCCCACACGGAGAAGCAGGTTGGCAACCAAAATTAACCCTTCCCAGTTACCCAAATGCTAAAGCCAGAATCCGAAATAATGTTTCTATGCTTGAATTTAAAGTTGCTCAAATTGCCATTAGAGATGAATTTAATCCAATTTTATGTGGTGGGAAACTAACACAACAATGGATTATTGATTCATATTTGCAAGTTGAGGCAAATAATTTAAACTTTATAAAATATCAACAAGATAAACTACGTGTAGAACAATATTGTGGACTCATGGACTATGTTGCTGACGTGGCTACAAGCAGAGACATGACAGCTGGCAAAGCCATCATTTTACCATCTTCCTTTCAAGGATCTCCTCGAAATATGAGAGAAAGATACAATGATGCTATGGCTATTGTGACAAAATTTGGAAAACCAGATTTATTTGTGACATTTACATGTAATCCACAATGGCCAGAAATAATTCAAAATCTACTTCTTGGACAAAGTGCTTCAGATCGACCAGATTTAGTAGCCAGAGTTTTTAAGATCAAATTAAATGAATTAATACGTGACTTCACTATAAATCAGTTATTTGGCAAATGTCTTGCTTATGTATATACCATTGAATTTCAAAAAAGAGGCCTTCCACATGCACATCTTCTCATAATACTTCAAGAGAAAGATAAATTAGATACTTCGGACAAAGTGGATGCAGTCATAGTTGCTGAACTACCAGATCCAGAACTATATGGTAGACTATATGAGATTGTTACTCATCGCATGATTCATGGACCCTGTGGAGACCTTAATCCACAATCACCATGTATGGAAAATAATCAATGTTCAAAAGATTTTCCAAAAGATTATAGAGACAAAACATATGCAAATTGTGATGGATATCCACTTTATAAAAGAAGAGAAGGAGATAGTGCCATTATTCGTGGAAAAAAAGTGGACAATAGATATGTAGTACCCTACAATCCACATTTACTCATGAAGTACAACGCCCACATCAACGTAGAAGCCTGCACTTCCATCAAATCCATTAAATATGTCTACAAATATATTTACAAAGGTTACGATGCAGCTACTGTAGTCGTCAAAAGTGCAGACAACCCTGAAAGTAGTGAGTTAGTACATGATGAACTTGCATCTCATGTCGATGCTCGCTATGTCAGTGCGCCAGAAGCTATGTGGCGGCTTTTAAAATTTGAAATGCATGATAGATCACATGCAGTATATAGGTTAGCAGTACATTTGCCACAACGACATTTAGTCTATTTCCATGCTGGAAATGAAATGAATGCATTGACCCAAAGTGAAGATCGTCACACTACACTAACTGCATGGTTTGCATTAAATTCCACTGATGCTCAAGCAACACAATACTTATATATTGAAATTCCATATCACTATGTTTTTGTGAATGGATTATGGAGAGCAAGAAAAACCAGAGGCAATAAAATCATTCCACGAATTTACACAGTCAGTCCAAGAGATGTTGAACGATTTTGCTTACGGATATTACTTTTAAATGTTCCAGGAGCACAAAGTTTTGAACAATTAAGAACTGTTAATGACATTGTATATGAATCCTTCCATTTAGCTGCAAGACATAGAAACTTACTCGCTGATGATACAGAGTGGGAAAGATGTTTAGAAGAAGCAGCACAATGTCAAATGCCACGACAGATGAGAGAACAATTTGCTTTTATTTGTATCTTCTCAAATGCTCCAAATGCATTAGCTTTGTGGGAGACTTTTAAAAGTAATATGGCTGAAGACTTTATGCGACGATACAATGAACCCATTGCACACTTAAAAGCCTTAATGGAAATTCAAGAAGTCTTTTTAACTCATGGATTAAGTTGTGCAAGTTTTAATTTGCCTGATCCAGGTCTAATAGATGACATTAACTTTGAAGACTATGACATTCAACTACAAGCAGAAAGAACACAAGAAAGACTTGCAACTTTAAATACACTACAATTGCAAGCATTTCATGCCATTAAAAATGCTATAGATGATGACATGGTGACAGAGCGTTATTTCTATCTTGATGGACCTGGCGGATCAGGGAAAACATATTTGTACAATTTATTAATGAGTTCAGTACGAGCACAAGGAAAAATAGCAATGGCGTTTGCCACTACTGGAATTGCTGCACTTTTATTAGAAGGTGGAAGAACTGTTCATAGTGGATTTAAACTGCCAGTGCCTATTTTGGAAAATTCTGTGTCAGATATTCGCATGACATCCTTACAAGCAAAGAAATTGAAGAAATGTAAATTAATTATAATAGATGAGGCCACAATGATGTCATGCTATGCCCTCCAATGTATTGACCGTTTGCTTCGTGAAGTCATGGATAATATTTTTCCATTTGGTGGAAAGGTAATGTTGTTGGGTGGCGATTTTAGACAAACATTACCTGTCGTTGTACATGGAAATAGAACAGACATTATTGAAACATGTATAAAGTCAAGTACAGTATGGAAACATTTTACCCATCTTCAACTGCAACAAAATATGAGATCAGAAGGCCAAACTGATTTCAATAATTGGCTTATTAAAATTGGAGAAGGCAGAACAGAAAAAATACTACATTTACCTGACGACACTGTAGAGATCCCACCTCATATGATTTGTCAACAAGATATTATATCGGCTATATTTGAAGGGAGCATAAATAACGAAGAATATTCCGAGCTTGCCAACCAAGTTATACTGACGTGTAAAAATAAAGATGCATTAATACTCAATAATGAAATCTTAAAAAAAATGTATGCACCACAAAGAAATTATCACAGTGCTGATTCTGTACTTGCTGATGAAAATGAAAGTCAGGCAAACTTTTCAACTGAATTCATTAACTCTTTAACTCCTTCTGGAATGCCACCACATATATTGCAGCTAAAGAAAGGTGCAATTATCATGTTACTGCGAAATATGAACCCCAAAAAAGGCCTATGCAATGGCACAAGATTAATTGTTCAACAATTAAAGGACCATTTTATAGATGCTGAAATTTTAACTGGGACCCATAAAGGAGAGAGAGTTTTCATACCAAGAATAGATTTAGCACCAAGTGAAAGTAGTCTCCCTTTTATACTTCAAAGAAGACAATTTCCCATTATTATGGCATTTGCCATGACCATTAATAAATCACAAGGTCAAACTTTCAAATCTGTGGGTATTTACTTGGAAGAACCAGTTTTTGCACATGGTGAATTGTACGTTGCGTTGTCACGCTGCAAAAATCCACAGGCTATTAAAGTTTACATTGAAAACAATGAAAGTCAAGGTGATTTATTAGAAGATGCACGTATTTTTACTAAAAACATTGTCTACTATGAAGTACTATAACTTTGAAGGATACAAATTAAAGATGCCAAGATTTTTTAAAAGCATTGCAATATACATAACAATTGGTTGTTTAATTCAGTCATAATTAATGGAAGTCATGTTTATGAATGATTTGCCTCACAAAATACTTCCCTTGCATTGTTAGTAAAAATTATGTTAAAATGTTAAGTCACTATGTTAATGTTTCTAATGTTACAAGTTTAAAAAATATATTTTCAAGTTATTTCATTTAACAGATTACAAAGTGGATGTTAAGAGGTCAAGCACCTTTTAAGTCACAATGTAAATATTGTCTGTTATCTTAAGATTACTACCTACATTAATATTTATCGCCAGTTTATGTGCTCAGTAATAAATTACTTTAATTACGTACGTTTTAAGAAGAGTTTTACTGTATGCCTTCCTCTACATTCAATGTATATTCAAGTTAACAATTATTGTCATAGAAATTGAATTTTAATACTGATTAATTTAAATGTCAATTGTTTTTACATTCAAATGTTAATACTTTTATGAAAAAATTAGGTTACAAAATGTATTCACTATGTTCCTGTTTATAATGTTCAAAATTATACCAATGTTTTGTCAACTTCTAAACTTACATAAAAAATAAAGTTCAAGTTTAAAAATATATACTTTGATGGTTATTGCTTACATATAGTTTAAACTTCATGTTAAAATTCGCGACGTTTAAAGAAGGGTTTTTACTTTTTGCTTTCCTATTCATTCAATGTATATTAAAGTTAACAATTCTTCAGATACTAATTACATTTTAAAAAACCATTACATCAACATTTTACAAAAATACACGTTCATATTAAAATACTTACAAGGGTCAAAAATATATGTTAATAACTAAACAACTTGACAAACATATACATCACATTGCCGTCATTTTTTGACGGGCAAGTCGCTAGTACAAATATAAAAGAGATGTAATCACAATGTGGAATTATGAAAATAAAAAGATGATCCATGTAATGGTTATTGAGTTTAATGCACTAACCAAGGGCCTCATTCAATTGTGATTTGGCCAATTGAATAGGGCTCTAAATTAGTACATAGTATATATTTTTTACAGAAGTTTTTAGTCAGTGAACTTCTATCCAAAAGCAAGGTCTTCACTAACTAAAAACTTATGTAAAAAAACATGCTCTGTGCTTTTTTAGAGCTCTATTCAATTGGCCAAATCACAATTAAATAAGGCCCCAAGACATTATCTGTATTTAACATGGTATAATGAGTCACAGTATAAAAACATAAATAAATAAAACCCTACTGTAGCTGTACAATTATATAAAATATAAACATAAAATATTTATTTAAGAAAATCTTAAAATTTACTGACTCTACTTGTGTCTTGGGGATTCATCTTGGAAGAAACTTTATGAGAAGATTCCTCCTACTGAGTTGGATGTGCTATTATCTCTTTTGACAAGTGGCAATATACAGTGTCAGATATTCAACAGAACTGAATAGAGATGTTTAATGCCACAGTTCCTCCCAGGTTAGGAACAAAGGCAAAATGTCTGCTGTCATGAAAGGAAGGTTTTAATACAATTAAAGGCTGTATTTATTTGTTTCAATAATTGTAAACACATTTTGTATTTTATTTTGTCAGTTTCTTCATAAGAGCATATAAATAAATATGATATTGCAGCTGTCCTGAAAGCTCAGTCTTTCTCGTCACTTAAATCTAAATCTTTAAAATTCAGATTATTCCATTTAATTCAATAAATATACAGAGTAATATTTAAAGCACACACTTTATACACAGTGTACTAAACCATTTCACATAGACCATAACAACAATTCATACATTGTAACCACATCTGTTTTGTAACATAATAATTAATTTTTCTAATATATCCTATTATAAATATATAAATATACAAATCAAAACATCACAGTATTCTTAAATAGAAACTTTGTAGCAAATACATGCAACAGAAGTATTTTTATTGACAGTCTTCACATAATCACTATAGTCACTTTCAATTTTAAAACAGAGTAAATGTCTCATATTCTGTTTATTTCTTTTCATGGTCGAGGACTGTAATTTTGACATATTGCTCACTACTCTGAACCTTGTTGTTCCAGTATATTTTTCTTCAGTTTATATCTGACTTTAGAGTAACTTAAGTTTTGAACTTCATTGCACTGACTTTATTTTATTTATTTACTTTGTTTTATTGCTTTATTTCATGTTTTGTCAGTGTATCCATTAAACTGAAAGATATTTTCTCAACTAACAATATTTCATTTGCAGACTTTGCTACATCTCTAAATCAAAATATTTATGTTAGATTCACTGTGAAGCCTTATAAGTCCTTGGCAGATTTATTTTTTATTTTTTCTTCTCAATCGTTCTTTTCTTGCAGACCTTGAAATAGTGGTCAGAACTACCCCATTATAGGATAGTGGGCTGTTCATTCCTCCCTTCTGAATGTATACAAGTGGGTCAGCTGTTTTTTTGTTTTGGTCGCATAGAGCTATTTAATTACTTTGCTCCAGTCCAGCTACCAATTAATCCTGTATCTATGTTCCAGAACTACATTCCTGATTTTCATAGATCCTGGTGTGATCCATTCATTGGCTGGTTCAGCTGATCCCTCCTCATGACAGATGGTGATGACATAAATTAAAACTTATGTACTGTACCATGGTTTATAAATATATTCCATCATGTGTATTTAAACAAGAGTATAAGTAGTAGAACACATGGATTTATGAGGGATAGGTCATGTCAAACAAACCTAATAAGTTTCTATGAAAACGTTAGTAGGAACTTAGATCAAGGTAACTCAATGGATGCAGTATTTTTGGATTTTGCAAAGGCTTTTAATACAGTGCTACATGGGAGACTATTGAGCAAACTAAGGGATACAGGAATTGTAAATATCTGCTCATGGATTTAGAACTGGCTAAAAGACAGGAAGCAAAGGGTTGTTGTAGGGTTTCTCAGGGTTCAGTATTAAGTCCTCTCCTTTTCAACATATTTATTAATGACTTAAAAGTAGGATTGGAAAGTAGGATATCCATTTTTGCTGATGACACAAAGCTGTGCAAGGTAATTGAATTACATAATGATGTATTTTCCTTCCAAAGGGATTTGCATAAATTAGAGAAATAGGCAACAAAATGGCAGATGAGATTTAATATGAATAAATGTAAAGTTATGCATTTGGGAAGGAAAAATAGCCATGCAATTCCTATTCTTAATGGAGCAAATCTAGAGGTATCAGATATTGAAAGGGATTTGGGAGTACTTGTGGACAACCGCCTACGTAACAGTTCTCAATGCCAAGCAGCATCTGCAAAGGCAAGTAAAATATCAGCATGTAACTATAGTTTTAAATGTAGAAATGTTAATTGTGATGAACCATATTAAGGTCTACTAGGTACCTTAACTATATAAGTAAAATACCATTTATTCAGATACCACGGTAAGGGTCAGAAGTGAATTAATATATAATTAGACAAAAGAAGAAAATAACTTCCATAACTCAACCAAGACCATGATTTGTCAATTTATCTAAATATCAGCACAATGGATCCACAAGAAAGAATTATTTAAAACAAACATATTTATTGTAACTTATTAAAAACAACAAACGGCGTTGTATAAAAACATAAAATAAGTTGGTATAACCCGCAATGTGTGACGTCTATCACTTTAATAGTTGTGAGCATACGAGCCATTGCTCACGCTTGTAAGCTCGCGTAGCAAGGGCCGCGGCTCGCGCAGCGAGCCTGCACCCATCGCGAAGCGAGGGTTGCAGTTACTGGCAAGGAGCGCCAAAGGCAAAATTTACGAGGGTCGCAGTTGCTGGCAGCGCACGTTACGACCCATTACGACCTCGCAAAAAACGCCCGCAACACGTGCACATCAAAACATGAAAAATACAACAAATACACACAACAAATACATAAAAAGCTTAGTTACAGGAAGAGGGAGCATCCAGGACCTCGAAAACTAAAGTTACACCTCAATTTAACTCAAATTAAAAGAGTTTAGACACTAAAAAATTCTCGAAGCAAGAGAAAAAATGGACGCTGAAAAAAAAAAACGAGGCTACAGCAGTCTAAAGACGCAAAACACCACCAAACACCAATGTATTTGCTGAAAAACACCTACGAAATTAGAAAACAAGGACGCAACCCGAGCAACCACAAAAACATTACAAACACAACAAACAACAAACACATAAAAAGGTTACTCACAGCAAGTGGGGGCACCGAGGACCTCTGCAAGTGAAGTTACACGTCCATTTAACCACAAATTTCGGGGTTTAGAGACCCGAAAATGACCTAAGCGAGAGAAAAAATGGCCGCCGAACAAAACGAAAACGAGGCTAAAGGTCCCTAAACACGCAAAACACTACCATAAACACACAAAACACCACCAAACACCTACGGATATTCCGAAAAAGCCCACCAAACAGATACGAATATTCAGAAAAACTTGCACGACATAGAAAACAAACGACGCTACATCAGCCACATTATTGCACCAAACACCCTTAGCTCACTTACAATTTCATTGCCGTCATTTTTTGACGGGCAATATTCTAGTATACAATAAAAGTCTTCAGTTAATAAGTACATATAATCATAGGAACAATAAATGGAGCAAACTAGATATAATAATAATCCCAAAAAATCTCTAATGCAATTGAACAGTTAGGGAAAGCAGCCAAATAACATATTGTTAACCTGATTCAATTGAGCTATTGCAAGTTACTGTAGCCCGTAAGTGAGGCCACAAGTTAATTTGTTAGTCAATTGGCGTTTTTTTGCTGGCTCCAAATGGGTTACAGGTTACTGGTTACGGCCTTGAAAACTTTGTGATGGTTAAACCTGGAACTTACAACCTCCGAAACTTTTGATCTTTCCATTCCGCAAGAGTTACGATGGCTAAAATCGCAAATCGCTATTCAATTGCCCCAATTCCCCAAGACCGCAAATCTTTTCACACCCATAAATGGCAAATGTAGGAGAAAATCCTACGAGTATTAAAGAGGACCCGCAAGGTGGTTAAACACTTGGTTGTAGCACTGTAACTGCAAAAAAAAATTAATACTGCACTATAAACAACGGGGAAAGCGATGAAAGACAATAGCATTAATTTCACAACAGTTTCAAGCTCGCAAATCTGCAGTAAATCAAATTAATTTTTAGGTTTCATTTCGGGGTTATATCGATCTCTGGAATCGATGAGTTAATACATATCAGGCCACCCACATGGACTAGAACAGTATAGGCATTAAGTTTCATAATTCTGTATTTGAGGGTTTGCGAGTTTGATCGCTTATCCGACACCCGAACCTAATTGATTGAAATGTAACCTCCTTGTTTTACTGCCGTAATGATAACGGTCTCATTTTCTAATGGCTGATTCAAAATAGGAGCTTACGGTCTTACTTAATTGATCATAATCCCTCCTTGAACTGCTATGAACCAGTGCATGGTTTACGGAGTCGGCTTTGCGGGTTTCTTTAATTGAATAGCTCTGGAATCGGAGACAAACGGGAGACTGCAGCATGCCGGCAGAAATACGGACTAAATCCTGCGAGATGCAGGCTTGCAATTGAATTGTAAATAATACAAATACAACAGTGCAAATAATTATTATAACTGAGTGTCCACAAATTAAAAATTAATACATTACAAAATTGATAAATAATTGTGACTTTATTAAATAGAGATGTCACAAATTGGGGGATATAATAACTTATTTTATGTTTTTATGCAACACAGTTTGTTGTTTTTAATGTTACGATAAATCGTTTTTTTTTATAATTGTCTCTTTTGGGTCCATTGTGCAGATATTTATATTAATTGAAAAATCATGGTCTTGGTTGGGTTATGGAAGTTCTCTGTTCATCTTTTTTTTAATTGACTATAGTTTTAAAGTATAACATATTGGGAACTACCAATGTGTCATTTTATTAAACAGGATCCATAGAAAACGCTAGAAGTAGAAATATTATCAGACTTATTAAATTGCGATTCAGCCAATTGAATAGGGCTCTTTATAAGCACAGAGCATAATTTATTTTTACAGAAGTTTTTAGTTAGTGAAGACCTTGTTTTTGGATAGAAGTTTACTAGCTAAAAACTTCTGTAAAAAACTATGCTGTGTGCTTATATAGAGCACTATTCAATTGGCCAAATCCCAATTTAAAAACGCTGTATATGTTTTAATGTCACTTATCCCACTTTAACACTGTTTGATAAATATACTTTATAAAGTATTGCTGAAAAATCTAATATCAAGAATGGTTAAATATTTTAAAATGTTAAAAATATATTTCAGTCTTAAGTTGCTTTGAGATAAATCCTTACTTCTTATATATTTATTATTAGCTGATCAAGCTGTTCAGCCTAGTCATTAGGTGAAGGTTATCATTAGCACTGGTTATAGCATTTGGATACATTTTTTTAAAGAATCAGGACAACCTACAAGCTGTTGATGAAATGTCCTGGGATTTTATCACACTGCGCCAATAATGATACAAATGATAGAGCTAATCAAAGTTTTTAGTTAGTGACCTTCTATCCAAAAGCAAGGTCTTCACTAACTAAAAACTTCTGTAAATAAAATATGCTATGTGCTTAATTAGAGCCCTTTTAAATTGACCAAATCGCAATTTAATAAGGCTGCAAATGTATTAAGGTGACCACTCTGCACTGTGTGTGTAGAACAGTTAAAATCAAGTAGCAAATGTGTAAAATGTTTTAATTTGAAGCTCTTTTTGACAGGTTCATAATTGTGCTGCTATGTTAGCTATTATAAACTGTTTATTTAGCCTTAGTCTAAACATGAATCAACTGGGCCTCACAATATATTACGTTTATAGGGACATTTTATTTGGTCCTGAAGGGACCATAAATTACAAGCTTCCTTTAAATGATCATATTTGACTTTACTGAAATAATAAGACCCACATTTTCCGCTTGAGATTGGAAACCAAATTAATCAGCTGACTCCAACAAACACAGCATGCTTATTATTGCTGTCCTTATATGAGGCTCTTCCAGGCTTAAACATATTTCTGGTTTAAATATATGTAAAAAACTCTTATAAAACATATGCATCAATTGGACAAAGTCAGGACATTTTTTTTTCACTGTTTTTTCTGTGCTCTGTTTGATGATGTAGAGCAGTACTGATAAATGCTGTGTACCTTTAATCGCCTGCACCCTTATCACCTATAACTTGTTGTATCTTTGTATGTTGTCAGTTCTTCTTCAGAAAATTTACATTGACAAAATATCCTGCTGCAGGTTGTTTCTTTAAAATTTTAACTTTTTCTAATTAACATTTGAAGCTTCATCTTAATGATACAAACAGAGTTAACACAGATACTAACCTTTATGGAGTAAGAAAGGGAGAGAAGATAAACTGGACGTTAATTAACAAGTTTCTGTGATACTGTGTATCTGTTACTCATAATTTAATAAACTGATAAAAAACTAATCAAAGAGCTTCAGGAGATAAACACTGCAACTACAATCAAGGCTTAAATCAGCCCCTGGAAATAATAATATTTTATTATATCATACATTTGACTGAAGATCAGTTCTTACACGCACCTTCAACATAATGAGTGTAATTTAATTCAGATCTTATCAGTGAAACTGGGACAAATCATTATCTAAATGCTGTTTTTTTCTTATTTTTTAAACCCCAGAAAGTTTCTACACATTGTGCAGTCTTGTTTTATTTTATTCATACCTGTTTATTATTTTTAAACATTCTCCTCTGGAGTACATTTTTCATATAACAACTGCTCATGCTGACTTTTTTGTCTTTTCCCCTGATCACCTGGGACTCCTATTAAATGCATTTTTTTCTCTTTATAGGTATATGGAAAGTTTCTGGATTTTACTAGATATATACTATACCTGTGCATCATATGCAGAGAATAACATTCAGTTCCATTTCTCACTAGTCTGCATATTCTGAGGTCCGTTCTCTTGAACTCTGGTGCTAATTATGGAAGCTCATCAGCAACACCAGCTCTTCCATCTGCAAGTACTTAAGGCATCCAGACAGAGACTCACTGCTTAGTATTTATGCTCTAAGATTTTAGATAAGCTTTTGACTGTGTTTGACCCAGCCTGTTTCATCAATTAAAGCACGGTATACCCAACCTTAAGTATAGCTATATATCCATAGTGCTAAGGAGTATGCTTATAAATACAAACAAAAAGGCGAGACAATCGATATAATAAAAGTTCAATAAGCTTAAAACCAATGTCCAAAAAATTACATAGGTACATAATTACATAGCAATTAAGGTTGAAAGAAGACTTTCAGTCCATCAAGTTCAACCTTTTAAGATCCCCTCTTATCTGCAATATGTGGATTTGTTATTAATTAATTAGTTGTTAATTGTTAATTAATTATTAACCAACTTTTATTTATTTTTTATTTTTTAAAATTATTAATTAATCCAAAGGAAGGGAAACAGAAAAAAAGCCAAGTGAAATTTAGCCAATCGTCTCAAAGGAAAAAAAAAAATTCCTTCCTGACCCCAGATACTGGCGATCAGATTTCTCCCTGGATCAATACACTCTCTTTAATTATCCAGGATAACCTTGAATTCCCTTCCTAATTAGAAATAAATCCAGTCCCCTTTTAAAGTTATTTATCGAATCTGCTGTCACCACCTCCTCTGGTAGAGAATTCCACACATTAACCACCCTTACTGTGAAGAACCCTTTTCATCTTTAAGTTGGAAGCTTTTTACTTCTAACCTCAAGGGATGTCCTCTTGTCAGTTGAAAACCTCTTAGCACAAAAAGCTCCCTTGACAAATCTTTATACGGACCCTGGATGTATTTATATAAGGTAATCATATCTCCTCTTAGACGCCTTTTTTTCTAGAGAAGATAAGCTAAATTTCGTTAGTCTTTCTTCATAACTTAGCACCTCCATTGCCCTAATTAGTGTTATTACCCTCCTCTGTACCGTTTCCAGCTCTAAAATGTCCTTTTTATGAAGTGGTGCCCAAAATTGTACTACATATTCCAGATGAGGGCATACTACATATTTGTATAGTGGCAGAATTATATTTGCTTCCCTTGCTTCTATACTCTTCTTAATACATGCTAATATTGTATTTGCCTTTGCAGCTGCTGCTTGGCTTTGAGCACTGTTACCTAGGTTGTTGTCCACAAGCACTCCTAAATCCCTTTCAATATCTGATACACCTAGATTTGCTCCATTAAGATTATAAATTGCATGGCTATTTTTCCTTCCCAGATGCATAACTTTATATTTATTCATTTTAAATCTCATCTGCCATTTAGATGGCCATTCCTCAACTTTATGTAAATCCCTTTGGAGGGAAAGCACATCAGTATCTGATTTAATTACCTTGCACAACTTTGTGTCATCAGCGAAAATGGAGACACCACACTCCAATCCCACCTCTAAGTCATTAATAAAAATGTTAAAAAGGAGAGGACCTATTACTGAACCCTGAGGAACCCCACTTACCACATTAGTCCAATCAGAGTATGTTCCATTTACAACAACTCTTTGCTTCCTGTCTTTTAGACAACTCTCAATCCATAAGTAGATATTTACTGCAATTCCTATATCCCTTAGTTTGCTCAATAGTCTCCCATGTGGCACTGTATCAAAAGCCTTTGCAAATTCCAAATAGACCACATCCACTGAGTTGCCTTGATCCAAGTTCCTACTAATCTCCTCATAGAAACTAATTAGATTGGTTTGACAAGACCTATTCCTCATAAATCCATGTTGATCCCTACTTATAATCCTGTTCAAATAGAAATATTCTTGTATATTATCCCTTCTTAACACTTCTAAAAGCTTTCCCACTTCAGAAGTGAGGCTCACTGGTCTATAATTCCCCGTATTTGCTCTTGCTCACTTTTTAAATATAGGTATCACCTCTGCTTTTCCCCAGTCATCTGGTAGAGACCCTGTGTTGAGTGAATCTTGAAAAATTAAATATAGTGGTTTGGCTATTACAGAACCCAGTTCCCTCAGTACCCGTGGATGTATTCCATCAGGACCCGGGGTTTTATTAACATTTATTTTTTCCAACCTGTTTTGGATTTCTTCCTGCGTTAACCAGTTATTTGGGGAAGGTAGTGTAGCCCCATTATGTTGCCAACTGGTACCTCCCTTGTGTATACCGAAGAAAATAACCTATTTAGCTCATCTGCCTTTTCCTGGTTACTAATTTTCAGACAACCTGTGTCACATTGTAATGTTCCTATAGCTTCCTTCGTCATTTTCTTCCCATTAATATACTTAAAAGATATTTTAGGGTTAGTCTTACTCTCTTTTGCAATTCATTTTTCATTTTATATTTTAGCCAATCTAATAGCGCTTTTGCAAGCCTTGTTGATTTCCTTGTACTCCTGTAAAGCAGTCTCTGTCCCCACTTGATTGTACATTTTAAATGTCTGTTTTCTACTCTGTATCTTGAACTTTAAATCATTGTTAAGCCACATTGGATGGGATTTACTCATTTTACTTTTATTCCCACATGGTATATGCCGATGTGTCTGTATATTTAGAAAGGAAATAAACGTTGTCCATTTATGTTCAGTGTTTTTACCTATCAGTTCTCTGTCTCAGTCTATACTTTGTATTGCTGCCCTTAGACCGTTAATATCTGCCCTTTTAAAATTAAAAGTTTTAGGTTGGCCCCTTAAAATTTAGTTTTTTTAATTCAATCTCAAATGAAACTGTGTTGTGATCTCTGTTTCCCAACGGTTGCCCTATTCCAACATTTGATACTATATTGATATTATTTGTGATGACTAAATATAAGATAGCTTCATTTCTAGTAGGCTCTTGTATAACCTGGGCCAGATAAGGATCCCTGAGTGTACTCAAGAACCTGTTCCCCTTAGCAGAACTGCTGGTCTCATTTATCCAGTTAATTTCAGGGTAATTAACATCTCCCATTATTAGAACTTGACCATGCTTAGCTGCATTTTCAATCTCTAACAATAATTGTATTTCCTCACTTTCAGCTATATTTGGGGGTTTATAGCATACTCCTACTAATATTATTTTGGAATTTGCTGCTCTGCTATTTAACTCTACCCACAAACATTCAACTTTATCACTAGGTCCACCATAAATATCTTCTCTGACTATAGGCTTAAATTCAGGCTTAACATACAGACAAATCCCTCCTCCTCTTTTACCATTACCCCTATCTTTCCTAAATAGGTTATAACCATCCAGATTAACAGTCCAGTCATGAGATTCATATGTATATATATATAAATATATATATATTCACACCCCTTGGCATTTTTCATGTTTTGTTGCCTCACAACCTGGAATTAACATGGATTGTTTGAGGATTTGCATCATTTAATTTACAGAACATGCCCACAACTTTGAAGATGTTTTTTTTTTTTTATTGTGAAGCAAACAACAAATAGGACAAAATAACAGAAAAAGTAAATGTGCATAATTATTTAATACTTTGTAAAGCCACCTTTTGCGGCAATCACAGCTCCAAGTCGCTTTGGATAAGTCTCTATCAGCTTGCCACATCTTACCACTGGGATTCTTGCCCATTCCTCCTTGCAAAACTGCTCCAGCTCCTTCAAGTTGGATGTTTGCGCTTGTGAACAGCAATCTTTAAGTCTGGCCACAGATTTTCTATTGGATTGAGGCCTGGGCTTTGACTAGGCTATTCCAACACATTTACATATTTCCCCTTAAACCTCTCAAGTGTTGCTTTAGCAGTTTGTTTGGAGTCATTGTCATGGTGGAAGGTGAACCTCCATCCTAGCCTCAAATCACGCACAGAGTGGTACAGGTTTTGCTCAAGAATACCCCTGCATTTTGCACAATCCATCTTTCCCTCAACCAGACATAGCATTTTCTTTGATGGCTGAAAAGTTAAATTTCAGCCAGACCAGAGTACCTTCCTTCATACATTTTGGGAGTCTCCCACATGCCTTTTCACAAACTCAAAACATGCCATTTTGGTTTTTGCTTAAAGTTTTGGTTTTATTTTTGTCACGCCAGTCTCTGCTGTGGAACTCTGCAGCTCCTCCAGGGTTACCTTAGGTCTCTGTGCTGCTTCCCTAATTAATGCCCCCATTGCCTGGTCCGTGAGTTTTGGTGGGTGGCCTTCTCTTGGCAGGTTTGCTGTTGTGCCATGTTCTTTCCATTTGGTTATGACAGATTTGATGGTGCTCCTGGGGCTCATCAAAGATTTGGATATATTTTTATAATCTAACCCTGACTTGTACTTCTCAACAACATTGTCCCTTACACCTTAAAAAAGGTGTGTGTATGTAATAACAGATCATGTGGCACACAAATTGCACACAGGTGGACATCATTTCACTAATTATGTGACTTCTGAAGGTAATTTGTTGCACCGGAGCTTTTTATGGGCTTGCTAACAAAGGGGGTAAATACATACGCACATGACAATTTTCTGTTTTTATTTCTAAAAATAGTTTTATGTATAGATTTTTCTTATTTCACTTCACCAACTTAGACAATTGTGTTCTGATCCATCACATAAAATTCAGATTAACAAAACATTGAACTTAAGGCTGTAATGTAACAAAATAGGTAAAAAGTCAAGGGGGGGGGGCGAATACTTTAGCAGGGCACTGTATATATATATATATATATATATATATATATATATATATATATATATATATATATTTGAGGACACATTTGCATTTGCAGTGTAATAACTGTTTTTTCTCGGAATTCTGAGCTGGAAGAGTGTTTTATTAATTTGTTTTAGTCATTTAAATGTGAACACAGATGTCTTTTGTATTTACTGTACTACTGTATGGTGGAGGGCTTCTATCGCTCTTTTGCCCACCATATTATAAATGATTGTTGTGGTGAACTACTTACCCATAAGGTCCACAACACAGGCTGAGATCCCGCTCCATGCTGATGATAGCCAGTAAGCTTGAAACAGCTGTACATGGAAAGGATACTCAGCTTGTGTTTTCTCCAACCTTGGCTTTGCATAAAAGCTGTGAAATGCAGCATGTATAAGCTTAAAGGAAGCCATGTTTGATAATGGCTATGGGTTGAAGAGTGAGGCATTTCTAGGCACATTTGCAGGTCCCAGCTCAGCTTCCCAGAATGCAGTGTAGTAACTGTTTTTCTCAGAATTCTGAGCTGGAAGCAGGTTTTTTAACTTGTTTTAGACATTCAAATGTGAACACAGATGTACTATTTATTTACTATATATATATATATATATAGAGATGTCGCGAACAGTTCGCCCGCGGACTATTTGCAACGATTTTGGCATGTTCGCTTTCGCATTGGACGGCGAACATATGCTCTTTTCGGTTCGCATCCTATTCTTTATCATTGAGGAAACTTTGACCCTGCACCTCACAGTCAGCAGACACATTCCAGCCAATCAGCAGCATACACTCCCTTCCAGGGCCTTCCATCTGAAGGACAGCATACATTTTAGAATCATTCTGAAGCTGCATTCGTTGTGAGAGGACAGATAGTGTAGCTGCTGAAGATTTAATAGTGAAATAGATAGCCAGGCTGTGTATTTAGCTTCCACTACAGACCTGAAGGACTAAATCTAATTTCAGTTGCCTGCCTGTATCAGGCTCACAGCTTATATTGTGCTCAGTAAAATAAAACAACACTTTTTTGACTGTAATAGATTGAATAGCAA
Organism: Discoglossus pictus; assembly: GCA_027410445.1. Lineage (NCBI taxonomy): Eukaryota > Metazoa > Chordata > Amphibia > Anura > Alytidae > Discoglossus > Discoglossus pictus. The sequence continues at coordinate 96,485,896 of CM050173.1, read as the reverse complement.
TTGCCTGCCTACAGGCGTGTGTGTGAAGCCTATTGTATCTACTCTGCCAACTTTTGCCAGTGCACAGTGATACTTCATATCTGGTGCAACCGTAGTGTACAGTGACATAAAACAACACTTTTTTGACTTTAATAGATTGAATAGCAATTGCCTGCCTACAGGCGTGTGTGTGAAGCCTATTGCATCTACTCTGCCAACTTTTGCCAGTGCACAGTGAAACTCATATCTGGTGGCACCTTAGATTGCACGCCCAGTGCCCCAAATTTGAAGAAGGTCTGACCAAGCATCTTTTTCCATCTCCCTGTTCCAAAAATCAATGCCATATACACTTCCTCTAATAGTGGACATAACAGGGATTAAACCGATTGGAATAGTACTACTAAACAGTACACACCTTATAATAACGCAGACAGAGGCAACGCAGAGAGAAGAGTCTGAAGAAGAGGAGTCAAAGGAGGAAGGTGGCTTTGAGGAGGTGGAAGACCAAACACAGCAGGCATCCCAGGGGGCTTGTTGTCACCTTTCGGGACCCTTGGTGGCTGGGTGGAGGAAGAGACCTTCAATGACATCAGTGAGGACATGGGACATGGCTAGCTTGGTATCCAACCTTGTGCAAATGGGGAGTTTGCGGTTGTGCAAAGGGACTGTTTGCGGTTGTTTGCGGTGCATTAAACGGGGAGATTGGTCTGTTACTGTGAAGCGGGTGTAACCCTTACACTACCTGATTGATACAACATCACACCTGATGTTTTAAAGCATGTTATTCCAAACAATTTAGGAATGTTAGGTGATTTATGCCCTTTATGGCTTAAAACCAGACTCTGCATCAACTATGTAATTTTCCGTGGGAGTTTTGCCATGGATCCCCCTCCGGCATGCCACAGTCCAGGTGTTAGTCCCCTTGAAACAACTTTCCCATCACTATTGTGGCCAGAAAGAGTCCCTGTGGGTTTTGAAATTTGCCTGGCCATTGAAGTCTATGGCGGTTCTCCAAGTTCGCCCGTTCTCGAACATTTCAAAGAAGTTCGCGTCCGCTGTTTGCGAACCTAAAATTTGTTGTTCGCGACATCACTATATATATATATATATATATATATATATATATATATAACTTTCAGACCTTATATGCAGAGTCCACACACTTAGTCTTGAAGATACAGTTTCTGGAAGGTGATTCAATCACGGTCATAGTATGTATCAAGTAGAAAGCCGTTTCAGGAGTGTGCTGCTTCTTCACAAGGCACCGTCCATAGTGGTGCCCACAAGGATGATATAAATCACTTCTGCGTTTAATCATTTACTCTGTCTTATGATGTTCTTCCTGACCCTGGATTGTGTATAGTTACTCGTGGATGGTTTTCTGCACTGTTTTTACTATGATTCTAATTTTTCCCTTTGCTCTCAGATCCCTCAGCTACTGGGCTTCCACTACCTGGCAGAGGTATAAAGAAACAATCAGTGACAATATATTTAAAACAATATATTTAGCTGAGGATTGTGCTACCAAGTATATCCAGTTCACAAACCCCCTAAGTGGCTCTGCTAATATTCTGTTAAAATTATACAATCACTTTAACCTTTTGAAATTAAGTTTACTGAACACTATAATATTTTGACATTTTGTAAACATTTTGTAATATCACATATATAGTTGTGAGCAATACGAACTGTTGCTAACATTGCATCACAACTGCCGTAGGTGCTCATCCCTTATGACCCTGTATGACAGTCACTCACTGCGCTGGTGGAGATAAGTGCCATAGCCGCTCATCCCGACGTCCCGCAGGACAGGCAGTAGGGGTGCAAGGGCCATTTGTGACCCACGGCACTACCTGGTTCCTGCCAGGGGAGAACTCGTGATGAGTGCCACAGGCACTCATTGCCAGGTCCCCCAGCATTGCATCACCCCCAAAGTGTCTCCTCCCACCTTCCCCTCATCCTTCTCCTCATCCCTTTCCCCCTTCTACAATTACCCCCCCCAAACCTCTCCCCTCACTTACCTGCACCAGCTGCTCCTTCTGCTCTCCATCGCATCTTCCAGCTGTGTCAGTATCCGGCATATGTAAATGATGTGATGCAACATGCGCGTCACACTAGCATATGCCGGACGCAGCAGGAAGACGCAATGGAGAACAGAAGGAGCAGCTGATGAAGGTAAGTGAGGGGAGAGGGGCATCACCCCCTGTGTCTCCTCCCTCCTACCCCTCATCCTCCTTATCCTCATCCTCCTCCTCCCTTTCCTCCTCCTCCCTCGCTTCCCTCATCCTCTTCCTCCCTCCCTCCACTCATCCTCCTCCTCCCTCCCTTCCCTCATCCCTCCTCCTCCCTTCCTCCCTCTGCAATTAACCACACCCCCTACTCGCACTTACCTTCATTGCGCTGCTGTACATTGTGTCTTCTGTGTCGGAACCCGGCATATGACGTCACATGCGAGTCAGGTCATTAGCATATCCTGGGTCCCGACACAGCCAGAAATCTCACTGGACAGCAGCAGGAGCAGCTGATGGAGGGGAGAGGGGGTAAATTGGAGAGGGGGTAAGGGAGGAGGAGGGAGGAGAAGGATGAGGGGAGGGAGGGAGGAGGAGGATGAAGGGAGTGAGGAGGAGGATGAAGGGAGGGAGGGAGGGAGGAGGAGGGTTAGGGGAGGGAGGGAGGATGAGGGGATTGAGGAGAAGGATGCGGGAGGAGAAGGATGAAATGAGAAAGGGGGAAGGAAACAGACACATGGGAGAGGGGAAGAGACACAGGGGAGGGGAGGAAGAGACACATTTGAGGGGGAAAGAGACACAGGAGAGGGGGAAGGGGCACAGGTGGGTGGGGAGTGACACAGGGGAGGGGGGAAGAGATGCAGATGAGGGGGGAAGAGACACAGGGGATGGGGGATGACACACAGGGGAGGTGGGAAGACACACAGGGGAGGGAGAAGACAGAACAGTCAAAGGGGAGGGTAAGGGGGGCCAGAGACAGGGGTGGGGGGAATAGACACAGAGGAGGGAGAGGGGGGAGATACACAGGGGAAGGAGAGAGGGAGAGACACAGGGGAGGGAGAGGGGAAGAGACAAAGGAGATGAGGGAAGAGACACAGGAGAAGGAGAGCAGGGCAAAAAGACACAGAGGGGGTAGAGGGGGGAAAGACACAGGGGAGCGAGACAGGGGAACAGACAAAGGGGAGGGAGAGGTGGAAACAGACAGATGGGAAGGAGAAGGGAGAAGAGACACAGGGTAGAGAGAGGAGGGAAGAGACACTGAGGAGGTAGAGCAGGGCAAACAGACAAAAGACAGGGGAGGGAGTAGGGGGAACAGACACAGGAGAGAGAGAGGGGAACAGACAGAGGGAGAGAGGTGGACAGAGAAAGTGGAGGGAGAGAGGTGGACAGAGACAGGGGAGGGAGAGGGGGGAACAGACACAGGATTTATTACACCATGTTATTAGTACAAAAGGAATAATACATAGAAATCTCAGTTTTTCTCAACCCAAAATATGTATTCCTGTGTAGGAAAATATAAAAATCAGCTTTTTATTAGTAGCCTCAAATTGCTCTCTGACATACCATGGTATGTTGCTATCTTAACAACGTATGCATGAAATCCTCATGGATCTGTTTCCATGTTGCAAATGTCTGGATCCATTTTGACATTTCTTTGATGTGCCTTTTCCTAAACTACTGCTGTTATGTTTAAAATATATTTAACACGTAATCATATACATGTATCATATACATTTTTACTATGTCATGCCTTTAATAAATATAGCACCCATAAGACTCACATTGGAATTGTCTTCTTGAAATATTTCTGCCATTCTGTTCTTGGGTTACTTTGTATCAGATATCTTGAATACACTCATCTGGATTTAAGCCTGGAATTATTTTGTCCACAGAGCAATATTAAAACCTATAATAATGGAACAGGAGCATCTGTTGGAGATAATGTTAGTCAGATGCAGAAAGCTTATTATCACATTTAAAGCTTAAATAACTGTACAGATCAGCTTCACCTCTTCTGATCATCGACATCCTCCTCTCCTTATTACTAGACACCACGCTGCTCTGTGTACTTATTTGCATATAAAAGCTTGCTGAAAAATAAAGATTTACGTGATTAGCTCAGCATGGAAATGCATGATTTTGCTACGCTCTCAAAAATGGTTATCAAGATTTAACAGAGCTGCAAATGACTTTGCTTAAATACATTAGGAAAAAAAGTTCACTCATTAAAAGAATTAGGTTACAGAATTTATAAGTTTGCAATATTATTGTTACTGGTCTTTTAATAGAGCAAACAGGAAGTCAATTGGTTAATTAAACACCTGTTTCTGAAATGTCCCAGAGTTTGTTAGCGAGCATATCTAAACAAACAAACAAATGTCCACCAAGCATTTATCAAAACAAGTCCAGGATAAAGGTCTGGAGACGCACCAGTCAGGATGGGGTTATAAAAAGCATCTTGTTGTGGGTAGGTGTTTCGTTAATATGGATGAGCAAACTAGTTAGGATTGAGGGTAGAATGGATGGAGCCAAATACAGGTTGATTTAGATAAAATACTGATTCAGTCTGCAAGAGACTTCAAACTAGAGGAGAAGTTTGCCTTCCAACAGGAAAATAATATTCTGTGGTAAAATTTGAAAATTAGTTTTATCCAACCCAACAGAGTTTGAGCAATTTTGCCAAGAAGAATGTGTTAGAATTGCAGGTTTGAGTTGTACATAGCTACCATATCCCAAAAATCCTCCAAAATCCTCCAAGCTTTAATTATAGCAAAATCTGTTGAAATATCCAAATGGTGAATACTTGTTCAAGGCATTGTAAATACAACATTTATTTTTAAACTATTGTAATAAAGTTTGCTTACTTGGAGGTTTATATTTGCCTTTTGCTTAGAAAGTTCATACCTTGGAGGAGCATTGGATGAAGATTAACTCTCTTTTCAGAATATATATCTTTGTTTTAAACTTTTACCTTATTTATTAGAAATCTGATCTGCCTTGACCCAAGCCTATTATTCCCATCTGCACAAACTGAACCTGCTTCTGAATTAGTATACCTGGCCATTTTTCTAGGATATGTAATTTGTTACTTCAATATGGACAGTTATCTAGTCCTCTAGGGTAATATAAAAGTACTTTACAGGTTGCTCTCCATAATGGGCGTAGGAGCCCAAAAAATCTGGGGGGTTAATTAAATTCTACTCCAAGGAGGGGGAGCTCTGGGGGTCCCCATTGCTTCAGTGCCCCTCAAAAACTTTCACGGGAAATACATACTACTCCATCTTTAGTGGCCAAATCTGATACTGCACAATTAAGTTTAATTTGTTGTCTACCCTATTTTTTTTAATCTAGGGAGAATTTGTAACCCCCCCTCCATGCACCCCAGTCCCTACGCCCCTGCTCTCCATCTACCCAGTGCTACAGAAAATCAACACTCAGGACTAAGTAATTACTTCATAGTACTTGGCACACCCCCAGTCTGGCAGGGACACTGTTGTGTTAAGTAGATAAGGCTCCACCCATGTGTGTAGGAAATGGGGGAGGGGATTATGGGGATATATCCCCCTCCCAGATTTTTTAATATCTGTATGTAGATATAGAGAAGCTCTTTGTATAACATGCGCTGCATACGCCAGAATTATTTTGATTCCTGCATTCTTGCCTCCAACAGATGATCATTTTTAATATTGATCCAAGCTTACAGAATTGTTGCCCCCTCCTCATGTGTATCAATAACTCAATATAGCAATTATCATACAATCACTAATTGAGCCAATGTAAAAATTAAGAGCAACACTCGGAGCACAACTGAAATAAGTAAAATGGAAAAGTAAGAAAGATTGTGTGAATGAACAGCAGGAAACATTTAACAAAAAAGCACATTAGTTAATTAGTTGGCTTTCAGAAGGTTTGTTATTTATTCTTATATCTGATTGATATTGCTCCTTTAATTAAAACAGGCGAGTTATTATTCTGATAAATAGCAAATGGAAATATTTCATTTTCCAATCAGTATGTAAGGAATCCATAAACTTGGTTCAATCAGTAAAGTAAATGATTCTGCCAATTTGGATGGATTCCAGAAAGGGCCAATATTCAGCATCCAGACGGTGGGTCTGATGGTTAAAAGCTTTTCTGCTAATCAGTGAAGTTTATTTAGATTTCTGAATCAATTTCCTCTTCTCTTCTCATCAGAAACCTCCTGCTGAAAAGCTGCTCCCAGGAAATCAAGAGCCAGATATGACTTGAAACAGTAAAAATGACAGCAAGTAGCACCCAGCCCACGGCGTGATGGGCTCCAACTGGAAGATTTCACTTTTCTATCTTTTTCATCTTTAAAATTGATATTGAAGTGTGACAAGCAATTTTTTTGTAACATTGCTAAACTCCTAGTTTTCTGCAGACTATGCACTTTGGCAAAGTTTTGTAAAGCCTTTAAGAGAGATAAGCAAATATCTGGATGGATTAGTTGGCAATGTGATAAAGAAAAATATTTAAAATGTTTCCAATTATCCACATTAGATTACTTGCCATTTTGATATGTTACTAACACACCAAGGAAATATTGTAATAAGGATCAGATGTTTTCAATTTTTTTTAGTTTAATTGGTTCTTCCCCTAAAAAAAGGAGTTTGTGGATGTAAATTGCTATTGGTTTACATAAAAGGCACCTCATAGATATTTAAGGAATATGTATTAATTGTGAGTAACACTGTAATAATACAGGGAAACTGTAATTAAGAAACGGAAGTATACATTGTTGTCTAGCTTAGAATTAACCATTGTGCATTCTTTAAAGTATGACAAATATTATTTTGAATGCTGAATATGTAATTATTTCAAATGCAACCATCATGGCCAATAGTACACATTTATATATGGAGAACAAATATTCTCCTGGCTAATTTCAAATTACTTGTCATGCAATTGCATTCACTGCATATCACAGTGGACCTGACTGATTGTTAGGGACTTCCCCATAAGCCTCAACCTTTTGTAGAAGATAGCTACTATTTCTCCCAATTCCTTCCCACATAATGTACCCTGCACAGGTAGAATTAGTCCTAGTCTTCATACAATGTTCTCACCACACCTATGCACCTTTACGAGAGGAGAGAAAGTCAAGTTGGGAAATGTTTACTTTGCATTAATGTTTTTATTTACTTGACAAGTTTTTCCTTGGGTTTGTGCTGTGTTTCTGGCACTTTGATGGAGGAACAGCATACAGGAAGCTATAATACTTTCAAAGTTTTATGACAATATTAGCCAATGGTTCAAAATAATAAACCAAAACAATTCAAAGAAAATAACAGGCATAGCTTTCACTGAAACATTACATTTACTGATAGACAGTGTCCTTACTATCCAACTCCCATTCAGTCGTACCTGGGTGGGGCACAAACAAAACAAACAGTTCAATAGCTTGTTTACATTCACTGGCCTCCATGTTTCCACTTTGCTGTCTCTCTGTGTTTTTATTCTAACTTCCTACACCAGCACAAACATTTCTCTGTGTGTGTCTTTTTTTCAACTCAAATAAACTCTGCACACACTGTAGGTCTCTGTAGGTTTATCCTCTTTGCTTCACCCCAGACCAATTGCAGACTGCAAACTGCGAGCCATAAAAACCCACATACAATTTCCAGGAACTGTCTTAAGTCATGCCTGATCAGGTGCAGCTAATCAGTTGCTCAGAAAAATTAACTCCTTTACAGATAATTCCTCTTGGGGAAAGAAAGTTTTGCAAAGTCTGTGGCTCACACAAACTCTTGTATAATTTTGTCACATTTCCTTATTGTTCTGTTACTTATAAAAAGGGTGTGCCTTGTAAATAAACATATAGTCCCTTTGAAGAAAACAAGCATGAGAGTTGTTGTTCTTATTGGGGTACCAGGGTCTTCTTTCATGGGAAAAGCTTTTTTTGTGCCCTCTACCTTCCAGCCTATAATCATCTCAGAGTCCAAGTGCTGAATGCTCTCCCCAGATCCAGAACCATAGCCTAATTGGAGGTATTTCCTGAGCATTGCTAGTCCAGCTTGCTGGGTTCCTTGACACTGATGTTAAATGATTCTGGAACTACCGTTCTGAAAACGTAATCTCCCCAAAATTAAAACATCAGAAGTACAAGCCGCATCTGAGCTTACTTATAAAGAACTATTGACAACCATCATCCTTTCATATAACTATAGATATCCCTAAATGATTTAAATATATAAATCTTCTGGTTACATAGTTTCAGTAGGTATGAAAACCCCTGTTTTTATGTGATCCATGTACCATGGCCATGTGAAATGCTGAGAGTTAAACTGCTCACTGCTCTATACCAACCCTACCTCAATGACTTTAAAGTGTTGCATACTATTCTTCTTTCTGCTTATTACTTCTTTTGGTTCCTTTGTAAGTACCTAGATGTGCCTTACTGATTTGATATTGAATCATATGAGTCTGGATATCTGTGTTCCCCACAAGTAGCAAATGATAACTGGAAAATGTTGCCTTTATTGTACTCATTAACATCAGCAGTAAGAAGATGCAAAGGACTGTTTTACAATATAAGCTACATTTGAAAGGTATTATCAGTAAGAAGAAGCACATTTTATGATTAATTCTTCATTCAATCCCTGCAATCAAGATTGATTGGAAAATATTTAAAAAATTCTTTAAAATACAACTGTAAAACACACAAAGCTGCTTTGGAAAAGAGGGCTATGTTTTTTTTTATAACTATAAAGCTCTGAATCATCCACTTTTTCTTAATAAATAAATAAATATACAAAGATAGTAACTGTAGTTTCAAAGATATAGGAAGCTATTGACTTTGTGAGTTACCAGTTGTCCAATATCATAGTCTGCCATTAAAGCAGTCAATATCAAATAAAGATATTCATTGAAATAGATAACAAGAAGAGAAGATAGAAGGAAATTGAGCAGATTGAGGTAGAGGGATCATTTATCACATGAAAACTGAGACAAGTGACAAGAACAATATTGCATACGTAACAGATCAGTGACTTTACAAAGCACATTTTTACTTTATCAGACTTATATACTTTGTAGATATTACTAAATAAAATATCCCAAGTGCTGTAAATATATTCATAGCTCCTAGCTGTAAATATTTTCACATGCAAAAGTGTTACTGTTCTTTATAAAATATATTGTCATACCTGTTAAGCTATGAAATTAATAATGTAGATATGATGGATTGTACGTATGTCGGTTTATCCAAGAGGTGCTATGAGGATGACCCACTTTAGCCATTGTTTTGGCATTTACTACACCTTCACCTTTGTGCCTTAAATGATTTCTGGTCTACTTTGTCCCTCCTTCTCCCACTATGAACCAAATTATGTTCTAGAAAATAGTCCTGTGACTTGCAGCCCCATTAAATTAGAAGCCCGTAGCGTCAGCAAGCCCGCAAAGGCTGCAGGCTTTAAATTCAGCTGCGTTACAGAGCTATTACATTCCACCGTGCCGTGAGTGACGGGCCACAGATGCAAGCACGTAAACCATTTGTCACACTTGGGTGAGTGGCCGTGAAGATGATCAATTAGTCAAACCTGTAGTTACGGGTTTAGACAGAGCCAATGGCAAATGAGATCATCATCATTACGTCACTGAAAAATGGAGGTTAGATTTCAAAGCCTTACGGGCTTCAATTACAAGTTTCAATCAGACCTGCATTCCAGAAATAATGCTATATTAATAAATCAGTAAATATGATATTCAAGTCCATGCAAGTTCCATTATACTGTATATATTAACACATTGATTGCCGGGATCGATATAATATGGAAATTAAACATGTAAAAAAGTATTTAATGTTGCAGATTTGCAAGCCTGAGAATGTTATGCTATTAATTTTAATACCTAACATCACTTTCCCATGAATTATAAGTACAGTAGTGTGTGTATATTTGAATTTACAGTACTACAGATAGGACTTTAACCCCCTAGCGGGTCCTCTCTAGTACCGTTTGCTTTTTGGCTCCATTTGCGGGTTACAGGCTTGAATGCCAGTGAATTAGTTGCAATTTAATAACGTTATTGGAACGTAACTGTTACGGGCTTGACAGTTCATATTTCCACGTCCCGTAGCCTTTTTTCGCCCTTACCCCGAAAGTCGTTGGAGGGTTGCTTTACTGGACCAATTTAATAGCTGCAAGCCTTGCGGGCTACGTTACGGGCTACGGTTTTACACTTTGAGGGAATTTAATAGGGCTGTTGGAATATTAAATGGAATATATTATTGTTGTTGTCAGGAAGCCAATAAAGTTATATCTAAAGAATCAGAAACACAAAATATAGATTATAAAAAATAATATTGTGTTTGTCATTTTACCATGGAATGTATCATTTGTATGTGCTAATGAGATATGTGTAATACAGCAACTGTTTATTGGTAACAAAAAGTTTTCAAAACCTAAACCCCATATATTAAACTTTTAAGGACAAACCTTCACATGGAATTCAAGCACCACAAGATCAAGGAGTAATTTTATTCAGGCTTTTATCAAGTAGAGAACTTCTATGTTTTATAGTGTGAAAGGAATAATATAAGAATAATCATCTTGCACTTAGTTACTAAAAACAGGAATAATACAGCACCTCCTGCTGAGCCCACTAATAACCATGTTCATGTGAATTTCTCTTTTTCTTTAGGTCAATACGATTTTTGATTATAAAGTTTGTTTTGGAAAATTCTGCTTTTAGTCTTTCATATTTTGCATTTGTCCTTGAGGAGAAGGTACTGAGTTGAATAAAAAGTTTAATACAGTAATTTATGCTGATTACAAACAAAAGTAATTCATAATATCTGACAGTGAACTTTAATTGTATTTTTATTTAGTTTGTTTAATGCATGTTGGAAGAGAAGACTAAATAAAGGGAGCTCTCAAACTTCAGAAGTGCAGAGGATATAGCACATTATAGCAATTTAATCAGATTCAAATATTGCTTTCCCACTGAATCCCACACTGCACAGTAGGCATATCAAATTTTAGATCAGGTCCAATCTTAGTACATTCTCATCCTCCAGTTGATTCAAAGCCTTTCTTGCTGTTTTTTCTCAAATTTGCAATACTTGGTCCAGCTTAAAATAAAAAAATATTCACTTACTTTCCATAACTCATGGACAACGCTGTTTTGTTTATAAATCAGGATGAAATCTCATTGATGCCCCAGAGTACAGATCAGTAGTACGCTTTTACATGGGGGGGGGGGTGATATTAGAGGGCTTGGGTGGACTCCCATCAAAATAAATACTGGATATCTGCTGGGCATCACACTGGCACAATCTATGGGTCAAAAACCTATTACACTCCGTAGACATGACTGGTGGTTCAATGCAGAGAACCTGACACTTGGCTCCACCAGTGCATTAATGATTGCAGATGCAGTGCAGATGATTAAAGGTATATGCAAGTGAGCTGGGTTATTAAAGCATCTGATAGAGGAGAATTAGTAGTGTACGAAAACAATTGTTTACATGAAAAAATACCAAAATAAACATTTGAACCATTACACTAAAGTTTGCTGAATTTCTTGCATTGGAAAACTGTTTTCTATCAATGTTGACACCCCCTGAAAACCCCAGCGAAAAGTAGCATTCATAATACTTTGTATCTTTTGGGTCTGTGAATTGAGCTGCATCTTTCCTTTTGTTTTTGGTAAAAACCAGAACAAGGTCTGTGTCCCGTAATTCACTGGTTGTTTTATCTACATCCCAGGTGATACTTCCCCCAGCCCCAGTGAATTTCCCCTGTAACCCCCCTCAGCCCCTGTGAATTGCCCCGTGACCTCCCCAGCACAAGTGAATTGCCCCCTCACCTTCCAAAGCCCCAATGAATTGCCCTGTGAACTCCCCCAGCCCCAGTGAATTGCCCCATGACCTCCCTCAGCCCCAGTGACTTGCCCTGTGACTTCCCCCAGACCCAGTGAATTGCCCTTTCACCTCACACTCAGACACTCAGACACACTCACACAGACACACACTCACATTGTCACAGACACACTCACACAGACACACACAAACACATGCTATCACACTCTCAGACACTCACACTCTCAGACACTCAAACACTCACTCACACACTCTCAGACACTCAGACACATGCTATCAGATACTCACACTCTCGAACACTCACACTCTCAATCACACTGAAACACTCACACAATTAGACACTCACACTGACACACACTCACACAAACACTGTCAGACACTCACACTCACTCACACTCTCAGACACACACTCTCAGACACACATACACACTCTCAGACACTCACACTCATGCAAACACTTTCAGACACACACTCACACAAACACTGACAGAAACTTACCCACACTATCACACAGACTCTCAGACACAGTCATAGACAGTCACACACTGTCAGACACTCACACACTCACATTGTCAGAGATACACACACACTCTCAGACACACACACTCTCAGACACTCACACTCTCAGACACTCACTCACAGACACCCACAAACACACTATCAGACACTCAGACACTCACACACACTCTCAGGCACTTACACGCACATACACACTCACACTCTCAGACACTCACACATTCACACTCTCAGACACACTCACACACTCAGATACTCATTCACACACTAAGACACACACTCACTGAAGACACACACAAAGACATACACACATTCACAGAGACACATGCACAAGCGCTCTGACCCTCTACCGTAATGCCTTCCAAAACCTCCAAGCTCTGCTCGGACGAACTCTGAGTCATCACTGCTGACATCACTGATCATTGCTAATTGTCTGCAAAAGTGAACCCTATAGCGCAGCAATCATTTCACACTCTCAGACACTCACACTCATGCACACACACACTCACACACTGTCAGACACACACACAATCTCAGACACAGACACACTCATAGACACTCAACCTGTCAGACACTCACACACTCTCACAAACACTCACACTAATAGACACTCACACTGTCAGACACTCACACACTCATACACTTACATAATCACACTTTCAGACACACACACACTCTCAGACACACACACGCTAAGACAAACACAAACACTCACTGACAGACACACACACTCACACAGACATACATGCACTCACACAGACACATGCACTAACATAGACACATGCAAGAGTGCTCCGACCCCCTACCCTAATGCCTTCTGAAACCTCCGAGCTCGGCTCTGAGGTACTCAGAGGCAGTGGTGACATCACCGACCATTGTTGATTGGCTGCAAAAGTAAACCCTCTATTGCAGGAATCATTTCACACTCTCAGACACACACACTCTCAGACACTCACACACACACTCACTCATAGACACTTACACTCATAGACACATACTCATAGACACAGACACTAACACACCCAGCCACTCACACACTCAGATCTCACTCACTTACAAGCTCAGACACTCACATCCTCAGCCAGCCACTCACACACTCAGTCACTCACTCACACACTCAGCAACTCATTCACACACTCAGCCACCCACACTTTCAGACACTCACACCCACACTCAGACACTTTTGCATTTGAATTGCATAAAAGTGTGGGCCTTGTGTGTGACTGTTTTCATCTGATTTACTAAGACAAGTAAAGTGTGTGCAGAGTGATTTTGCCTGGGTTAAAATTACACATAGGTTTGTGTGCCTGTTTGCAGGAGGTACAAAGAAAAGGGTCAAATTGTAGTATTTTTGGTCATTTTTAATTATGAGTCTGTTCAGTGGCAACCTCACTCAGTGTACATCCTGCCACATGTATGAACTGCTAGAACAACTGATAAAGGTTCCATACCTCTGTGAGAGGTGTGAGCATGTTGCCTCTCTGGAAGCTCAGATTGGATAACTGTAGAACAGAATTGCAGCACTTAGTGAAATTGCTCCACAGGAAAGGGAGCTGGTGCTCACTCAGCACAGTTTAGATGGGGCTAGCATGGAGGGTGAAGTAGTGAGGATGTTCTTGTTGGAAGGGATATAAAGAACCGGGTGTATTTGCTGGGTAGGTTTGGCCATAATAGCCTTATCAGAAGCCCTGAAGCCCTGAAGAAAAGCAGATCGCCTCGAAGCCCTGAAGAAAGCAGACCGCCACAGTACATATTGGTACCAATAACAAAGTAAGTGGAGGATGGAGTGTCCTAAAGAAGGATTTTAGAGAATTATGGAATAAGCTTAAGGAAAGGACCTCCAAGGTAGTATTTTCTGAGATACTACCAGTGCCAAATGCTAACCCAGGGAGACAGAGGAAGTTTAGGGAGGTTAATGCGTGGCTAAAAAAGTGGTGAACTAATGAGGGGTTTGGGTTTTTAGAGCATTGGGCTGACTTCTTACTTGGATACAATCTCTATAGCAAGGATGGATTGCAACTTATTGACGAGGGAGCTGCTGTGCTAGGGGAAAGGATGGTAGAACAGCTGTTTGAATTTTTAAATTAATAGGAGGGGGAGGGACTAGATAGAAGTAATGGGGTAGTAAGTGTAAAGGGGGTAAGGAATAAATTAACTGGTCATGTGGGAGGAGATGTGTGATGGTTAGTATAGTCAATAGGGAGGTATTGCTTAGTAACTCAAATATAGTGGCAGTGACTCCCGAAGTACAGACTCCCAACATAAGGTGTATGCTTGTTAATGCCAGATGCTTACCAGGAAAAATGGGAGAGTTAGAATTATTGGCAGTAAATGAGAAATGGGATTTAATAGGCATTACTGAAATATGGTGGGATGACTCTCATGACTGGACTGTAAATCTGGATGGTTATAACATATTTAGGAAAAATAGGGGCAATCATAAAAGGGGAGGAGGGATTTGTCTGTATGTTACACCTGAATTTTTAAGCCTATAGTCAGAGAACATATTTATGTTGGAACTAGTGATAATATTGAATGTTTGTGGGTAGAGTTAAATAGTGGAGCAGCAAATCCAAAAGAATATTGGTAGGAGTATGCTATAAACCGCCAAATATAATTAAAAGTGAGGAAATGCAATTATTATTACAGATTGGTAATGCAGCTAAGTATGGGCAGTTTATAATAATAGGAGATTTTAACTACCATGAAATAAACTGGATAAATGAGACCAGCAGTACGGGTAAAGAGAGCATTATCATTATCTGGCCAAGATTATACAAGAGCCTACTAGAAATGATGCTATCTTGGATTTAGTTATCACAAATAATATTGATATGGTATTGAATATTGAAATAGGGCAAACTTTGGGAAACAGTGATCACAACACAGTCTCATTTAAGATTAAATTGAAAAAACAAAACTGTAAACAGCCAACAAAAACTCTTGATTTTAAAAGCGCAGATTTTAACGGCCCTAGGGCAGCAATACAAAGTATAGACTGGGACAAAGAACTGACAGGTAAAAATACTAAACAAAAATTGACAATATTTAAATCCTTACTAAATATACATATACATTAGCATATGCCATGTGGGAACAAAAGTAAAAGGAGTAAATCACATCTCATGTGGCTTAATAATGATTTAAAGTTCAAGATATGGAGTAAAACACAGGCATTTCATTTATACAAACAAGTGGGGACAGAGACTGCTTTACGTGCGTACAAGGAAATCAACAAGGCTTGCAAAAGAGCTATTAGACTGGCTGAAATAGAAAATAAAAAATTAGTTGCAAAGGAAAGTAAGACTTACCCTAAAATATTTTTAAGTACATTAATGGTAAGAAGGCCAGGAAGGAAGCTACAATTTGAAACAGGCCATCTGTCAATTAGTGACCAAGAAAAGGCAGATGAGCTAAATAGGTTATTTTCTTCTGTATACACAAGAGAGGTACCAGTGGCTAGGTTACTGCAACATAATGGGGCTACATTACCTTCACCAAATAATAACTCACGCACTCAGACACACTCACACATACACTCAGACATATGCTCTCAGACACACACACTCTCACATGCTCACACATTAAGACACACACTCACACTCATGCACACACACTCTTAGACACTCGCTCTCACTCTCAGACACTTACTCACACACTCTCACTAACAGACACACACACAGTCACACTGACACATGAACTCACACAGGCACACGCGCGATCACTCTGACCCCCTTCCCTACCCTAATACCTTCCGAAATCTCCAAGCTCTGCTCAGGGGTATTTGGAGGGGTCTGTGACGTCACCGATCATTGCTGATTAACTGCAAAAGCAAATCCTCTAGCACAGCAATCATTTCTGAGGGTATCAACATCACTCCCAACACATTTATTTTTTGCAAACACAATAAAACTCACTTAATGCAAAAACAATTGTTAACACTAAAAATTCTCCTTTATCAGGTGCATTCATAATCCAGCTCACTTGAATATACCTTTAATCTGAGTTGGATAAAATATACTCTGACCCTGGGCACGGACTTTCTGGATGTTGTTGCTGGCACTTTGCTACAGACAATTTCAGACTGTTGTTGATGCTAAAGCTCTGTCTGATTCTCATTGCAGATAATAATACTCAGATTCCAGGAATATACTTATAGCTGCTATCAGATTTTCCAACTGTTGTTTTTCTCCATTTTCAGTTTTCTGCACGTAAACAATTCAGAGTAATATATATTATTGAAGCATCTCCAAAGAGACAGTGTGTGGAAATGAGTCATATATATTTTTATTGCATAGAAGAGTCATTAAGGTATAAAGTAACTAGATAACAACCCTATTAAATTCCCTCAATGTGTAAAACCGCAGCCCGTAACGTAGCTCGCAAGACTTACGGCTATTAAATTGGACTCTCAAAGCTACCCGCAAACAACTTGTGGGTTAAGGGGCAAAAAAAAACCTGCAGGACGTTGAATTTTGAACTCCACGGACGCAAATCCCTTCATCTGTCAAGCCCGTAACTGTTATGTTCCAACACTCTATTAAATTGCAACGAATTTCCATAGACGCCCTGGTGTTCAAACCCGTAACGCCCAAATGGAGGCAAAAATATTAAGGTCACCAAATAGGACCTACAAAGGCTTTACAGAGAGTTCTCAACACTATAAAAGACAATATAAACACACCAGGGGACTTTAAAATATGGGAAAAGCATGGATAGACATTACAATTACTTCCATAATAATCACCCAATAAAAAATAGGCATTTAAGAAATATTTTATTTCATCATATGTTGGAATGGTCATGCAAATGCTAATATGAAAAGCCATGCTGCAACATTCAGAAAGCAATTAAAGACAGACTGCCTGATTAAATAGCAACACAAAAACATGACAATTATGCCATATAATTCTTTTCGCACTCAAGAAGGCTCTAATGTAAACCCTGGAATATATATATGATTTCATATACATCTCGCTCATCACATCTACTGTACATTGGGAAATCAAATAGTGTCCAAATGACACTGCCACATCACATATATCAAGTACCAGGGAAACTTTTGATTATATTTTGTGCAGTTCTTCAGTCGTGCCGACTCTTGTGACCCTATGGACTGCAGCACATTTAGCTAGGTCTCCGCCTGTGCTGTTCCACAAGATTTGCAAGCCAAAGATACTGGAGTGGGTTGCCAGATTCTTCTCTAGTGGACTGTGATTTATCTGACCTCCCTGCTATAACCTGCCTACCTACAATGGCCCTACATGGTATAGCTTACAGCTTCATTCAGGTACACAAGCCCCCTCACCGCCACAAGGCACCAAGGCAGAAGGGGCATTGGGGAAAACACAGCACACTAATCCACTCTATCCCATCAGGAAGGGCCGCAAACACACTGACTGTGCAGAGGCACGTGGAGCAACAGCCAACTCACCTCCATCTCTACTACACCCATCCTGTCATGTGTATTAACCCTTTATTATCATATATATTATCTTATGATCATCTTATTATAATTATTTTATGTATTAAACTATTGCATAGTAACTGGAACTCATTAGTTTACAGATATAGGAATGTGACTCAAATGGAATGTATGTGTATGTCCCATAACCACTATTGAAAACACACTGACACAGTGAGAACGGTATAACAAAGCTTTATTTCATACACAGAGCACAATGAGAAATGGACAAGACTAGACATTAATTAATACCATGGGTGTGGTGTGGGCAGATACCGGAAGGGCAAGAGACTGTGGGCAAACAGAGGACGTCTAAAGGGTTAACTGTTAGACAACATCATAAGGATAATGCATAGCATCTATTAGGGTCACATTTGGTCAGTACACCACAGTAACCACAATCGGATGTGCCATATGAACATCATATACCATGCCATTTCATAGAAATAACCATTAATGCGCATACAGCAACCATATGGTCTCCATCTGCTATATTAAACAGATGCTAAAAATAATGGATCATGTGATACTAATCAAATCCACACAAAGTGGGTTTTCATACATTATTGCTGAATCCCAGATAGATTATAGAAATTTGGAAAACATAAAGAGGAGGTGTTAGAACAGTTATAAGCTGTTATTATAGTACATTGTTTTTGCTCAGGACACTACAATAAACCAATTAACACGAACGTCATCTATGAGCAGTAATAATCATATTAATTTTGGTCCTGTTCAATCAGCCTTCTCGTAATATACTGAGGATATGTAATACAACAAGGCATGCTTCACTGTGAACACAATCTTTCAGCAAAAAGTACTATCGCTATCTAAATGGAATGGTTGTGCCATGCGGAAATCACATCACACTGGTATATGGGTGGTACCAAGGCCAGACAGATTACATTTTTCACATTACCCCTAAACACATGCACATTGATCCTGATGTCAAACCAAGGAAATCATCAATTTTGTTTGGATGACATGAAATACATTAATGGGACTGCTTTTAATTAGCAGATCCTAATGGGACCGTGCAACTATAAAGCTAGAACTCTATTCATTATAATTGAAATTCACCACAGTCATGTTCATTAGTGAAGAGATATGTAGTCATATATTGCAATTCAGATCCATGTGCAGTGGTGAATGACACTGATCGAATGCCTGTTGTGAACTGGGTTGAATTTTCACTCACATGATCGTATTGTACTGCTCGAAGATGAGGAACATCCCTTCATTTTCTTGAGATTTGGCTATTAACACCTACAGAGACAAGAACAAGTTATCAAGTTCTCATAACAATATTTTGTTTAACTACAACACCTCATCTCAAGGTCAATCCAGATGGAACATCAATTGTTGAAATGTTAAACATAAGCAGACATGCACACAGTCTGTAGCTAGCAAATCATATGTCAACATCTATACCAATCAGTACTCAGTGATGAAGAGGAGGACTTCCTGGATGGTCCTAAGACCTCCTCTTCCACAGCACTGGGCCCCCACCTTCTTTGCCCCCGCCGCATCTCACTCTTTCATGTCTTGGTAGTGTAGGAGCATGGGGTGCCACTATGTTGGGTGGCTGGGGATCAGGTTAAGATAGTGGTGTGGTCTGAGATGAGATGCATCAGACATGTGCTCTGCTGGATCTGCTGTGCAGTGTGTGAGACTGACCAATCTGTAAAGCTTATTTATGCATACATACAAACATCATGATATCTGTGAGGTATTTGTACACCCGCCCCCCTTCAACCACAAGTTTACACACCATTGTGTGTGTAGTGATATGATACTCACTCTGCATGATTCTCGGCACACCCGTGTCCACCTATCCTGGTAGACCACACATGTTGGCTGATGGCCCACCACCGGTTGCACGTGCAGCTCTTGCCTCCTCTGCCATCTTCCTCTTCACTATCAGTCGGCTACCATCATATCTGTGTTTTATAGACCTTATGTCCCTATTTGCCACCCCTAATGCCGCAAGAGCTGAAGCAATCTGAGTCCAGGCCTCTGCCTTCTGGCTAGCCCTCACATCTCTTCCACCATGTATGATCTGACAGTGGGCATGGATTTCCCTGAGGAGGACGTCCATCTCCTCTGTGCTATAATTGTGGGCCCTGAACTTTGACACAACCTCTTGCCCTACCAACTGAGCCTGGGGTTCCTGTCCTCCCTGCCCTCTCACTGGGGCTGGTCCCTCATTCCCACATCCACCCCCCTTGGGTATCAGGCTCCTGACCCTCTGGCCCTACTCCTTGTGTGCCTACATCTGGGTGCACATCACTCACCACCTGCTGCTCTCCTCCACCTGACCTCCCTGACCTGTTTATCCTTTTCTCCATACCTCAAGTTCTCCTAGCTCTCCTCCCTCTCCTCCCTCTCCTTCTCTCCTCACTCTCCCCCTCCAGTGTTTCCCTCTCTCTCTCCTCTCTCTCCTCACATTCCTCCTCCCCTCCTCTACCCTCTTATTATTTATGAAAGGATAAAGGATGTAAGGATAAATAAATATAATATATATGTGGATGTGTATGTGATAAAACAAGAATGTGAGTATTATGTGTAGTATAGTAATTGTATGGGGTGGTGTAGATGTGCTGTTGCCTACTGCTCTGTATAGCTATGTGTACGTATTAATCAATGTGTGTGAATTATAGGATATCAGTAATTATGTGCAGTAAATTAAGGGTTAATATATATTAGAGATTAAAATATCAAAAAAAGTCTCAAAGCTCCTTCTTTCTCTCTATCTCTCTCTTTCTCTCACTCTCTCTCTCTCCAAAGTGAACAAACCCACCAACGCCTAGACCTGTGTGTTCACTTGCTCAGCTACAGCACAGTCAATGATTTACAGATTTTGCGCCTTTTAATTTCCCTTCCTGCTGCGTTCATTGTGGTTCCCGACTTTCTATTGGCTGTTAGGCCTGCTTCAAATGATGTGGTAATGGGTTTTGATCATTACGCCCGTTCGCGTCTTGGCCCAACCCTTAACCGTTTGCGTGGGCTGAAAGGGTTTAAAGGCTTGCGTCTACGGCCCGTAACTTGGGGCATGGTTCAATTTAATAGCTCTATAACGCTGCAGACATTCAAGCTCACAGTCTTTGCGGGTGTGCCGTTGCCGCTATAGGCTTCAAATTTAATAGGGGTGCATGTCCAGCAAAATGCAGAAATGGTCTGTAGGTATGAACTCAAAACTTGCTCCATACCTTGTGTTTTTATCATGTAAACTGAGTTTACATACATCCAAACACTTTTGTTTGCTTATTCCCTGGCAAAACTTCCTTCATAGCTCTTCTATAGACCGAGGATTCCCATGTCAGTATGAAGTCATTCATCAGAATGTAAAACTGGGATTACAGTTTTTTTCATGTAAAGTGTAGTCACTTAATCTCTTTTCATCATGACTATTCTGGTTTGCATTTTAATTAATACATGGATTTGCAATTCTCTAAAGATTTGTCTATGTCCATTTAAATATATTACACCATCAACAAAGGTCTGCATAGTTAGAACTATGGTATTCCCATTAGTGACATACGGATGTGAGAGCTAGACCATAAAGAAGTTTGAGCGTTGTAGAATTGACACCTTTGAATTGTGGTGTTGGAGAAAACAGTTTATAGTCCCTTGTGTTGCAAGAAGATCCAATCAATAAATACAACAGGAAATAAAACCAAACTGTTCACTGGAATGTTTGATCATGATGCTAAAGATCAAATATTTTGGTCACATCATGAGAAGACAGGATTTCTTAGAGTAGACTCTGATGTTGGGAAAGATTGAAGGCACAAGAAGAAGGGGATGACAGAGGTGGAGATGGATAGATGAGGTAATTGAAGCAAGGAACATGAGCTTGAGGGAGCTCTGAGGGGCAGTGGTCTGGTGTGATTTGGTCCATAAGGTCATGGAGAGTTGGACACAACTGAATGATTAAAGAACAATAACGAAGGGGGCAGTGATTTCCAAAATAAACCTACACCTCACAGTTCCCATCACTCAATTCGACAGTGATACAAAGACATACAGAATCTGCATATTGATTTTGAGTGTATTGCAATGCTAGCAGAGAAGTCAAGCCATATTCCAGTTAAACTGTGAAACTGGAAATTGGAGGGGCAATGCCTGATTAAATATTTTAAATTCATATTTGGCTATCTACTTCCACTGAAGTCAGGAGAAGGACCTCCGCATTTTGTTAATAACATAAATTATCACTGTATTAACAAGGGATAGATGGATGTGTCATTAAATCCATGAAGCTGACAAATCACTGTCATTTCTGGGCACAACAACAGTAATCAAGCAACAGAGAGTCCATATATTGGTGTGCCCAATGTAGCCTATGCAGTTACAGACATGATCAAGACCATAAACCAAACAATAGATCATATCTAGCAAATGATAGCTAATCTGAGTTGCAATTAGGAGAATCATCCAGGTTCAAGCCTAGATGTCAGATAGTTAGGAATGCACACAAAACAACGTATTATTCATCATACTAATAACATATACCTTTATTTTTCTCTCTTTCAGCATCAAGGAGGTCTGGGTCCAGTGGCAAGCCAGAGGCAGGAGCGTCGGCTCCATTGAAGCAGGAAGTGGAGGAACAAACCCTCACCCAACAGAAACTGATGCAGGAGGAGGAGAGAAGCGGAGCCAAGGGCCCTGGTTCAGAGGAAGAGGATGTAATATGGCTAGTAAGGTCAGCATAGGGACCACAGGCCACACAGCCAGGATTCAACCGCACTATCCCCCTCCTCCAGAGACTCAGCCTATCCACTGGAGGGATCATACCAGCCAGCCACCACCTCTTCCTCACCACCACTAACACCACCAGGCCCACCAACACTATCGCCTGTAATTTAGCATGTTCCAGCTAGGCTACAGACCCTCACCACTACCTCACCAGTTCACCACCATCTGCTCACCAGGCCACGCCCCAGGGGCCTCTATCCCCAACATAAGGCCACAGGAACAGGCAGAGATGCTGGCTGTCATGAGGCAGCAGTTGGAGTGTCTACAGACATGTGGAGGTTATCCACAGCCTGGCCAGGCGCAATAGGGAGAAGAGGAGGCACCACCTGATGACTGCATCCTACCTAGCTTGTCTGCTCAGGATTGGAGCATACAAGAGTGCATTCCAGGGGGTCATAGCAGAAGCCATGCAATGCACTCTGGTCCCCTAGCCCGCCTCCTTTACCCCAGAGGCATCCCCCGGTCACCCATAGCCCAGTCCCTCCTCTCCTCCCATCATGCATCCACCACTGCAGGTGCTGCTGCCTCATGGGGGGTTGCCTCCATCTGCCCCCCAACACCATCATTGAGATGGCGGCCGGCAACAGGGGATTTGGGCCCTGTGTCTAGGCGGAGGAGGACCTAGGGGCTGCACAGATGTTTGTGCCTTCTCAACAGCACTCCTCAGTGACCATCTATTGGTTTCAATGTTAACCTAATCTAGCCTGGATACAGAGTCTTGGATTTTGGTCTATGTGATATTTTGTATGCAGATTACTACCTCCCATCCCATGGTCCATGATCCCCTTCTCTGTGGACACGTAGGATTCTGTTGAACATTTCACCAGTTGATGGTCACTGATGCTGTTGAGAAGAGATGCTGCAGTCCCTATCTTTTTTTAAGGCCTTATTTTGTAGGTGTTATATTGTTTGTTTGTTTTTTGTTTTGTTTTAGGTACAATTCAGATCCATGAAGGCATCTTCTGCATCTGCAAGCATTGTGGAGGAATTATATGAGGTTTAAGATTTTCCCACCAGTGCCTCTAAGGTAGATATTCCTTCAATGACAGCCCCCCTACCCCAACATGTAGCTCTCACAATCTTAAAGCTATAATATAGCCAGATATCGAAGACATGATTGTTGTTAGCTTAAATGTAGACTAATACCGCTATGGTGGAGGACTTGCAGAGTCTCACAATGGCATGTTAATGACAGTCAGCATTAATATATGCACTAGTGAAGCATGTGATCCTGACCTCAATATCACTATGAGAACAGATCCTTCGGTCTGTTGTAAGTAACATTGAATCTGGCTGCTGACTTTTGTATCCTCTCCGTATTAATGAGTATTTTCCCATCTTGCTGATTATCTAGAGACCTAGCTAATAGTTAGTAATGCTTGCAGATGTTACAGTATTTAGCACTGTACTGTACATGCATGTTGATTTTTTTTAATAAAAAAGTCTAATTTGTGATATCAACACTCTCCTGAGGGCCTGATAACAATAGGACAGGTGATACTGGAGTGGGTTGCCAGTTACTTCTCTAGTGGACTGTGATTGTCTGACCTCTCTGCTATGACCTGCCCACCTAGAGTGACCCTACATGGTATAGCTCACAGCTTCATTGAAGTAAACAAGCCCCTTCACCACCACCACTTAGCAATGCTGAAGGGGACCAGGGTAACATACACCACACTTATCTACTCTAACTCATCAAGAGGTGCCTCAAAAACACCTGGAGGCTGTGCAGAGGCACATGGATCAATAGCCAACTCACCTTCATCAGGCATAATCTCCGCTATGCCCATCCTGGAAAGTCCCACGCCATTGCTGGTGGCCATGTGCAAAGATGTATACCCATTCCCATTGGGGACCTCCCATTATGTTTTTCTTTTTATCATTTTACATTAGTGTGGTGTATGTTCCCCTGATCCCCTTGTGGATTGCTAAGTGGTGGTGGTGAAGGGGCTTGTGTACCTGAATGAAGCTGTGAGCTACACCATGTGTGGTCACTGTCGGTGGGCAGGTGATAGCAGAGAGGTCAGACAAATTACAGTCGAATAGAGAAGGAACTGGCAAGCCACTCCTGTATCTTTGGCATGCAAACCCTTTGGAACAGCACAGGCAGAGACCTACTGAAATGTGCTACAGTCCATAGAGTCACAGACAGTGGGAAACGACTGAAGGACTGAACAACAAATAATCAAATGTTCTCCTGGTACTTGACATATGTGATGTTGCGGTGTAATTTGGCCTCTGTGAGTGAGAGAGGGTTAACATGGCATTGGTTTTGGTGTAGGTATTATCAGGTAGTGTGTCTTTAATTGATTTATGCATAAGGCAGCATGGCTTTTCATATTGGCATATGCATGACCATTCCAACACATGATGACATAATTATTATTTTAAATACCTGTTTTGTATTTGGGAATTATTGTGCAAGTAATTGTAATTCCTTCCCATGATTTTCCCATATTTTATAGTCCACTGGTGTGTTTATATTGTCTTTTACAGTGTTGAGAACTTGTCTGAAAACCTTTTGAGAGTCCTATTTAGAGGCCATAATATTTTTGCCCCCACTTGCATGTTACGGGTTTGAACGACAGTGCGATTTGTAGCAATTTAATAGCGATTTTCAAATGGAGCATTTGTGGTCTTGACAGATCAAAGGCTTTTCGGCCCGTAGGGTTTTTCCACATGTAACCTGCAGGTCGTTTGCGGGTAGCTTTAAGAGGCCAATTTAATAGCCGTAAGTCTTGCGGGCTCATTTAGGGGCTACGGGTTTTCATGTTGGGGGAATTTATTAGGACTGCAAGTGTGGTAAAAATGAGGATATCTTTAAGTACGATGTGCATACTTATTTCTCTTACAATGTACCGTAGATTTTCAGCAGTGTGTTGGGGCCCACATTTTTATTTTTGCACCCGAGCATCCAATCACCAAAAGACTTCATGAGATACACAGATAATGGAACAGTACAATTTTTTTTTATTTAATACTATGTTATTACATGGATCATAGCCATCTTAAAACAATTATAAGAACAATCTTTGGTGTCTTCAAACACAGATTTAATCTGACAAAACCGTTTATAATAAAAAAAAGTTCAAATGTTTCCTTTGATTTCAGTCTGTGATCTTATTTGTTTGTTTTTCTTATTAAAAATTGCAACATTTTAAAAACATAACCAAGTAAAATAACTAAAACAAATGTATTAAACTAAGGAAATATAAAAGAGTTAGTTAATGCTTAACATACACTATTGTGTAAAAATTAATAAATAATACATTACTTTCAAGGTTTCATTTTCTCGTATGACCTTTTCATGTCTGCTACTTTTTTCAGGAGAGTGTGCTCTTCTATGCAAATGAGCTTCCCATTAGACCTGTTGACAGTACTGGCAGTTTTAGCTTCCACATTCTCACTGTGTTTGTGGGACCCTCTTCTTCAATGAAAGCCCCCTTATGCACTTCTGGATATAGATAATTGAAAACTAAAATGTTAGATTCTAAGAACAAATAACTGCCCATAAAAAGTGATAAATTGCCATCTATTTTATTATTTTTTCCATTAAAAAAATATATTGATATTTTTCAAGTGTATTTCTTGAAAAGAGCACATAGAAACTACTAATGACAGTGGTACTTTAATTTATTACCTTTTATAAATAGTTATGATTTGGTGGGGCAGCCATTGGTTTGTTTGTTAAGGTGTTTTATCATCTGGGAGAAGATTAATTTAATGGCATTCAACATTTTAGTGATAGAAGACTGCATTTACTTTTTGCAGTTTCTAAAAGTGTAAATGATCATTCCATCCAAAACCTGAAAATTAAAATACTCAGAAGGAATTTCAAACACATCCAGGAGAGAAAAACATTTGAGATGGAAATGATGCACTGCAAGCCATTGATCTAATTCATAAACACATAAAGATAGCAAAGTGAACATGGACTTGGATTTTCTAACACATTATCAAAATTTATTGTGAGCCCTAACTGAGCCCTAACTGATTTACATGGCAATGGACACAAAGAGATAACACTGTGTTTTCTCTCATATCTTGACTTGGACCTTGTGTATAGAAACACACAATTCACACACTTGATATTATTATTAATATAGCTCATTTATAACGCACCAAAATATTCAGAAGCGCTGTCAAAAAATTAAGTTCAGACAAAGAAAAATACAAATTAACATATAGCAAAGCAAGGAGGGCCCAGTCTTTGAGCTAGGGATCCAATGTCCATGGTGCATTCCCAAAGTACTTAGGATAGAAACTTGCAGACTTACAATCTACTTGATAGATCAAATACTTTATTTAATTGTCTTCTGTACCATGTGGGTTTCTTATTACTTAGAATCCATACTCTGTATACTCTGATGCTCAAGTTTAACCTTAATCAGAATTGCTTCTGACTTGATAAAGAAAAGTACAACTCTTGAATGCTTGTCACTCTAACAAAAATGATTTTCGAATAAAAAATGTATCACTTTACACTGCAATACTCTGATTACTCTAGTATCTGACTTCAAATGCTCCTTCCTTTTGTGAAAACATGTTAAAAGCACACTGAAGATTTATTGTGTAATTATCTAAAATATATTCAATCTACATTGTGATAAAACTTCTCATTACTAAATTACTTGATAAACTGAACCAGCCAGTCAGACCACTCTAAAACATTGTATGCATATTAAACTCACTTATGTTCAAAACTAAAATGAACACAGTCAAATAAAGCTTACACCCCATGGGCATTTGTGTTTGATTATCTGTTCTAATGTGATGGCTGGACTCACTATTAGTACTCGAGTAACAGATAATTAATATGGAAATGTTGGTGGGAAGCCTTCGTTATGCCAATACTAGCTATTAGCACTCGTTATTAACATAAGAATAATGGGAATTGTTGGTGAGAAGCCTTCATTATACATATACTAGCGACTTGCCCGTCAAAAAATGACGGTCAATAAAAATTAAATATTGTGAAATTTGTTTGCAACACAAAATGAGTCACCTACATTTGTTCCCTTTTTTTTTCTAAAAATAAAAACACATTATTTATTTTAACTTTTTATTTTTTTAACTTTCAACTTATATTTCACAAACATTAAACTTTGTAACATGCAACTTGTATATGAAACATTCGTTCAACATTTTGTTAACAATACTAACACTTTTCAATACATATTTATCACTGAGTAACTGTGGACTATATTAACTTAGAGTAAGTAAATTGTTTTAACAATCACATGTTTTTTATCATTTGTAACATATTTGTTAAACTCTTGTTAAACTAAAATAGCATTGAATCCAGAGGAAGGCAAACAATAAAAACCCTCTATTGAAACTTGTCCAATTGTATCAAAGAGGGAAAAAAATAATTCCTTCCTGACCCCATTAACTGGCGATTGGATTTCTCCCTGAATCAATACTATGGGCCTCATTCTATTAGCGGCCGCAGCCGTTGCGGGGCCGCAAGGACCGGCCGCAAGCTATTCTGCTATTCTATTCCCTTACGGCCGGGGATTCCGGCAGGCTTGCGGCCGGTGCCTTGCTATCTCTTGCGGCCGCTCGCGCCGGAGGAAAGCCTTTGATCTAAAACGGCCGCAAGAGATTTGCAATTCAATTGCTCCAGGAAACCTCTCTGCAAGGCTAAAAGCGAGCCGCAGCTTACTTGCAGGAAATAGGTCTCGCTAGCACCAATTAAGCACATAAAATAGCTCAAATAAAGCCATCCTGCACTTTGAGAAGACTATAAAGGGATTTTAGGTGTTAGGAAAAATAGCACATAATTATCCTGTACTCAAATCCGTAAAATATTTTATTTTTAATATCCGTAAAATATCCATGTAAAAAGTCCAGAGTGCTTGGAGCACCTCAGACACACCCACGCCGCAGCCGGAAAATAAACAGTTAATTTGAACTCGGGTTTGGGCAGATGTGCAAGCTTGAGAGTGGGTTCCTTTTAATCCTCATGTCCCCCAATATGATCCCTAGCATTTACAGAGCTGTACAGTGCAGGCTTGAATTTATTTTTGACTTTTTATATTTCACAGCTTACGGCCGGTTCCAAGATATGCGGCCGGCCGTAAAAGGAGATCCTTGCGGGGCTGTATAATAGAATCGCGAGTTAACTGAACCCCCGCAAGGAATCGCAGCCTTACGGCCGATTTACGGCCGATAATAGAATGAGGCCCTTTGTATTTAAATAATACATTTCCAATTATTCTTAAAATAGTTAAACTTTATACTAACAATACATATTTGACTATACCACATATATATTGACCAAACTTTTTAAAAAATTCCAAAAACACATATTTAACATCTGAAATTTTAACATCAAACAATAACATTTAACTGTTATAAACTTGAAAAAGTCAGTTAATTGTTTTGTGGGGACAATCATGTAAATATAAAACTTTGAACCCATTCCAATCTGTTTAAGGATATTTTACTGTTTATTCTTTGGATGTTTTATGTGAAATGTTTTTTTTGTGCAATTATATTGAGTCCCATAAAATGTTGGCATTAAAATGAAACCATTGTCCTCTATCTTTCCAACACCTCATAGTAGACAATGTTTTTGGTGTAAACACATCCATTGTCCAATAAATGACCCTGAGTTTTGTTTTCTTCAACATGCACTTTAATTTCTTTTGGATTAGTGCACCTTGAAAAAGCCACATAGAGTTGTCCATGTGCAAAAACTGGTTCCTTTAAGAAAATCCCAACTGACTTAAAAGTTTGTCCTTGGGATTTATTGATGGTCATAGCAAATGCCATTATAACTGGAAATTGTCTCCGTTGAAGGACAATGGCAAACCACTCTCACTTGGAGCTAAATCAATTCTTGGTATAAAAACTCGTTCACCTTTATGGGTGCCAGTTATAATTTCTGCATGTATAAAATGATCTTTTAACTCATGCACAATAAATCAGGTCCCATTACAAAGTCCTTTTTTTGGATTCATATTTCGCAATAACATAACAATTGCGCCTTTTTTCAATTGTAAAATATGTGGGGGCATTCCAGATGGTGTTAACAAATTAATAAATTTGATACTAAAATTCGATTCACTGTCTTTATCATCTGACAGAATAGAATCTGCACTGTAATAATTCTTTTGTGGTGCATTGATGTATTTGAAAATTTTGTTATTTACATTCAAGGCATCGATATTTTTAGATGTTAATATTACTTTGTTTGCAATGTCTGTGTAATCCTCATTATTAAGAGTGTTTAGAAATATGGCTGATATGAGTGATTCATTGCAAACCATTTCTGATGGAATTTCAATGGTATCATTTGGTAAATGCTGTATTTCTGGATGTTTTCCATCTCCGATTTTAATGAGCCAGTCATTGAATTCATTTTGGCCTTCAGATCTCATATTTAATTCTAATTTGAGATGTGCAAATATTTGCCACAGTTTACTGGTCTTGATACATGTTTCAATGATCTCTGTTCTATTTCCGTGTGGCACAACAGGTAATGTTTGCCTAAAATCGCCTCCTAACAGCATCACCTTTCCACCAAATGGCAACTTATTATCCATTACTTCTTTTAAGAATCTGTCAATACATTGCAGTGCATGACATGACATCATTGTTGCCTCATCTATGATAATTAGTTTAGTTAGTTTGAATTTTTTTGCTTGTATGGAATTGAGTCGAATATCTGACACTGATGTTTCCAAAATGGGAACTGGCAGCTTAAATCCACTATGCACAGTTCTACCACCATCTAACAAAAGTGCAGCAATTCCAGTTGTTGCATATGGCATAGCTATCTGACCCTGTGATCGAATATAACTCATCAAACAATTGTACAGATAAGTTTTTCCTGATCCACCTAGTCCGTCTAGATAGAAATACCAGTCTTTGACCATTTCATCATCTGTAGCATTTGTGATGGCATGAAATGCTTCTAACTGTAAAGTATTAAAAGTTGCCAGTTTTTCTTGGGTTTTTTGTTTTTGAAGCTCAGTGTCATAATCATCAAAATTGATGTCATCTATAAGTCCTGGATCAGGTAAATTAAAACTTGCACAATTTAATCCATGAGCCAACAATATTTCTTGGATTTCCATCAATGTTTTTAACAGAGCTATTGGTTCTCTGTAACGTTTCAAGAAATCTTCTGACATGTTTAATTTAAATGTTTCCCACAAAGTGAAAGCATCAGGTACATTGCAAAATATACAAATGAATGCAAATTGTTGTCTCATTTGCTTAGGCATTTGACATAGTGCTGCTTCTTCCAGACACCTCTCCCATTCTGTATCATCAGCTATGAAATTTTGGTGTCTTGCAGCTAATAGGAATGTATCATAAAACTATGTCATTCACTGTACTTAAATGCTCAAAACTCTGTGCACCGGGAAAATGTAGCAGAAGTAATCTTAAGCTGAAACGTTCAATATCCCTTGGACTGACGGTATAAATGCGTGGTATGATTTTATGAGTATCTCTTCTTCGTTGTCGCCATAGACCATTTACAAATACATAGTGATATGGTATCTCTATGTATAAAAATTGTCTGGTCGCCGTATCCTGACAGTTTAATTTAAACCACGCAGTAAGCGTAGTATCTCTGTCGTCACTTTGATATAATGCAGATCTTTCATTTCCTTGAGTAAAGCAAACCAACTGACTTTGAGGCAAATGTACAGCTAAACGATAGATAGCATGTGACCGATCATGCATCTCAAATTTCAAAAGGCGCCACATTGCTTCAGGAGCACTTACATACCAAGCATCTAAATAATTTGATAGTTCATCATGTAAAATTGGATTTTCATTTTCATTTCCAACACCTTGTACAACAACAGTAGCTGCATCATATCTTTTGTATATATATTTATACACATACTTAATTGATTTAATTGAAGTGCAAGCTTCCACATTGATGTGTGCATTGTACTTAATGAGCAAATGTGGATTGTATGGAACGACAAATCTATTATCAACCTTTTGGCCACGGATAATAGCTGTTTGTCCTTGTGTTCTTTTATACAAAGGATATCCATCACAATTTGCATAAGTTTCCATTTGAAATTGTTTTGGAAATTCTTTAGTACATTTTTTATTTTCCATACATGGTGAATTTGGATTCAGTTCTCCACATGGGCCATGAATCATTCTATGTGTAACAATCTCCCAAAGTTTTTTATATTTTTCTTGGTCTGGCAATTGTGCACAAATTACTGAATCCACTCTCTCTGCAGTGTTCAACTTGTCTTTTTCCTGCAGTATTGAAAGTATGTGAGCATGTGGCAATCCCCTTTTTTGAAATTCAATGGTGTAAACAAAAGCCACACATTGTCCAAATAAGTGTGCTTTAGTGATATCATGAATTAATGAATTGAGTTTGATTTCAAATACTCTTGCCACTAAATCTGGTCGGTCAGAAGTAGTTTGTCCCAGATTCAAGTTTTCCTTGATCTCTGGCCATTGTGGATTACACGTGAATGTAATAAATAAATCTGGTTTTCCAAATTTTGTAACAATAGCCATTGCATCATTATACCTTTCTTGCATATTGCGAGGAGATCCTTGGAAAGAGGATGGCAAAATAATTGCTCTTCCAGCTGGAATCTCTCTGTTGGAAGCTAAATCTGCCACATAATCCATTAATCCACAATACTGTTCTACTCGTAATTTATTTTGTTGATATTTAATAAAATTTAGATTATTGGCTTCAACTTGTAAATATGAATCAATAATGCATTGTTGAGTGAGTTTTCCTCCATGTAAAATTGGATTAAAACAATCACGGATAGCAGTTTGTGCCACTTTATATTCCAGCATGGAAATAATAGATCTAATACGAAGTTTAGTATTGGGATAACTTTCCAATTGTAATTTTGGTTCCCATCCTGGTTCCCCATTTGGAAAGAAAATGGGATTTGTCATTGGATCTAAATTACAGGTTAATATATTAATGTTGATAAATGGTTGTTCTTCATTGCGTGGATATATTCTAATATTCCGCTGAAAAGGTGGTTCACCCTCTTCATTTTTAAACACCATGGCAACCTCAATTACAGTAGGTAAATTATATCTTCTTTGATCAGTGTTGCGATCTTTTTTTAACACCATATTGACTCTTGTTGTAGGCAATTGATGTCTTTCAGCATGTTCCTGTTGTTCTTTTTCAAGCTGTGCTAATTGTTTGTATGCTTGACTATATAGGTTTTTTTCCATAATTTTTTCAAGCTGTTCAAAGACTATGTGCAAACACTGTCTATTTTCTGGAAGTGTCATTCTTTGTTCCACAGCTTCCATCGTATCTAAGACATATAACTGTGCAAATTTTTGCTGTCCTTCTTGTGGGTGTAAATGTGAAGCTCGGTGGTATATTTGACCTTGAACTCTGAAACAATAAGGACCATGTCCTGGTACATTTTCTGCTAATGTTGCACCCATTGAAGCAAATGAAATTGCACTGTTATAAGACCTTATGTTTTGTTTGAAATTATTATAATTTGGAAATGTTGGATCACTCATAATGCATTCTAAATAATATGGAAATGGGTGTCTTAGTGGAAGTTTCACCTCTCCTTTCTGACAGCAACTAATGAAATTTCCGTCAGTAGGTCTTTCCTTTATAAAATGATAGGCCCCACAAAACTGACAAACCAAATTAAGTAACCCACAATAATGAGTATCTACTTGTACTGCAGTAGTAAACACATTATCATGCATTTCTTCAACATAAGTATCAGACCCACTTTCTATATGTACATTTTTTTCTTGTGTTTCTACATTTAAGTCATTCTGCAAAATAGAGTCATTGGACAATGGTTCACAGAGATGTTTTTGTTTACTTTTACGTTTCTTGGAAGCCCCAACACACTCACTTGCGGCTTTCATACTCATTTTTCTTTTATTTAAAAGTCTCTGTCGATCTTCTTCTCGCAAGCGTTGTGAAGTTTCCGGTGTCTGAGCATCTCTCCACCTTTGCTTCCTTTACCTTGCCAATCTTCTTTTGCGTTTAATTTTGTCTTCTCCATTGTCCGCCATTTTAATCTGTAATTTTAAATAGAGATGTAATTATTGTTTGTTCTTTGTTTTATATACATTTTTTTTCCGATTTGTACTTTTAGATTAAAGTAGATGAATAAACTAATAAAACATTTTCAATTGTTGCACTTTAGTCTAAAAGAAATGAAACCATTTTTCAAAGTATTTTATTCACATATATGAAATCGGAAATAGCTGCACATATCCATCTTTATATTACTAATCTTTCAATGACATTCCTTCTTGATTGAATTCACAGCATACCATCCTTTTTTTTTTTGCAAGTGTTGTAAGCTTCTTCTTTTCTTTAAAATATTATTATTACTTAGTATTGTCTTTTCAACGTTTTTAAAGTTTTAACTAAATATCATAAATTAATGACTCAATAAGTACTATCCATTTTCAATCAATGTAAATTTTCACCAAATATATAATACATAGCCTTTTTCTATGCGTCACTACAAAATAACATTTTACACCTGTGAAGATGATGTTGATGTTGTTCAAAGGCTGCAAACGTCACACTGTCTGTTTATTCCCTTGCAAATCCGAATAAACTGTAAAATCAAATAGATAATATTTTTAAACTTTTGCTTCATCAATATCATTAAATAAACATCAACAGACATATATTTGTCTACATTAAAAACATCATCTTTTTTAAATATTTTGCCATAGTAATATAATTAAAATTCTATACCTGTCCAAATTATCCTTATGATGTTCAATTTGTGCAAACGCCACTATCTCTGGTCATTCACGTAGAATTCACTGCAATTACACCAAATAGTAAAATTAATGTATAATATGTTACTTCATCTGTATTAATCAATGAGTCTTTACATACCTATTTTTGCATAGATTAAAAACATGAAATAAATATATCAATAAATCAACATGAACACACATATGAAAGCATAGATTATAAACATACACTCAATATTACTGTTAGTCTTTAAAATGAATCAATGAATGTGTATTAATATTAAATTAATGTCTGTCTAAATATAAGATCAACACATAACCATGTTCCCTTTATTTTTTTTTAGAGTGGTATACAAAATATATAAGAACTGAATTATTTAAATAATGTATATACATTAATAATTAATTAATCAACGTGTTCCATTTTTTATGCACATTCTTAAACGTTAACCTTTTTTAATATTAATGATTAGTAATGATACATTAGGAATGTTATTTACAATTCTTACCCACAGGTAATCACGACATATCCCAAAATAGTTCTTAAATTAATCTACATTAATAATGAATGAATCAATGTGTTCCTAATTAATTAATGTACATTATGAATGTTATTAACAATAGTTTCACACAGGTAATCACGACATATAACAAAATAATTGTTAAATTAATGTACATTAATAATTAATTAATACTTTTTTGTTTTTTTGACATTCTTCATTTTGATATTAATAATTAATTAATTAATGTACATTATGAATGTTATTAACAATTGTTTCACACAGGTAAGCACAATATTATTTTTATATTAATTAAATTTATTATTTATTATTTATTAATTAAGTACCAATTTATTAATTAATAATTATAAATAATATGCACAATATTAATTTTCTATTAATTACATTTCTTATCTATTATTTATTAAGTAAGTACCAATTTTTTAATTAATAATTATAAATAATAAGCACAATATTAATTTTCTATTATTTACATTTCTTATCTATTATTTATTAATTAAGTACCAATTTATTATTTAATAATTATAAATAATATATTTACCTTTTTTAATGTAATAATGCTGAAGCAGTATACTGAAGAGCTAACAATCTCTTGTGATTTGCCGGCATCAAAAAACATCCAGTCAGACTGTCATCACCTGAGGAGAAAGTGTGAGTCATGTGTGAAATGTGCCCTATATATAGGGTTTGTGCACGAGACAAATTCATAGTTTTAGGCGGGAAATCCGCAGTTGCGCGAGCCAAATGCGTTGTTTTCGGCGGTAAATCCTATGTGGCGCGAGCCAAAGGCGGGAAATCTGTGTTAATGCGTAAATCGGTAATATCGTTTCGTAAAATGTACTCGCTACTGTCTTTTTACTCATTGCGCGGTTAATCCGCATCCTTTATCTCGTTGTTTTTCAAACACATAAG
The DNA here is from genome assembly GCA_027410445.1 of Discoglossus pictus. Taxonomy (NCBI): domain Eukaryota; kingdom Metazoa; phylum Chordata; class Amphibia; order Anura; family Alytidae; genus Discoglossus; species Discoglossus pictus. The sequence continues at coordinate 96,450,172 of CM050173.1, read as the reverse complement.
TCTGTGGCTGTGTTTTACGCAGTTCGTAGTAGTATAGCCTAGTTTTCATTTTTTTCGGCGCCATTTTTTTCTCGCTTAGCCGATTTTCGATCCTTGTAACTCGGCTAAATCGATCTAAATTTCAGTTCCAACTCACTTCCAGACGTCCTGCCTGGTTCCCCATGCTGTAAGTGACCTTTGTTTTATTTTTTAGTGTGTATTTAGTGTTTTTTTTACTGTTTTTGTTCCGCCGCTTATCTCGTAATTCTTTTCCCCCCATTTTTTTTTTTTTAAGTGCTACGGTTTAACGGCTCGCTACGCGAGACTCGCCTGCAATGAGCGCCTGCGGCGCTCATTGCCAAAGTGAAACGATTTAACGGCTCGCCTCGCTACGCGAGGCTCGCCAAGCGATGGCAAAGTCGTACGATCCGCAAAGTGGTACGGTGTAACAGCTCGCCTCGCTGCGCGAGGCTCGCCGGGCGATGAGCGCCTGCGGCGCTCAGCGCTAAGTCGTACGCACTACGCAACGCAGCATGACGACGAATCGTAGTTAGACAATTTAAATATGTGATACTCGCTATGATATATACCGTATATACTCGAGTATAAGCAGAGTTTTTCAGTCCTTTTTTTAAGGCTGAAAAGGCCCCCTTGGCTTATACTCGAGTCAACCTGTGTCTCTCCCCCCCCCGTGTCTCTCCACCCCCATGTCTCTTCACCACCTCGCCCTCCCCTGTGTCTCTTCACCCCCTCTCCCTCCCCTGTGTCTCTTTCCCCCTCTCTTTCGTGTCTCTTTCTCTCCCCCTCCCTTATCATCACCCTCATGCTCCTTTCTCAAACCCCCTCCTCATCCTCAACCCCCTTCCTCAAACCCCCTCCTCATCCTCAACCCCCTTCCTCATCTTCAACCCCCCTGCTAATCCACAGCCGCCCTCCTCAACCCCCTTCCTCACCCTCAACCCCCTTCTCAACCCCCCTCCACGTCCTCAACCCCCCTCCTCATCCTCAACCCCTCTCCTCATCCTCAACCCCCCTCCTCAACCTCAACACCCCTCCTCAACCCCCTCCTCACTTTACCCCTTTCTAATTACTCCCCCCTCTCCCTTTCCCCTCACTTACCTTCCATTAGCTGCTCCTCCGCTCCGCGGCGTGTCTTCCGGCTGTGTCGGGACCCGGCATATGCTAATGACGTGACTTCACATGCGTGTCAAGTCATTAGCATTGGCCGGGTCCCGACACAGTCGCGGAGCGCGGAGGACCGGAGGAGCAGCTGATGGAAAGTAAGTGAGAGAAAGGGAGAGGGGAATGTAATTAGAGAGGGATAAAGTTGAGATTAAGGAGGGGGTTTGAGATTGAGGAGGGGGGTTGAGGATGGAGGATGAGGAGGGGGGTTGAGGTTCAGGAGGGGGGTTGAGGACGGAGAATGAGGAGGGGGGTTGAGGAGGGAGGATGAAGAGGAGGGTTGAGGAGTGAGGATGAGGAGGGGGGTTGAGGAGGGAGGATAAGGAAGGGGGTTGAGGAGGGAGGATGAGGAGGGGGGTTGAGGAGAGGGGTTGGGTAGGGGGTTGAGAAAGGGGGTTGAGGAGGGGGTTGAGGATGAGGAGGGAGGTTGAGGAGGGGCTAGAGGATGAGGAGGGGGCTTGAGGAGGGGGGGTTGAGGATGAGGAGAGAGGATGATAAGGGAGGAGGAGGAGGGAGGATGAGGAGGATGATAAAGGAGGGGGAGGGAAAGAGACACGAGGGAGAGGGGGGAAAGAGAGACAGGGGAGGGAGGGGAAAGAGACACAGGGGATAGAGGGAGAGGGGGTAAGAGACACATGGGAGGGAGAGGGTGTAAGAGAAACAGGGGAGGGAGGGGGAAGAGACACAGGGGAGGGAGAGGAGGGAGAGAGACACATTGGAGGGAGAGCAGGGGGGAGATACAGGGGAGGGAGAGGGGGGGAGAGACACAGGGGAGAGAGAGGGGGACACAAGAAAGGGGCACAGAGGGCATACAAGAGGGGGACACAGAGGGCACAAGAGGGACACAGGGTGCAGCACATTTCCCACCCTCAGCTTATACTCGAGTCACTAAGTTTTCCCAGTATTTTGTGGTAAAATAGGTGCCTTGGCTTATACTTGGATCGGCTTATACTCGAGTTATATACGGTAAATAAAACATTACGTCAATTCCTGTGTGTTTGTGACAACAGCCTTGAGAATCCTGAAATTAAGTGTTATGGTGTTTTAGATTGTAGATTATCTAAAGATTGATTAGATTGGTCCTTTAGATTGTAAGTCTGCGAGTTTCAATCCTGCAAGGTGCTTTAGAGAAAGCGCTATGGACACCAGATTCCAAGCTCAAAGACAGGGCCATCCACTCTTTGCAATGTGTGAATCTTTAACATTGCCTGTAACTTAACTTATGTATAGCGCTACAGAATATGTTGGCGAGTTACAAATAAATTATAATATTAATAATAATGGTGTTGCAGGTTGCCATGGTAACAGTGACAGTTGCAAAGAGAACTTTAGCTTTCTGCATGTGCTGTTGAGTTCAGAGAAATGGGAATCCCTACAACCAATACCCAAAAATCTACAGGGAGCTGGCAATTTTAGCTATCACATTCGTGGATCCATTCATTGGCTATTTCAGCTGGACCCTCCTCTTGACAAAGGTCGAACATTGCAACAATAATAAATCTAACAACACCTCATAGTCCAAAAGGATGGATGAGCTAATTCATATCATGCTATTTTGGATATGTGCTTTTTAAAGTTTTAAAATGTTTATGAAGAAGGAATTTCCCTAACGTTAACCCCTTCCTGGAATTTTGATTGTTAGTTCATTTTCTTTATGGATTTTGTCATTTGTGGATGCTTATTTTGCCTTATTTTTATTTTAATACAGGTAATTATGAATACGTTGAACATGAGTTGTGAAATGTACAACTTGTTTTTTTTTGTTGTTTTTTTTCAAACTGTGATAAGTATCAGTATCAGGCTATTAAAAACATTTTACTGTTTCTAAAAATGTAATTTTAATGACTGCAACTGAATGAGCCCTGATATAATAAGTCAGAAGTCAGAAGTAATAGAAAAATATTGAAACACAAACAGGTCACAAAAGTAATATTTCTAGAGACCGAACATCAAGAATGATGGATTTAGGAAATATGCTTTGGGACTTAAAAGTATTTTCTGCTAATGTCATCAGAACAGGGGGAGTTTGAGCTATGTTCTTGAAGTCACACGAAGAATGATGTGGTTTGATTATAAACCACAGAGCCCAGCATTAAATATAAGGCTGCCAAGAATGATATGTGATAGAGCACGTCCTTCAGGGGAGTCTACTCCCAACCAGTCATTTGCTTTTGTCATAATTGACATATTTTATGCTATGTGAGTTGATGCAAGATGTTTTTGCTGTTCCATCAAGAGCTGCAGGGTTAAAACAATAGATTTGTGTCTCAAAGGATTGAAGCTTATGCATGTAACGGATAAAACATTTTTGGAATTAAACAGATATGATATTTAGCATTGGAATAAGAGAAATATAGTAGAACAAAAACATGCAGAACCTTTAGTGAAATATTGAATGTAGGCAAGGAGCTAAGATGACCACCCAGTGTTGGACACAACTGAAGGATTGAACAAAAACAAAGGAGATAAAATGTGAGAGCTGGACCACAAAGAAGGCTGAGTGGTGTAGAATTGACACCTTTTAATTGTGGTGTTGGAGAAAACTGCTTAGAGTTTATTGCACTGCAAGAAGGTCCCATCAATCAATACTACAGGAGATGGAAGGTTTGATCATGAGGCTAAAGCTCAGATATTTTGTCCATATCATGAGAAGACCAGATTCCCTAAAGAAGACTCTGATGCTGGGAGAGATTGAAAGCACAAGAATAAGGGGATGGCAGAGGTGATGATGGACAGATGAGTTAATTGAAGCAATGAACATGAGCTTGAGGGAGCTCAGCTCAGAGAGGCAGTTGTGAAGTGAGGGACGCAGTTTGGGCCGGAAATGCGGACCCTTGCGAAGCGAGGGGCCGCATTTGCGGAGGTGGAGGCTCCCACGTCAGCTGCAATGAGCGGAAGGCTCATTGCAGGCCGCAAATGCGGATCCTAGCAAAGCGAGGGGCCGCATTTGTGGTGGTGGAGGCTCTACGGCGCCTCACAAGTAATCACAAAAACCCACAGAAGCGGCACTTGGAAAAAAAAATAAACATGCAATGACTAAATACGCGGGACTTAGAATGAAAAAATTACGGACTTACACTAAAAAATACAAGTCGCAGGACTTAGGAAAAAAAAACGTACGAACTCGCAAAAATACGACCTTAACGGCCGAACCGTGCGCAGCTGAAAACATTCAAAAAACAATAAATACATAGAAAAATAACATAAAAAGCTTACCCACAGCAAGGGGGGGCACCCAGGACCTCTGCAAGTGAAGTTACACCTCAATTTAAGTCCAATTTACAGAGTTTAGAAACATTACGTCAATTCCTGTGTGTTTGTGACAACAGCCTTGAGAATCCTGAAATTAAGTGTTATGGTGTTTTAGATTGTAGATTATCTAAAGATTGATTAGATTGGTCCTTTAGATTGTAAGTCTGCGAGTTTCAATCCTGCAAGGTGCTTTAGAGAAAGCGCTATGGACACCAGATTCCAAGCTCAAAGACAGGGCCATCCACTCTTTGCAATGTGTGAGAGAAAAATGGCCCCCGAAAAAAACAGATTGTAAGCTCTTCAGCACAATGCTTCCTGCATATATTACTTAGAAATAGGTAAAGTATATTAATTTATTAATTTATTAATTATTTAATTAGCATACAAAACTACATATACACAAGAAACAGGAAAAAAAACACTATCGCAATAAACAAAAAAGCCATTTACTGCGCCTCACAACGCTGCTCATAGGACACAAACGACACCACGGGACAGCCTTGCAATAAGCACAAAAAGCAGATCAGCGCTGACCTTACAATGACCGCAAAAGCCCCTCTGATAAAAAAAATACCAACAGCCTTGCAATGAGCGCAAAGGATCTCAGACCACCAAAAATATTCTCTGGCAAACAGCATTACCTACCTTACAATTTTATTGCCCCGTCATTTTTGATGGGCAAGTCGCTAGTTTCTTTATAAACTCGATTTTTACTGCCTAAAACCAAACAAATATTACCTACTTGGGTCCGCCCACTGCAGCTTGTGAAAACACAGACTCTGTAGCACGGACTGTGCTGTATCTCATACTAACCAATCAGCGACCATCTCTCAGTAACATTCTGCAAAATGCTGCTAAGACGTGGTCCCCGATAGGCTAGGACAATACTCATCCAGCCCTACAGAGTGTGTGCCTGCATATGCTGCAGCGGGAAGACCCAAACAGGGACTATTTGTTTGATTTTAGGCAGTAAAAACAGGTTCCTTACTTTTTCTCCTGGTGATATCATAATGCTGCTTTCTTATATCATCAGGAAAAAAAAAACCTTAAAAAATATCAATAATAGCTGACATTTTGGTGCTAAAACTAGGCAACACATGCACTGTTGGTGTACTAGATTAAACCCTATAGATCTGCCCTGCATTAAAGCTGTGATGTGATGTGCAATATATTGAGTAATCCATACTACTTTTTATAGACACAGAACCAAGTAAGAACAGTGATATAAATGGGAAGTTTATAAATGTATACCACATCTTGAGCTAGTGCTCCTTATAATACTACCAGAAGACCTTTCTTGCAAACTTTTCAAAGTCGGTGAAAAGAAAAAGTAAAGAAAACACTTTCCGTCCTTTTCATTAACCTATGTTAGATTATTTGTCTTCTTGGTGAGCACATGGAAGTAAAGATGTTTGTAATGAGGTGATAGAGGAGCAGACTGTATGCACTGACAGACTGGCCGCATATTGTTACAGTATAATGCTGTGTGTATGTTCTGATCACATGTCTCCTGTCATACACCAAAACCATGTACTGTTTGCATTGTACTGAAAGCATTGATCTAATTCATAAATCTTTTGATGCCACTAATTTGACACTTATTTTGGCAACTTTGCTACTGCTTGAAGGTTCTGGGGAAGTGACAACATTTCCAGGCGATTCTCTCTGAATGATTGCATTTGTGTCCCTGGGCATTTTAGTGACTGTCAGGTAAACATGAAGCCAGAATCCTAAAGAGATTCCTTCAGTTGCTCAGCTCATGAAATAAAAGATCAGCTTTTAAACCTCCCTTGGCTACAGCTGCTCGCTGCCACTTCCATGCAATATATTATCTTTTATCCATTGGTGCTTATTTATCTGCATTTCTCTAACAATATTTTCCATCTGTTTGCTTTTCCAGCACAAAAATATTACACAATTAATTCAAAACTTACTGCACAATAATATTCTGTGCTTCCCCCTCCCAGTCTGCAAAGCTTTAGGTTGTAGAGGTGCTAGTGCTGCAATGTATAGTGATGTAGAGTATGACAGTAAACTAGGAAATGTGATATAAATCTTATATGTTAGTGGGGTTTGCATTATCTGAAGATTTCTAATAGCCAATAGATATCAATTGGAGTTATAATTTGGGATAGACTAACCTGATTCAGAATATGAGACATACTAACCTGATGCACCACTCCTGGATCGCTACCTTGTCATGGTGTAGGGGCTTGTGTACCTCAATGAAGCTGTAAGCTATACCATGAAGGGTCATCCAAGATGGGCAGGTCATAGCAGAGAGGGCGGACAAATTGCAGTCTACTGGAGTAGGAACTCACACCTCACTCCAGTATCTTTGCAAGAAACCCTTATGTATATAGAGTTAAGGTAAGAAGAAGGAAGATGGTACATTTGTATGGTAGAGAAAGGGTAAATGTTCCTGTACTACTTGATAGACGAGTAACACTTATTTTCGATTTATATAAATGGCTAACCATGTCAATGTTGATGTAACCAGTTGTTGGCCGGTAACTGGTATTTTCTCTTCTCCAGTCCCAAGGCTGCAAATATCCCACCTTTATAGTCTCTCCATATGTAAACACCCCATATTTATATTATATTATCCTTTATTGTGACAATATATTCTGTAGCGCTATACAGGAGTCAAGTGCAAGGCAAAATACAATATCTACACATTATATCAGAATGATGTTATATCAGAATGAACGACATGGATTTTTGCTTTAAAGTACCAGTCTCCCTTTAATTAAAACAATTATTTAATCCTCTAAACAACAAGAACAATTACATCCTCACGTATTACTGTAGGTTATATTCATTGATCTGTTTCTGCTCTTCCATGAAACAACATTACTTTTAAGTGTTCTGCAATTTATTATCTTAGTTGGAATTAAAAGGAGATTGCACCGGTTTGGTGACAATTGTGCGCTCCACACAAGGGGAGAATTGCTATTAAACTGCATTGCAGTCTGTGGCAAGCCATTTATAACTAAAATGTGAATGTATTTTAATGCGGAAATTTTGTAATATTTCTGTATTTTTTGTTCTCAACTAGTCATGGTCCTTTCTTTTATAATATGTTCCTGGGATAAATACGTATTTTTGATTCATAAATGATAGGTCATGAGCAATGATTGGTTTTACAATTTTCTGAGCGTATTTTTTTTGCTATTAGTTGCTTCTGTTTATGACTTATTGATATTCATTATCATTTAGTGAATATCATGCAGTTTGCAACATGAACCTTTTTGTTTCAGAGAAACTCAACGAGTGGAAATTTGCTGATACTTTGCTATAAGGTATTGTGGGAACATATCCACTTTTCTGAGCCTCTTCCATAATCAACACTCAATCAAAGAATTGAAACCAGGACATTAATCAAGTTTATTTATTCATGCTTGGAGAACACAGCTTGTCTTAAAGAAAGATATATGCAGTGGTCTGATCTCATTATTACTAAGTTCTTAGCACTGGTAACAACAAATGGTGAAGACATACTAAAATAATTTCCCAGCCCCTCCTTGCTTGTCTCAGAATTCCACAGAAAAAACTAATTAAAATATGTGCAAAATGGAAAACTGAGTGCAAAATATAAAACTGAGTGCAAAATTGATGCTATGCCTACTGTGCCATGCATGGATTTGGGATATAAATCAGTGATCACATATAGAAGTTATCATTATTGTGATTTTGTCTGTCACGCTATGTTAAATATTTTGGGCTTGCACATGCGCAATGAGCAGCGAAGGTGCTCATTGTGAAGCCCGCCATGAGTGCCAAAGTTACGGACTTGCTCAAGGCGCTCATTGCAAGGACCTTAAAGTAGAGAGGAAGAAAGGCTTGCAATGAGTGCAAAAGTCTCTTATTTTGAGGCCTGAAAGTTAGAGGGGGGAGAGACTTGCATTGTGTGGCAAATTACATTGCAGGGCTTCACATTTTATTGCCATCATATTTGACGGGCAAGTTGCTAGTATAAACATAAGATACAGCGGATAGTGAAGATACAATATAAATATTTTTTCTATAAAAAAACTGATTATTTTTACTGTGTTAAGCAGTAATGGACTACACAATGGTCAATATTCACTAAACTTTCCAGAGGCAATAATATAGCAGTATTAGTCATCGATGTGTAATATAAAGTCTGAGTGCTATAGTATGGTTGTTCCATTTCCTCTCAGTTTCAATTATGTTTGAACAGATATTTCTACATATACAGTATTTTTTACACATGCCAACAACGTTTAAAATGTTTAAATCATGATCTTTTAAATGCATGAAAAATTGTGTTCCATGTCCCCATTTCCCTATAATTAATCTCTTGCATTTATTGAACATCAATTAACCAATAAGGAGAGTAAAAACTATTTTTTTTTCAAACCCGCAAGACTTGAAGCTTATATCGCTATTGCTCCAAGCCTTTCAGACTTGAAAAAAGTTATGGTTTTAACGCCGCCATCTTTTTGCAAGGCCATAACTCGACAGTCGTTGGGAGGCCGCCAAAAGACGCCAATTGAATAGCAAATCACTATTCAACCTCACCTATGGACTACCTGCCTCAGGAGGAGACAGGGAGCTCATAAGTGAGGTTGGTAGCTGATTTTTGATTCAGTTGGCGTCTTTTGGTGGCCTCCCAATGGCTTCCAAGTTACGGCATTATTTTTTATGCTTGTAACTCAGAATCCTGTAGGAGTCTCTTTTGAGAGCCTCTCAGGCTTAGGCACTAATTGCAGGCCTTGCATGCTCAATCTATAACTTTTAACATTGCGTTACAGACAAACTCACAAATACGACAATTATTATATGTGACTAGTGACTTGCCCATCAAAAATGACGGCGATAAAATTTGAAGCCTGGCAATGCTGTTTGCCTCACAAAGCAAGGCTCTACCCCCCCTAACTTGTAAGCCTCACGATGAGCTGCTCATTGCAGGAGCAGGCCAAGCCACAACTTTCGGGCCTCTGAATGAGCCTCTCCCCACTTTCTCACCCCTGTGTCTCTTTCCCACCTCTCCCTTCCCTGTGTCTGTTTCCCCCTCTCCTGCTTCCATGTCTCTTTCCCCCCTCCCTCCCCTTGTTTTTTTCCCCCTTATCTCTCACCCCAGTGTCTCTTTCCTACCCACTCCCTCCCCTGTGTCTCTTTCCACCATCTCCCCCCTCTCCCTTCCATGTGTCTTTCTCCTCCCTCTCCCTCCTCTGTGCTCCTTTTTCCATTTACGGATGTGAAACCATTTGCGGGCTTGGGAAATTGATAATTTTCCCCAAGCTTGAAATGTTTTTCCAATTTACAGGCTTGAAAAAAATTACGGCTTTACGGCCACCATTTTTTTCCTTGCCTAGCCATTCTGAGGAAATGCCAATTAAATAGCAAATTAGCTTGCAACCTAACTTACAGGCTCCCTGCATCTCCACCTGTGCTGTGTGTGAGGTTGTAAGTTAATTTTCTAATTAATTGATGTCTTTCGGCGGTCTCCCAACGGCTTCTGTGTTACGGGCTTAAAACAAATTGGCAGCTTTTTTTTCCAACCCGTAACTCAGAAGCCGGTCAGAGCCTGTGTTGAGAGCCTTGTGATGAGCACCTTCGGTGCTCATTGCAAGACTTTGGGGCCTCCCAATGTGCGCCAAAGGCCTCTTCCTCACATCTAAGTTGCGAGCCTCGCGATGATAGCCTTCGGTGCTCATTGCTTCAAAACCGTATCTTTCGGGCTTTGTGATGAGTGCCGAAGGCTCTCATTGCGAGGCCGGCAATAAGCTCCTTCCAGACTCATTGCGCATGCCCAACCTGTAACTTTAAAAATTGCGTTACAGACAACCTTGCAATTACCACAACTATTATACTGTATGTGATACAAATGTCCTACAATGCGTTTTGCCTCTATATGAAGAATTCTTCATGGTTAATTATTTTTATTCATTGTTGCAAGATACACTTGCTCCTTGAATGAGCTCTGTTAGCTGGAAAGACAGATCTATACCGTCGAGAGTAAAGGATTATAAAATGCATGCTTAATATAAACTAATGAAAATATAATAATATATGGCCTCCCACTAAGCCAATCAATTTGCAAAACAAATATATGTTATTATGTATCCAGTTGTTAAAAATTACAGTAAAATCCATTGTTATGATTATTTCCATTGTTGCTTGTGTATATTTTTGCTACAACGTTACTACCACAATTACTTCTACAATAAATCACATCTCAGTCTTATCCATCTTGTCAGAAATCTCAAGGGTCTAAAGACTTAAATGGAGGAATATAAATAATTTAACCAAGGTTTTTTAGTTCACTGCAGGTGTTGACACTTTTTCAGTGATTCTCTAGTGATCAAGCTTCAATCAAATTAAAACTTACTCAACAATGAATCCCTGAGATTGATATTGACCGGACTGGACCCTCCGGAAACAACAACCATCAATGAAGCAGGTTATGAGAATGCCCTGTTAGTGACAAAACCATCACAGCAAGTCTCTGGTGTATTTACAAGATAGGAACATTTCCTTGCAACATATTGCAACATGGTTTTGTCTGATTCACAAATATTTGTTTTAGCTAAAGAGAACTACCCCCCATTCATGTGCAATTTACAGCTAATTCCCAGCACTGCTGATCAAGGTGGGAATTAATCCCTGAGATGTCTGATCAATGGTCTAGTTGACTTTGGTCTAGTTTTATAAAGTTTAAGGGCCCTTATACATAATAAACTAAACACAATGTATCTCATTAATGGAATGCCGTACCTCTCTCAGTGTCCTGAGCACTACTGAAAGATTGAAAGGAAGTTAAATACTTCAACTTAGGTACAATTAATTAGGCTGCCTTGGCAAGGCTTGAATAATGTTGTTGCTGTTAAAATCTTCCCTTCCCTTCAGTAGTGCTCATGACAATTGGATAGACACGGGGTGGTACAGCAATGTCAATTAATGAGGTAAGTTGTGTTTTTAAATGATCATATAATTTAATATGTTAATTAATGGTGATGAAAAGTGTGTAGCCTTAAAGTAATTGATGACAGCCTGCATGCTCCTTCCTCCAGATTATTTGCCATGCACCAATTCCTCTCACTCCAAGATCCTCTTCTGCTGAGTGCACAGTTTACTCTTTGAGATCTATTTCTTTTTCTGAGTATTATAAAACATACTAGCAACTTGCCCATCAAGAATGACTGCAATAAAAATTGAAGCCTGGCAATGCTGTTTGCCACATATTGCGAGCCTCTCCCCCCTCTTCATGACGGGAGGCGTTAATTGCGAGCCTCACCCCCCCTCTACTTTATTGGCCTCGCGATGAGCATTTTCGGGCCTCTTTGCAAGTTTCTCCCCCTTTCTACTTCCTCCCTTGTGTCTCATTTCCCCCTCCTCTCCCTCCTTTCCCACCCCCTGTGTTTTTACTTCCCACTCCCTCCCCTGTGTCTCTTACCTCCTCTCCTGTGTCTCTTTCCTCCCCTGTCCCCCCTGTGTCTCTTCCCCCATGTCTCTCCCCTTTCTCCCTCCCCTGTGTCTGTTCCCCCTCCCCTGTGTCTCTTCTACCCCTTTTCCTCGCCTGTGTCTCTTCTCCCTCCCCTGTGTCTGTTCCCCCTCCCCTGTGTCTCTTCTACCCCTTTCCCTCCCCTGTGTCTCTTGCCCCTGCCCCTGTGTCTTTTCCCTCTCCCCCTTGTCTCTTCCCCCTCTCCCTCCCCTGTGTCACCCCCTCCCCTGTGTCTCTTTCCCCCTCCCCTCTGTCTCTTCCCACTCTCCCCCGTGTCTCTTTCCCTCTCCTCTGTGTTTCTTTTCCCCCTCCCTCCCCTGTGTCTTTTTTGCACCCTCTCCCTCCCCTGTGTCTCTTTCCCCCTGCCCTGTGTTTCTTCTCCCCCTCTCCCTCCCCTATGTCTCTTACCCCTCTCTTGTGCCTCTTTCCCCCATGTCTCCCCCTTCCCTGTGTCTCTTCCCCCTTTCCCACCCTTTTGTCTTTTCCTCCTCCCCTGTGTCTTCTTCCCTTCCTTCTTCCCCTCTGTCTCTTCCCTCCCTCCCCTGTGTCTCTTTCCCCTTCTTCTTTGTCTCTCCTCCCTCTCCCTCTTGTGTGTCTCTTTCTCCTTCCCTGTGTCTCATTCCCCCTCTCCCTTCCCTGTGTCTCTTCCCTCCTCCCCTGGCTCTCTTTCCCCTCCTCCACCTTCCCCCTTATCCTCCTCCTCCCTCATTCTCCTCCTCTCTCCTCTTCCTCCCTCATTCTCCTCCTCCCTCATCCTCCCCTTCTCTCACCCTCTTCCTCCTCCCTACTCCCCCTCATCCTCCTCCTCCCTCTTTCTCCCCCTCCTTCATCCTCCTCCCTTATCCTCCTCCTCTCTCCTGCTCCTCCCTCATCCGGCTCCACCCTCATCCTCCTTATCTCTCATTTTCTTCCTCCTCCATCCTCCCCCCTAAACCTCCTCCTCCCTCATACTCCTCCTCCCTCATTCTTCTCCTCCCTCATCCTCCTCCTCTCTCATCCTCCTCCTCTCTCATCCTCCCACATCCTCCTCCTTCCTCGTTCTCCTCCCTCCTCCTCGCTCACCTTCATCCTCCCTTATCCTCCTCCTCCCTCATCCTCCTCCTCCCTTTCCCCTCTCTTCTTACCATCATGCAATCAGCTCCTGCTGCTCTGTCCCCTGGCAACGTTGGCTTCTGGCTGTGTTCCAACCGGCATATGCTAATGACGTGATGTCACGTCATTAGCATATGCCAGTTGGGACACAGCCAGAAGACGTGATGTAGACGAGAAAGCAGCAGGAGCTTAGCTGATGAAGGTAAGAGAGGGGAAGGGGAGAGGGAAGGGTAATTGGAGAGGGGGAAAGGGAGGAGGAGGATAAGTAGGGAGGATGAGGGGAAGGAGGGAGGAGACACTGGTGGTGATGCAAGCCCTGGGGGCCTCGCGATGAGTTCCTTTGCACTCATTGCAGCCCCTGTCCACTGGCAGGAATCAGGAATCAAGGCCTCCACTGGCAGGAACTAGGTAGTCCAGTAGGCTTCTGGGTTACGGGCCGTAAAGGCTCGCCTCTCTTCTTGAGGCTCACAGTTGCGGCCCTACGACCAGCAAATGCGGCCTTACAGCCTGCAAATGGCCGAATGACAACTATTATATGTGATTGACCTTTACTTCTCATATGGAGCTCACTGAGAACTTAATAGTTGTAAATTAATGAATGTTCTGGAGCAGCCTGCAAGACTGGGAGGTTTTTATTTTTTATTTGTAAAACACCAGCATATTCTGCAGCGCTATACAGGGGATAATAAGGAGTAAAACATACAATATTAAAAAGCTGCAAAGAAAAAGATAGCTGACCCTGTTTTGAGCTTAGCATCTTATGTAACAAGTGCTTTTTCCCAAAGCAGAGACCTAGATAAGAAAAGCAGATAAAGAATAGCAGGGTTACAAAAGAAATTAGAGTTGGTCAGGTGGGAAGGTGTGATAAGTTAGATTTTCAAATAATAGGAGGGAAGGGATAAGGGAACTGGTAGATAGTCAGTTTGAGGTGGCTCTAGGATATAAAATGTTGACTGTCCCAAGTGGTCAGAAAATATAACCTGTAAATGGGAAAGTCAGGTGATAGTAATTAGACTGTTACAAAGCTGCAGCAATTAGGGGTGGGTGGGTCCTTCAGCAGAGAGAAACAAGTTGTGGAGATTTCTTGTGTTACCGGAGTGGGTCCTTCAGCAGAGAGAAACAAGTTGTGGAGATTTCTTGTGTTACAGGAGTGGGTCCTTCAGCAGAGAGAAACAAGTTGTGGAGATTTCTTGTGTTACCGGAGTGGGTCCTTCAGCAGAGAGAAACAAGTTGTGGAGATTTCTTGTGTTACAGGAGTGGGTCCTTCAGCAGAGAGAAACAAGTTGTGGAGATTTCTTGTGTTGCGAGAGTGGGTCCTTCTGCAGAGAGAAACATGTTGTGGAGATTTCTGGGAGACAGGAAGAGAAGAAGTTTGATAGCTCATACAGTTGTCTCTTGCTTTCCAGTCCATTATTTCAGTTGTTCTTTGCCTGTTGGGAGCACTGTTGACATTTGTAGGAATCACAGATCACTGTTGAAAGATTCAAGAAAAGTGAACAGTAACTCCTCCAGACAATGAGCATTCGATAAACTAAAGCTATGTTAAATCTATTGTTTATTTCACTGTCAATTAACATAAAAAATACATGTGCAAACAGCAGCAAAACAAAACATCAAAAGTAATTTATACATACAGTACAACTTACCTCATTAATGGCTGCTATTTTAGATAACATTCATTAAGATGGGAGGGTAACCTGGGAATGCTCAGTTTGAAGATACAGGGTGTTATAAGATTGTAAACAGAGTCCTTTATCCTACAGGGCATGCCTAATGAATATTATCTCATTTGAAATATGTTTTTTTTTTCAGTAGGGCACATGCTAATGAGAGAGGTGGGAAGGGGTGCAGCAGCCACAATTAATGTGGTAGACTGTATAAAACATTTTATTTTCTGACTAAAGCTTTGCTTTACTGCTGGTTGCACAATTATGTTTTTTATGAAAAGTGCTTACACTGGCCCTTTAACTGAGTGTAAGGCTTGGCCAGCCCATCATCACCATCCAACCTGAACATTTGTGCTAAAGAAATGTGTCTGGTAGCAATTCTTTTGCTTTGAAGAAGATCAGACTGAAAACTAACAAAGATAACCATTTGCTTAAATTGCAAGATCAACTAAGATTTTTAAGATTAGCTCTAACATGTACTTTCCCATCATCATGTAGCAAAATTAAGTATTTACTTGAATAATAATGTACTTTTATTCAGTGTCAAGCATCTGTAAAAATATATATTCATAACTGTATTATTCCTAGCTCTTATCTATGAATGTATTTATCCTTGCTTGTAAAATGGAGACTGTAAAGTATAAAAATACAAAGGCAACTTTTGAAAAGCCAAGACTTATTTTGGACAAACTCAGGTTTTCACATGTTAGTACCCAGCACCAGCTGAGATATCGAGTTCTATGTTGAATTCTCTCTAAAATAACTGGCTGCAGATGATACACCCACAGCTGACTTTAACAAAAGGAGGATCAAGCATTTTAGGGACAGCCTTTACAAAAGTATTCTGTAAGCTATTATAACTTTACAGCATTTATTTGTCATCTAACAAAAACATTTTTTTTAATTATGCTCTTCCAAATGCAGGATAAAGTGCAACAGTCACTTTATCTTCTATATAGAAAATATAGGTGGCATCAAAAATGATAGGTGGCATCAAAATACCAAGCCAACACCAAGAAAAGACGGTAAAAAGTATGTGAGTCACATATAAGTAGGGATTGTAACTGGTTCGGGTTTCTATGGAAGGCTGCAATATCTATTTTGTTTGGAGGCCCTTCACAGTCCTGCAATAGAATAGTTAATGCCCCCATGCATTCTGTCCATGTTTTTCTTTCTTTTTGCCTCTGGTTATAGTACATTTTTTGTGTTTAGTTTAACTCTTTACACCTCTTAGTCCATATTTAAAATGGATTGAGGTTGGGATTCCCATCTACAGTATGTTATGTAAATTATTTCACAGAGAGCCTGTCAAGATGAGGATTATTATGATGTACTGATAATTATCTAGATTACTAATGACAAGCTTCATTTGATTGACACCGGCATCTGTTTTTCTTTTCTAAGGGAATTTAAGAAATATTTTTTTCTCTGTTAGGTCACAATATGATAGTACAATGTATGACTTGGAATATTATAACCAGGGCTTTACTTACATCTCTAGACACAATACTTTATTTATAACATGTACTAGCAACTTGCCCGTCAAAAAATGACGGTCAATAAAAGAAAGTGTTGAAATGCTGTTTGCCACACAATGTGAGTGTACTGTGTGCCTCAACTATATAGACCCCTCTAACACAGTAATGAACACATGTAATAACACTATAAGTGCCATTAGGGTCATCCACAACCCTCATGACCCAAAGTGTAAGCCCTACATCATTTTAACCCGGTCACTTATGGGGGTCTATCCAGACCCTCATAAGCCTCTATTTAACCCCATCAGTCCCATAAGGGTATATTAAGATCATTATTGGCCTGTTACAACCCAAGATTAACCAAATAAGTGTCATGACGGTCCTCAAGGACCATCATGACACTAAGTATAAACACTTCACTGCACTATACCCCCCAATAAAACATTAAATATCAACTAAACACCCTCTATACTAACCTATTAACACCTACACTACCTACCTAAATTATCAAAAATAAAAAATCTACATTACATAAAATAAAATAAACTAAATCACAAAAAATAAAAAATCTACATTACAGAAAATAAAAAACCGAAGTCACAAAAAATAAAACGGAACATTACAGAAAATAAAAACATACATTACACCGCCCCACTACAGAAAAAAAAAATTGCACACCTGAAAGGGAAATACATATAATACATACAATAAAATACAATACAAATAAAATGAAATACAATACAATACACCCCTATCTAATATACAATACAGCCATTCTATCTAATATACATCCCCTATCTATCTAATATACAATACTATCTATCTAAAATACATCCTATCTATCTAATATACACCCCCAATCTATCTAATATACAATATGCTATCTCTATATAGCAACCCTAATTCTAATATAAAATAAAATAATTAAGACCACTTACCTTTGAGATGTTTTTTCAGATCAGCAACCTAGGGTAAAAAAGATTTAAAAAATTACTACAACACGTTTACATAAAATAAATAAACATAGTACATATTCTAAATATTCTACTCACCATTCCAGCATGTCCCCGTCCTTCTTCTTTTTTTCTTCTCCGGGGTGATTGGCTGAAGACATCTGCGCCTTCCCATTGGCTGTAATACTGATTGACATTGACAACAGCCAATGAGATGGCGCAAATGCCTTCAGCCAATCAGTACGTGGGGGTGTATCTCATTGTGATTGGCTATTGTCAGTGCAACCAATCAGAATGCGCAGATGCTTCCAGCCAATCACCCTGTGGGGGTGTATTCCATTGTGATTGGCTGAAGGCATCTGCACCTTGTGATTGGTTTACATAAAGATTGACAGGTGCATTATCCAATCAGAGTGGGATTTTAGGGTGTATCCCTTTCTGATTGGCTCACACATTGGCGCCTCCTGATTGGATGAATTTGATAGACAGCGTTTTCAACCAATCAGAAGGCACCATTGCCTATTTTCTTCCGGAAAAGTCTCCGGGAGGCTCATTAGCGTCGGTGATGTCCGCGAGTGTGGATGTCCGTTATATATTTTTTTTAGAGTGCAGTTCCAGGGCAGGGCAGAAGAGTAGGAGGCCGGAGACAGCGTGGGGACGTAAGCACAATGTAGATTATGTTTATTTTACTTGTTTTTTTAAAAGTTGGTGCCTCGCCAGAGAAGAGTAAAAGAAGAAGGATGGGACATGCTAGAAAAGTGAGTATAATATTTAGAATGTTTATAATGTTTATTTATTTACTGTAAATGTGTTGCACTAATTTTTTAAAACATTTTCCCTAGGTGGCTGATCTGAAGGGACATCTGCAAAGGTAAGTGGTCTTAATTATTTTATTTTAGCTTTGAATTAGATTATTTTATATATACATAGCATTTATTGTATGTTAGCTAGGGGTAAGTGTTTTATATAGATAGCATAGCATGTATTGTATATTAGATTGTGGTATTTATTTAGATAGATTGGGGGATGTATATTAGATACATAGGATGTATATTAGATAGATAGGGGGATGTATATTAGATAGATAGTATTTATTGTATATTAGATAGATTGGTGATGTATATTATATATATAGGATATATATATTAGATTACGGTATTTATTTAGATAGATTGGGGGATGTATATCAGATAGATACAATGTATTGTATATTAGATAGGGGTGTATTGTATTGTATTTCATTTTATTTGTATTGTATGTATTTGTATTGTATGTATTATATGTATTACCTTTTCAGTTGTGAATTTTTTTTTAATTTTCTGTAGTGGGGGGGGGGGGGTTGTAATGTATCTTTTAATTTTCTGTAATGTTCCTTTTTTATTTTTTGTGACTTAGGTTTTTTTACTTTCTGTAATGTAGACTTTTTATTTTTTGTGACTTTAGTTCTTTTACTTTCTGTAATTAGAGTAATGGGGGGTTATAAGGGGGTAGGTAGGTAGTGTAGGTAGGTAGTGTAGCTGTTAATAGATTAGTGTAAAGGGTGTTTAGTTGATAGTTAATATTTTATTGGGGGGGTATAGTGCAGTGTAGTGTTTATACTTAGTGTCATGATGGTCCTTGAGGACAGTCATGGCACTTATGTGGTTAATGTTGGGTTGTTATATACCCTTATGGGACTGATGGGGTTAAATAGAGGCTTATGAGGGTCTGTATGGACCCCCATGAGTGACAGGGTTAATTATGGGTTTATGGGGTTCTGTATTGATCCCCATGAGTGAGGGGGTTAATTAAGGGCTTATGGGGGTCTATACTGACCCCCATGAGTGAAAGAGTTAATTAAGTGCTTATGGGGGGATGTACTGACCCTCCTGAGTGACAGGGTTAATTAAGGGTTTATGAGGGACTGTATTGACCCCCATGAGTGCCAGGGTAATTTATGGGCTTATGTGGGTCTTTATTGACCCCCATGAGTGACAGGGTTAATTATATATATAATGGGGGTCTGTATTGACACCCTTGAGTGACAGGGTTAATTAGGAGTTTATGGGGGTCTGTATTGACCCCCTTGAGTGAGGGTGTTAATTAAGTGCTTATGGGGGTCTGTATTGACCCCCATGAGTGACAGGGTTAATGAAGGGTTTATGAGACAAGAGTGTCTCAATTTGCTCAAGAAAAAATAATTTTGTGAAAAAAGGAAAAAGAATATTATATGTGTAGGTTATTAATATATATTTTTATAATTTCCAATATAACAACAATGCAAAATTAAAACAAGGTTTAAACCATTAAAAAAAGTACGTTACCCTTTGTTAATCATTAAAGTGAAGTGTATGGAGCTGTGTTCAGTGATTAAAAACATATTAACCATATAAGTACCATAAGTGGTTTCCCTTGACTTGGAATATTGATTACTCCCAGTTCGAATCACTTTCCAATGAAGAACTGTTTGTTTTTGAAGCTAGTGAACTTCCATTATCAAACAGGAAAAAGATAAACTTATTCTTCAATCATTTTAAAGTCTTTGCAGATACTGTAACATAATTTATGTATCTAAAGGGAAGCTATTGAATTCTCTCCAATGATATAGTTTCCATGAATTACAGATTAATACTTAGGGATCTTAAACACTTATCTAATTTGGAGAGTGTCCATCTTGTTTCATTTATAGGAATAATGGGAATAATTTATGGGAATAATGGCATTAGTTTGTAATGTTAAGTACTACCATGTAGTTTTATGATCATAATTTTTGTACCACTCTGTTAATATTTTAGATACTACATTTTCATTGTTGGTACATTTCACTATTAGCATTCTCTCACACCTATTTCAGTATTCAGTTTTGATAATCCTAATTTCATAAGTACTTAGGGCCATATGCTAATCCCTGAAATAACAATAGTGAGTGCCTTAGCAGCACAGTCAATTCTACGTAGCTATGTTAATCCCCCATACCTAAAATATTTCAAAAGGAACTCCTATGTGTCACTGCTAGGAGTGACCTTCACGACACAGCTGAAAAGCAAGGCATAAATCTCCATTGATTTTTGTCCTGGCAATAAATTACAAGTTTCTGCCTTACACTTTGACACCCAAGCCCTATGCTTATAAAATTTTACGGATCAATCACAAATAAGGGCACTGCTAATACTGCAAAAAGCAGAAGTAAGATTTTCTAGTACCAAAAACCACTCGCAAATGGTTTTCAAACCTTTGCTGAGTCCCCCAGAAGCATTTAAGGTGCAGTATAGCACAAAAAGCACAAATGTCAGCATTATTTGACACTTAACAAGCTAATATATGTCTTTCAAAAATATTATATCAAAAAAGAATGTTGTGAGCAACAGCCCAGCAATTTCATCTCAAGACAAGTGTGCCTCAATTTGCTCAAGAGAGAATGGTTCTTTTGGATACAGTTCAATAAAAAAAAAAAAATGTTACTCAAACTTGCTTAGACCCATGACATTTTCTAGGGGCTTTATTTACCTCAGCTTGTAGTACCAAAAACATCAGCAGATTTCCGAGCTATCTTCAGTTTCTAGGTATGGTTTCTTACTAGACCAGACTGATATACTACAGGATATTTCTCCCTGTGAAGGGCACAAGTGAGCTAAAAGAGGTTGTTCTCTGAGTAGGTAACCAAAGCTAGAGAACAAACTTACTTAGATATTGTTCTTTCTCAGATTGAGCATATCTGATTTCTTTGTTGTGTATGCAAATGACCATTAGGGGTTTTTCTCACCCTAAGGGTGATAGGGGGAACCAGAAGTGGACCCCTTGCTCACTGTGCCTTAAGGAGTAAAGCTGTACCTCACAGACAAGGCCCACAGAGGTTGAACACATCTGGGGTTTGCTGTTTCTCCTGTTCAGGGTAGAAAAGCCTGGTATTTTGGGTCTGGGTCACTCTTTTGAGTGATCCAGACTGATATACTACATGATATATCTTCCTGTGTAGGGCACAAGTGATCTAAAATAGAATGCTCTCTGAATAGGCACCAGACCTATAGAGCAAACATACTCTATTGCTCATTCTCAGATGAGCACCTCTACTCTTTTTGTTTATTAACATATACCTGTCAGAATTAGAATTAAAATAATTATTAGCCTTTAAATATTCACATCAATTTTTGTGGACTATAAGGTCAAGTTAATTTTGAGATTACCTCCAGAGTTTATTCTGAACATTTCTACCTTTTTCTACTGCTCCCAATAAAATATGATTCTCTTTTTGCCAATCCAAAAAGTCCAAAGTAAAAAAAATCACTTGATTTGAGTTATCACAGATGTATCCTAATTTATCTAAAAAAAATTGAGAATGTGTTAAAAATATTTGTTTCATGGTTGGCAAAAAGTTTTCTAGGCGTTATATACCACAAGAGCTCATTCAACTAGAGTGCAAGCAACCATATGGGCTGAGCATGCTAAAGCAACTCCAGAGCAGATCCCTATGATTAAAGTGTGGTTCCATAATATACACTGAGGGGAGACTGAGCAGGGTGGTCTTATCCAAAGTGTTTGTATTGTTCTATATTATGTCCTACCATTGAAGGTGTGGCCTATCTTTCTACTCTGTGCTGTTGTAGAAACCTCATTTATGGTAGGTAACACATTTTCCATTTTTCCTTCCCTGACTTGTTAATTTCCATCAGTATGTATCAACTTGTATCATCTCAGCACTCTATATTAAATGGATGGACATTGTGTCAACAGTTTTGTGATAAATGTACAGTATATATGTTATAACAGTATATATGTTATTGTTGTTCTTTTTCCATGATTCATTGGCAGGAGAACCCTCTGTTGCCATGAATGGGTGTAATTCACCCCATCTTAACATATCAGCTTATCCAAAAAAATGCAAAAACATTCTATTACATATTCTAACTCCTCTGTTATACTTCTGCCAACCTCATTAGAATGGGGGGGGGTGATTATCTGCTCCATTTAAACCTGATATTTAGTAATAGGTCTGCTCCCGGACAGAGGTTTTTTAATGGAGCATGGCCGTTGTGATGGTTTCTCATTTAACATGACTTTACATAGCTTTAAGAGACTGTGCAAACATATTTAATGTGATCTCTGAATCATTGCATTATCACCTTAAACAGTATGATTAAAATAATAAGATAAGGAGATGTGCGGGAGGCGCCTATAGCATCTACAGGGAGGGGTAATAACAGTTCTTCTGTTCCATAGGATTCATTCTCACTTCATACAGTGCATTTCTGTAATATTGGATGGATCATCAATTAAAAATTGGGAGTGAGAGAGAGGATACTATGCGCCAGGATCTGTGGGTGTATTACATCTGTTTCTCTCAAACTGTTTGAAGTCTCAAACCTGACACATTATCACACATGGAACGCAGCCAGTGAGGCAGAAGGGTATATGTCCATCTGTGTAGCCTGACTTGCCTCTTGTCACTAGCACTCTAATATACCGTATACTTTCAGAATTTGATTCAAGTGATACATTATAAACATAAACCCAGCAGAGAGTATTCCAAATGCTATGCAGAAGCTAAGAATTATAACTAAACCAACATAATTAATAAGGTTATTAGTAACAGGGATTCTATTGCTCTTGATCATCATGAGTAAGTATATTGCTTTGTTTTTACATCTTAAAAATAAATGAAGGAATGTATAATTACACTGGCCTGTATATTTTCATACAATATTAACTGTTGATCTTTAGTTGTGCTTATATAACCACTACATTGTATTTAAAATAATTAAGCTTGATAATGGGCACAATGTCTTAGAAAGTGATAATTATAAGTCATTCAGGTTTTGAGGCTGATGTTTGGCAACTCGAACCTTCAGCTCCCTCTACAGATTTTCTATGGGATTAAGGTATGGAGACTGGCTAGGCCAGTCAAGGACCTTAATGTGCTTCCTATTTAGCCACTCCTTTGTTGCAATGGCTGTGTGTTTTTGGTCATTGTCATGCTGGAATACCCATTCATGACCCATTTTCAATGTCCTGGCTGATGGAAGGAGGTTTTGACCAAGATTTGACAGTACATGGCCCCGTCCATCATCCCTTTGATGTGGTGCAGTTGTCCTGTCCACTTAGCAGAAAAACATCCCCAAAGCATAATGTTTCCACCTCTATGTTTGATGGTGGGGATGGTGTTCTTGGGGTTATAGGCATCATTCCTCCATCTTCAAACACTGTGAGTTGAGTTGATGCCAAAGAGTTCGATTTTGGTCTTATGTGACAACAACACTTTCACCCAGTTCTCCTCTAAATCATTCAGATGTTCAGATGGGCCTTTACATGTGCTTTCTTGAGCAGGGGGACCTTGTGGGCACTGCAGGATGTCAGTCCTTCACGTCATAGTGTGTTACCAATTGTTTTCTTGGTGACTATGGTCCCAGCTGCCTTGGGATCATTAACAAGATCCTCCCGTGTACTTCTGGGCTGATTACTCACCTTTCTCATGATCATTGAAACTCCACGAGCTGAGATCTTGCATGGAGCATCAGACCAAGGGAGACTGGCAGTTATTTTGTGTTTCTTCCATTTGTGAATAATCGTACAAACTGTTGTCATCTTCTCACCAAGCTGCTTGGTAATGGTCTTGTAGCCCATTCCAGCCATGTGTAGGTCTACAATCTTGTCACGGAAATCATTGGACAGCTCTTTGGTCTTGGCCATGGTGTAGAGTTTGGATTCTGATTGATTGATTGTTTTTGCGGATATGTGTCTTTTATACAGGTAACAAGCCGAGATTAGGAGCACTCCCTTTAAGAGAGTGCTCCTAATCTCAGCTCATTACCTGTATAAAAGACACCCTGCTGATTGATAGGGGATCAGATACTTATTTCCCTAACTGACCTTCAAATCAATTTATAACTTGTTTTTACATGTATTTTTCTTGTTTTATTTGTTATTCGGTGTCTCACTGTTAAAATACATCTACCATAAAAATTATAGACTGATCAATTCTTTGTCAGTGGACAAACATTCTAATTCAGCAGGGGATCAACCCCCCCCCCCCATTGTAACTAAATAAATAAATATCATGCAGTTTCACTTGTATTTGCAATTCTTTTTTTTACTGCATTCTCAGTTGATTTTGTCTATTATATTCTCAGGAGGGTGTATTCTGCTGAGATTTCCAGCACTGCTAAAGAAAGCAGTAGCAGTTATTGATGCCCTATTTCCAATGTGCAGATAGAAGCTTCTGGCTAATTCATAGTTAATGATGCCTTTAAAAGAACATATTCAAACTTATGAATAGCTAAAATTAAAAGTTATGCCTCACAAATTGATATTACTGATCAGTGGCTGACATAGCCACCCACCCCCACCCCCAAATAATTGTACAGTCAAAGTAGTTTATTCAAAATTGGGACCATTGCTTTAAAGCAGAAAACACAACTCATCCTTCCTCTTGACATTACCAAATTATTTTATTTTTACTTCAAATGTAAAAGTTTTTGTTATGAGATGTAACTCACTAATTAACTGAAAACCTTTTATGTCCCTTTAACGTAGCATCATCATTTTGATTACATAACTTGAATAACCGTTTTTTCTAATCACAATTTTTTAAAGGAAGACACAAAAATTAACAAAAGTAAACGTAATCGTGCATTACCAGATTTGGCCATTTGGGTACATAGGCTTATTCCTGCTTGACATTGCGTTCCTTTCACAAGACAATCTGGTCCAATTCTGACACTTTTGATTTTCAGAGACCCCACGGCCGTACAGGGTTAAGGAAAGTGGGGGATTAACCTGGTTTAGGTGCTTGGAAAAAAAGGAGACTACTTTCATTTGATTGGTTTGGTTACTTCAGTGGTGTGATGGGTGGAATGTTGGTTACAAAAAAGGGGTTAAACTTATCAAATTTCCCACCTCTCTCTGTCAGTTGTGACAGAGTGGTGACAATAGTGATAACAGGTGGCACGTCCTTTCCGCACGGGACAAAAGCGTGCCATTATCAGCGCACCCGACAATAGCGGGTCCTACAACTGGACGCAGGACTGCAGGTAAGGTTGGCTTAGGGGTGTTTGGTTTAGAGGTTTCAGTGTTAGGGGTCTTAGGGTTAGGGTTAGGCTTAGAGCTCTTAGGGTTAGGGATAGGCTTAGGGGTTTTAGGGTTAGGCTTAGGGGTCTTAGGGTTAGGCTTAGGGATTTTAGGGTTAGAGATTTTAGGGTTAGGGACAAGGGGAAAACAATAAGAACAAAAAAGGGGAATCCATGACATTAAAAAAAGGAGAGCTGATCTGAGGTCTGAAGAGGATGAAGCTGGAGACAATGTAATTATACAAGGATAAAGGCATTGGAGATGGAGAGAGTGTGATGGATGTGAATGAAGATTGTTTTGCAAGATCAGCAAGTAATAGCAGGCAGAGTTAAGGATAGTGTGCAAGATGTGAGGCTCACTCATAAAGCTATGGCATGCAAGCATAGTGTGCAGTGTGTGATGCCCACTCATACAGCTATGGCATTTAAGGATAGTATGCAATATGTGATGCCCACTCATACAGCTATATCCTGTTAAGGGTATTATGTAAGATGTGAGACCCATTCATACAGCTATGTCATGCAAGGATAGTATGCAAGATGTAATGCCCACTCATACAGCTATGGCCTGAGAGTATAGTATGCAAGATGTGAGGCTCACTCATACAGCTATGGCATGCAAGGATAGTATGGAATATGCGATGCCCACTCATACTGCTATGTCCTGTGAGGATAGTATACAAGATGTGATACCCACTCATACAGCTTTGTCATTCAAGGATAGTATGCAAGATGTGATGCCCACACATACAGCTATGGCCTGCCAGTATAGTATGCAAGATATGAGGCCCACTCATAGAGCTATGGCCTGTGCGGATGGTATGCAAGAAGAGAGGTCCATTCACACAGTTATTGCTTGAGGTTAGTATGCAAGATGTGATGCTCACTCATACAGCTAAGACCTGCAAGGTAAATATGCAAGGTGTGAGGCCCACTCATACAGCTATGGCCTGCAAGGTTAGTATGGAAGTTTTGAAGCCCACTCATACATATATGGTCTGCAAGTATAGTTTGCAAGTTGTGAGACCCACTCATACAGATATGGCCTGTGATGATGGCTTGGATGTTAAGGAGGAAAACCCTATTCAGGGCCCATCTCCAGGGAGTCATGGCCATGTGGGAAGTATGAGGCCTAAACATTATCAACACAAGGATACATCATCCAGGAACATATATGTTCTTTGTATGAGGCTGCAACAAGGAACTCTAAATCAGAAAATTCAAGAGCATCACAGCCGCAGCTATAGGGCCAATGTAGAGCACAATCAATTTATCATGAAAGATCCTACAACGACCAAAGCAGGAGCATCAGATGGCCATCCTAAGGGCAAGTCGATGATGCTCAACCTAGACATAGGCTGCCAATTAGGGATAGGCCTAACACTTGGAGGCAGAATTGTACAGTTATTCTTTCAAGAAAAAATAGAACCCTCATCCGAAACCTTCAAGCAACAGGAGAAAGTGTCACTTCATCAGGCGCCAGCAGCAATAGCAGACATTAATACTGCTCTTCCCTCGGGTGAGTCAATGTCCAAAAATAACACTCATACTATCAATGTACCACTCACACTTTTAGTAGCACAATGGGCCCTATTCTATTGCCCGATTTGTAAAATTATACACACTTAAAACCACTCTCAAAATTGCCACAGATTCTATTAGCTACACATAATTCAATTACGAGTTACCTATCCACAATCACTACAGGCCAGTCAAAAATCAAAACCAGCCTTAGAACTCCATTGGTTTTAGCACAGTTATAACTAATTAAAGCTACACAAAATAAATATTCTATTAGTCCGTAGCTTTATCTCGCAAATAAAGTCTAACCCGCAACTGAAAAAAGTATCAAGTTTCTGTCAAAAATATTATGAGCACAAAATAGAAAAGATAGGTGGCTCTAGGTATAAGAAAAAATCTGGGATATAGACAAGGGGTGCTCCTTGAGGATATAAATGACTTAATGGCACAGTAGGAGAAGGGAAAGAAAAAGTATCCTTTTGTGTGTAAGTGCACACCCTCTGCCCTAATGACAATATAGAACAGCAGACTTAACGTTTATTAATTAATATTAAAACATAAGGTAAAATCGTGTAATTCTGACGAGATCCTATGCGTAGTGAAATCTGAAAAGATTATAAGGACTATCTTAATTAATAAATAGAATTGGGGAACTGTAGAAGTGAACACTAAATCCTCTGGTCTAAAGTGATAAATGACTATAAAGTGCAATAATAATGTAGAAGTACTGATAGATGGCAGAAATACAGGTCCAGACTATGAGACCTATATGTTTGCTCTATACAATTCATAATGTGGCTTGTGCTAGTAATAGTGAATACAGTGATATCACTTATAAGTATTGCACCTTCATATAGCTTGAAAATAATGTATTATAAAGTGCTTAGTGCCAATATAAATAGAATTGATTGGATATAATATTGGGTGCAACAAACATAAAGTGCTAGTGCTTGCTGAGGATATGGTTCAACAACACAGAATAGCTAAGTAAAGAAAGTCCAATATTAATAATTATTATAAATGATCAGTGTCACTACATGAACTGAGGAGCTGGATAGAGGTCCGTCTAATTCCACATTAGCTTGATGCTTGGTATAATGTATAATTTATAAATTTAAAGCATGTGGGAATTATATTATTTGATCTTTCGATTTAGTTATAATTCTGTGTAGTTTACACAGCTCCTGAGTCCCTAAGCTATCCGCGCGTGGTCTAGGCGTCTACGTATGACGTCATGACGTAGCAACGCGGCATAGAACGTGCAACCCGACGCACGTTTCTGAATATTTCATCAGGGGTTACCGTAGGAGTCTCTTGAGGAGCTATTTATGCTCAAAGGTTGTCATAGCAACCACACGGATGAATAAAATCACATTAGTTGAGAAAGAAAATTACAAAATTAAAATCTTGCTGATAATATGAAGAGATATAAACAAAACCAATAGTATTATTACTATTGCAATGTTATAATAAGCAAAGTAATGTAAATGGCAGAAAATAGATATGGGACTATGTCCCTCGTGTAATACAGCTAAACCATATACTGGATATCAAACAAATATATCTAGTGTAAAGGCTTCCATATATTGATGTTAATACCCTAATGGTGGAGTGTTGTTTGCCTCCACATAGAGGCCCTAAATGAATGGTGTAAAAGTGAATCCATCATTGAGGCCCCACGGGTTTTTTGGTCTTAAGTGTAAAGATCCAATAGGCCTCCTTTTTTAGTAATTCCCTATCAATATTGCCTCTTCTAATATTATGTTTGACACCGTCAATGGCTATAAAAGATATATATCTGAGGTCTCCATTATGGTAAGAATTGACATGGTTGGCCACTGGTGTGTCATATTCTTTAATAATGCTGTATACATGTTCTAAGATTCTCCGTCTCAGTTCTCTACAGGTTTTCCCTACATAGTTCATGCCACATTTGCAAAGCATGAGGTATATAACCCCCACAGTTTTACATGTCATTAACTGTTGGATCTTGAAACTATCTTTTCTGTTTTTTTAGGGGAATGTTTTAGTGGTATTTACATATTTGCATGCTTTGCAAGATAAGCATTTAAAGCAGCCCTTTGTTCTATTGAGCCAGGTATTGTTTCTAGCACCTTCTAGATGACTTCTAGTTAGCATATCTCTCAGGTTAGTTGCTCTTCTACTGGTGATTTGGGCCTGGTTACTTAAAAATGGCCTTAGATCATTATCATCTAGTAGGATCTTCCAATGGTCACTAAATATTTTCCTAATTTCATGCCATTTTCCGTTGTAGGTTCCTATACATCTAACCACTTCATCTTGATCTTTATTTTTGTTGGACAGTAGTAGTTCTCTGTCTACTGCTTGTGCTCTTTGATATGCTCTTTTGAGGGGTTTATTTTTATACCCTCTTTCTTTAAAACGGTGCTGTAACTCTCTAGCTTCTATCTCAAAGTTGATCTGACTGGAGCAATTTCTTTTTATTCTTAAATATTGCCCCACTGGTATCCCTTCAATCAATGATTTAGGGTGACTGCTGTCTGCTTGCAGCAAACTATTAGTCTCTGTTGGCTTTCTATATGTAGTTGTTTGGAGTTTTCCATTGTCTGACTTTGTGATTTTCAAATCCAAAAACGTAATTTCATTTTCACTCATTTCTGAGGTTAAGTACAGTCCCATATTGTTGGTGTTAAGTATTCCTATAAAAGTTTTTAAATCTTTTTCATTCCCATTCCATACTACCAATATATCGTCGATGAATCTTATCCATAATTCGACGTATTGAGTATATTGATCCAATTGGTCAGAAATTACTTTTTGCTCTTCCCACCAACCTAAATATAAGTTAGCGTATGTAGGGGCACATGCTGTGCCCATGGCTGTGCCACATATTTGTTGCAAGAACTTGTTGAGAAAAACAAAGTAGTTATGTGTTAATGCAAACTCCAGTAGTTCTAATATGAATTTGTTGTGATTGGAAAATTGAGTGCCTCTCTTTGATAAAAAGTAGTTTACTGCTTCTATACCTCTTTGATGTTGTATGTTTGTATAGAGAGATTCAACGTCTAAGGACACTAAGAGTGCTCCCTTACTAACTGAAACATCATTCAATTTCAGTAGCACATCTTTTGTGTCTTTCACATGTGAGGCTAATGTAATCACAAATTCTTGCAACATGGAGTCTACATATTTGCTAGGGTTCTCTGTTATGCTCTCAATGCCTGACACAATTGGTCTACCCGGAGTTTTTTTGGGATTCTTGTGTATTTTTGGGATGGTATAAAAGGTGGCTATTTTTGGGTTCGGATTTAGGAGGAAGTCAAATTCATTTTTGCATATTACTTTGGTGTTTAGACCCCTGGTTAAGATATCTTTGAGTTCCTCTATGAAATTATCAGTTGGATCTTTTTCTAATTTCTTATAACTCTTCTTATCTTTGAGGAGTCTTTCACATTCTGAGATGTAGTCAGTTTTATCTAGAATGACAATATTCCCTCCTTTATCTGAATTCCTTATAATGATGTTGTTGTCTTGTTGTAATTGTTTTAATGCCAATCTTTCAGTTTTAGTCAAATTGTAGTTGACATTATTTTTATTAGGAATCTTTGTCATATCACGAACCACATTATTAACAAATAGCTCAATATTGGGACTTATACTGAGAGGTGGTGTGTATTTGCTTTTTGGTTTGAAGGCCGAATATGGGCCTGTAGACTGAAATTCTTCATTATCTGCCAATAAACTTTCAAGGCCTCTTAGAGTCTTAGAGTGCATAGGTTCTGTTGGAGTTGTGTTTTTTCTTTTGGAGTAAAACTTTTATAAAGCCAATTTCCTGGCGAATAAATGAGTATCCTTTACCCATTCAAAGAGGTTAAAATCCCCTGTGGGTGAAAAGTTTAGGCCTTTTTTGAGAACTGCTAAATGATCTTTTGAAAGTTTTTTGGTTGATAGGTTAAATATTTGTAAAGAGTCTAGTTCTTCCGTGTTCTTTTTTGCTGAGGTTTTTGAGTATCCTGATTTTTTCTTATTTTTACCTCTCCTGATCTTTGTCTTAGATCTAAAAAAGTTTTTGTTAAATTGTCTGCCATTGTGGGGTTGGTTATTCCCAATGTTTCATTTGTTTCTAAATCAGACCATTCTGATTCAGATGTAGTGTTATCTACATGTATCTTTGGGGTAAATTGTTTCCTAGACCTTCTAAAGATATTTCCACTTTGGAAATCATTTAAATCCCTCTGGAATTTCTTTTGTTTCCTATCAACCAAAATCTTTTTGCAGTTTATTCTCTAATTCTTTAAAGTTAGGATCTGTATGATGTTCTCTTATTTTTTCCACTTCTTTTTTCAATTGTGGGTCTATCTCTTTTAATTGTGATTGTTCCCACTCTAGAATTAAGTTCATGAGTTCCTTGGAACATCTCAACAGTATTGCATCCCATTTCTTTACAAATTCTTCTGGTAGGCCTTGGATTGTGGGGAATAGATTAATACGTAAACCTCTGGATACTAAATTATTGGCCAGATAACTCTCCAAACTAGCTATCTCCCACCATATTCTATATTGTTGTTTATATAGCTTATTTAATTAAAAAA
Source organism: Discoglossus pictus (assembly GCA_027410445.1). NCBI lineage: Eukaryota > Metazoa > Chordata > Amphibia > Anura > Alytidae > Discoglossus > Discoglossus pictus. The sequence goes on along the minus strand of CM050173.1, from coordinate 96,418,964 downwards.
ACTGATTCTTTAGCATGGGCTCTTTATGTACACCCAGATTTGTGTCTTTATTAAATATACTTTTGGCTTCATTTAGCCAGCTTTCTTGATTCCAATTTTGGAATAGGAACCCTGTTGTAGGTTCCATATTGTCTTTTAAAGTATAAAGTAATACCGAGCTTAACACCTTAGATAGAACTTAGTTCATAAATGATTATAGACACAAAATAGAAAAGATAGGTGGCTCTAGGTATAAGAAAAAATCTGGGATATAGACAAGAGGTGCTCCTTGAGGATATAAATGACTTAATGGCACAGTAGGAGAAGGGAAAGAAAAAGTATCCTTTTGTGTGTAAGTGCACACCCTCTGCCCTAATGACAATATAGAACAGCAGATAAGTAAAAATATTATGAGTACTTAGGAGGACTCGTAAAGCATTTTTTACTCAATTATTAGAGCATTAACAGCTATTAAACACGCATTATTTTACTTAAAAAATATGGGAAATCATAGAAATACATTAGAGATGATGGCAGAACAGTCTCAAACCCCAAAATATACAATAATCTTTTTTGTTTGTGTTTAATGGATCTTGGGACTTAAAGGGATATGTAAGTTTGCTGTATTATGAATGCATCTCATAGAGGAGAAATAGTAGTGTATGCAGACATTTTTTGCATGAAAATATCCCCAAATAAACATTTAAATACTTACAAGTCAGCAACATCTCTTTTAATTTCTGACAGTTGAACATAAGGGTTAACACCCTGCAAACCCAGGCTAAATTAGCATCAAAATGTAAAATTATTTATTTTGGCCAATCAGGTTTCCTGAAATGTTTAAATTAACTCTGGGTTCCTGTTTGTGCTGCAAAGCAGCCTGTGATATGTAGTTTATCATGATGTGTGCTATGTATTTTTGCTAACATACAGAAAGGAAGCTGCAAGGAGATTGGCTGAGCAAACAACAGTAGATAAATAGTGGGTTAATATTGCTCCCCTGATGCTGCATGCTGATTGGGGGGGATCAGAAACCTGTGTAGACACCCCCTGGAAGTGTCAACATAATCATTAGAGGGATTTTTAGATATTAATAAAAATAAAATGTTTTATGATGTGCTGCAAAGAAATAGGCCGCTTTTTGCCAATAGAGTGCAGAAATGTATTAATCCATTAAACTTTATTATGCCTTCAAGGGGTTAATACAAGCATGGAAACCGCATGGACTAGATCAGTTGCTTTAATTTATTGTTTTGATTTCTACATTGCTGGATTGCGAGTTTGATCTCTAAATTTACTTCTCTACACTAATTAATTCATAGTCTCTGAGTGAAGTTTGTGTATAAACTCCATGTTTTAGTGACGTCATGATGACGGTCTCATTTACTATTGGCTGTGTCTAAAAAGTATTGCGATTGTTTAAGAAGTAAATTACAGGCTTTCTTAAAGGTTTTTGGATTACCCCTGAAATCACACTTGGAAAGGCAGTTTAAAGTCTATGATAGCACAGTTGGAGGGCACACAAGCTCAGGGTGAGAACATAGTAGAAGGTGATGGTATAGTGCACCTGTGTCTAGTATAGTGAATAATGCTATAGGTGCGTATAATGCTATTCGTGTTTCGGGATCCACATCAGATATGATTTTACCTACTAAAACAGCTTTTGCGTAGGTAACTCCTATGGTTTCTGCAGGTGTCTCAAACTAGTTTGGTGAACAAGTCAGATTTGAAGGTTAAGTCTCAGAAAACAGATATAATGGTGGTAGCTGATACTGCTATAGAAAAACCATTAGTGTTGAGATATTCTCTCTTCTGACTCTTGAGATTAAAAACAAAGAGGAAAAAGAGAGGAAGCCTTGATATTGAAAGATTCCTTATACTTTTATTAATTGGCTACAGGGGGATGTGCTAATGGCCATAATTATTGGTGAGAGGTTTCCTGTAAATTGTTCCTCTTTTTTCTGCTATTTAGGCAAGATAGATAGCATCCACAGGTCTAACTGTGGGATGGAATGGTGGGTGTATGATAAGCACTTTCATCAGCACTTGTCAGTAATGAGTAGATGAACTGGGATGATAGGGATGTGGATACCTGAATAAGGATAGGTATGCCACTTAGATCTGCAGAGTCCTATCGTGCCCCAATTTTAAGGCCATCTACTACTGGTTAGTCAGGGACAGTTAAGAAGAGAAACTGTTTCTTACACAATGAAAGTGTCTGTAGATGGGGTCTGTCTGAAAATGTAAACATGAATGTTCAGAATGTGGAAATCAGCACCCCTTGAATGTAATTATTATGTCGATTTTTGATTTCCCATGGGGTGCTCCATTTCTTGAGCTTACTTTGAAGAATTTTACTCTTGTTGTAGAATATAGACCTGGATCTCACTCCGTTGTGAATTAGTTGGATAATTTTTTGATGGTAGTTGGCTCAGATAGAAAGATTGTTCAGAACTGATTAAAAGTTTTAGTGATGTTACAAAGAGTTTGATATTCTGTTAGCGGGAAGATAAATTAGAAGCTCCTTAAACGGTTATCAATTTTTTAGGAATTGCTATTAACTCAAATAAGTTAGAGTGTAGGCTTCCTGGTGATAAATTGCTAGATTTGTAAAACTATAACACAAGTGATTTGAGTAAAAAGATTACTTTATAGGAAATGCAATATTTACTTGATAAGCTTAACTTTTGATTGTTGAGTTATTCCCGTGGGCATGATATTTTCAACAAGGTTGTCAGTGGCAACAATTGGTGTTAAGAAGACTCATTATTTTATTAGAACCTCTAATACCATAAGAAACTATTTGGTTCTATCTAATTTTTATTAAATTTTAACAGTAAATCATTGATTCAGGCACAGCAGATTATTAATGTGGAGTTGGATGCAGCAGATAATTGTGGTTTTGGTGTTTTTTTAAGGATCAATGGTGTGTTGAAAAATGGCTTTCTTCTTGGGTTAGCTCGGGACTTGTTTGAATTGTTACCTATTATTGTTGCTCTTTTTATCTGGGGTAACCAGTTACAGAATCATCATTGTGCATTGTGACAACCTTAGTGTTGTTCTGACCATAAACAAACTTACTGCTTTTTTGGTCCCAGTGGTTAAATTACTGAGCCAGTTAGTATTGCAATATCACTAATATCAAACCTGTCCTCCAACCCTAAATGTTTATTTGCTACATTCAACAGTCTCCTCCGCCCACCCCCACCTCCTGCCCCTTCCTCTCTAACTGCTGATGACTTTGCCAGCCATTTTAAAAATAAAATCAATACCATCAGAAATGAGCTCTCCTCCCAGCTTGGCCCTACCCCACCACCCTCTCCCCAAACCGACAACACCCAGCCCTTAGCCTTCCCCAATCCCAACTCCACTATGGACTCCTTTGACCCTGTAACCGAGTATGAAGTATCTACTTTACTATCAACCTCTCACCTTACCACATGTCCTCATGATCCTATTCCATCACAGCTTATCCCAGCTTTCACACATCTATTCAACCTCTCCCTAAACACTGGCAAGTTTCCATCCTCCTTAAAACACGCCACAGTTACACCCATTCTCAAGAAGACCTCTTCTGACCCAGCTTCTGCCTCCAACTATCGCCCTATCTCACTACTTCCCCTGGCTTATAAACTCCTTGAGCGGCTTGTTTACAATCGCCTCACTCAATTTATTTCCTCCAATTCCCTACTTGACCCCTTCCAATCTGGTTTCCGGGCCCAACACTCTACACAAACAGCCCTTACAAAAGTCACTAATGACTTGCTAACCGCCAAATCAAAGGGTCACTACTCTATTCTAATTCTCCTGGATCTCTGCCTTCGATACAGTTGACCACCCTCTTCTAATCCAAACTCTCCGCTCCTTTGGCATCCAGGACACAGCTCTTTCATGGTTCACATCCTATCTTAAAGATCGTACATTTAGTGTCTCCTTCTCTGGTACCTCTTCTTGACATCTCCCTCTGTCTGATGGAGTTCCCCAAGGGACTGTCCTAGGCCCCCTCCTCTTCTCCATCTACACCTCCTCCCTTGGCACCCTTATAAAATCCTTTGTATTTCAGTATCATCTCTATGCAGATGATACTCAAATCTACCTCTCTGCACCCGATCTATCCCCCTCTCTTTTAGCTCAAGTTTCCAACTGCCTCTCTAGCATATCCTACTGGATGTCCACCCGTCAACTCAAACTCAACATGTCTAAGACTGAACTTCTAATCTTTCCACCCTCTACTACAGCTTCCACACCTCAAATATCTCTCACTGATGACAACACCATCATCACCCCTACCTCCCAGGCCCGTTGTCTTGGGGTTCTACTGGATCACGCCCTCTCTTTTATTCCTCACATCCAAGCAATAACAAAATCATGTCAGTTTCACCTACAAAACATCTCCAAAATTCGTCATTATCTTACTGAAGACACAGCTAAAATTCTAATTCACTCTCTCATCATCTCTTGACTCGACTACTGCAATTCCCTCCTTGCTGGTCTCCCCATCTCTCGTCTGTCTCCCCTCCAATCCATAATGAACGCCTCTGCTAGACTCATCTTCAATACCAAACGATCAGTGTCTGCAGCTCCTCTCTGTCAATCACTCCACTGGCTTCCCATAGCTTCCCGAATCAAATTCTTTACAAGGTGTTTAATTTGTTTTCTGCTATGTACTCAACCCCTGTATATAGCGCTACGGAATATGTTGGCGCCATATAAATAAAAATAATAAAGATAATAATGTTTGCCGAACAACATTTTCTGTAGGGCAATGCATGTTCCAGATTGTGAGAATGTGATTACTGATATCTTGTCTCGCTTTCAGAGGCCATATTTTAGGAACTTGCTCCACAAGCTGTTTTTTAGGTACTTCTTGTCTGAATTATATATTGCTCGTGATGTCGCGAACATCAAATTTTCGGTTCGCGAACAGCGGACGCGAACTTCCAGCAAATGTTCGCGAACGGGCGAACCAGGCGAACCGCCATAGACTTCAAAGGGCAGGCGAATTTCAAAACCCACAGGGACTCTTTCTGGCCACAATAGTGATGGGAAAGTTGTTTCAAGGGGACTAACACCTGGACTGTGGCATGCCGGAGAGGGATCCATGGCAAAACTCCCACGGAAAATTACATAGTTGATGCAGAGTCTGGTTTTAAGCCATAAAGGGCATAAATCACCTAACATTCCTAAATTGATTGGAATAACATGCTTTAAAACATCAGGTATGATGTTGTATCCATCAGGTAGTGTAAGGGTTACACCCGCTTCACAGTAACAGACCAATCTCCCCGTTTAATGCACCGCAAACAACCACAAACAGTCCCTTTGCACAACCACAAACTCCCCATTTGCACAAGGTTGGATACCAAGCTAGCCATGTCCCGTTCCTTGTCCTCACTGATGTCATTGAAGGTCTCTTCCTCCACTCAGCCACTAAGGGTCCCCGAAAGGTGACAACAAGCCCCCTGGGACGCCTGCTGGGTTTGGTCTTCCACCTCCTCAAAGCCACCTTCCTCCTCTGACTCCTCTTCTTCAGACTCCTCTCTCTGCGTTGCCTCTGTCTGCGTTATTATAAGGTGTGTACTGTTAAGTAGTACTATTCCTATCGGTTTAATCCCTGTTACGTCCACTATAAGGGGACGTGTATATGGCATTGATTTTTGGAACAGGGAGATGGAAAAAGATGCTTGGTCGGACCTCCTACTTCGAATTTGGGGCAGTGCACGTGCAATGTAATGTGCCACCAGATAGGAGTGGTGTATTAAGTTGTACTATTTATTCCTATCAGTTTGATACCTGTTATGTCACCTATCAGGGGACATGTATATGGCATGGATTTTTGGAAGTGGGAGATGGAAAAAGATGCTTGGTCGGTCCTCCCACTTCAAATTTGGGGCACTGCGCGTGCAATCTAAGGTGCCACCAGATATGAGTGTCACTGTGCACTGGCAAAAGTTGGCAGAGTAGGCGCTGTAGGCCTCACACACATGCCTGTAGGCAGGCAACTGATATTCAATCGATTACAGTAAAAAAAGTGTTGTTTTATGTCACTGTACACTCCGGTTGCACCAGATATGACGTATCACTGTGCACTGGCAAAAGTTGGCAGAGTAGATGCAATAGGCTTCACACACACACACCTGTAGGCAAGCAATTGCAATTAAATCTATTACAGTCAAAAAATTGTTGTTTTATTTCACTGAGCACAATATAAGCTGTGAGCTTGACACAGGCAGGCAACTAAAATTAGATTACAGGAAAAAAATGTTTTTTTTCAATGTATAGTACACCACCAGGTATGAATAGTGAAAATAAGCACAATATAAGCTGTTAGGTGTTAGCCTGTCACACACACACGCTGGCAGGCAGGCATATGCAATTAGATTACACAGAAAAAAATTATAAAATAAAATAAATGATGTTCTAGCCCTAAAAAGGGCTTTTTGGGTTGCTGTCCTTGCAGCAGATATCAGATGAGTCCTTCAGGTCTGTAGTGGAAGCTAAATACACAGCCTGGCTATCTATTTCCCTATTAAATCTCCAGCAGCTACACTATCTGTCCTCTCACAACGAATGCAGCTTCAGAATGATTCTAAAATGTATGCTGTACTTCAGATGGAAGGCCCTGGAAGGGAGTGTATGCTGCTGATTGGCTGGAATGTGTCTGCTGACTGTAAAGTGCAGGGTCAAAGTTTCCTCAATGATAAAGTATAGGGGGCGAACCGAAAAGCGCATGTGTTCGCAGTCCGCTGCGAACGCGAACATGCCAAAATCGCCGCGAATAGTCTGCGGGCGAACTGTCCTCGACATCTCTATATATGGCAATTGGTAAAAATACATTGATAAAATGGTCTTTAGCAGAATAGACTTGGTTGGCATACTCCAGTGTGTGGAAGATTTGGGAAGATTTTACAATTTCTATTATGCAGGATATTGGAATGACTGAAATATCTGATTTTGAGGCTTTAGTAGATTTTGTCCTATATTGCCAAGATGGAAGTGTATCACCTGTGGTTGAGAAACATATGGTGGTTTTGGCTTTTTGGTTTAAATGGCATGGGATTAAAGTTTATACAAATTAATTTATTATTAGGCAAGCTTTAAAGGGTCTAAAAAAGGGATTTTGCAGTCATTGTTTCATGTTATTTGAACTAAAAGTGTCTAATAAGTCAAAGATCTAGATGGAAAGAATAGTGAAATGTTAGAAATAACTTCATTCCTGAGCTATCATATACATCACAAGTACTAAGACTGGATATTTTGAAAAATATTTCACACACCTAGAGCCCGATTCAAGCCCGCATCTCTTGGGATCCAGGAAGTATGTCTGCAGGTGTGCTGCGGGCTCCCGTTCATCTCTATTTCCGGTGCTATTCAATTAAATAGAGCCTGCAAATTACAGGCCCAAAGCCGACTCCGTAAACTATGCACTCATGCATAGCAGTTCAGGGCAGTAACCTCCAATTTAGAAACCAACAGAAAATGAGACCGCCATTTTTACGTCAGTAAAACATGGAGGTTACTTGTCAATCAATTAGGTTCAGGGGTTCGATATGACAAACCCTCAAAATAACAAAATCATAAAAATGAATGCCAATACTGTTTTGTCCATGTGGGTCATTGTTTCCTGAGATCACTATAACCCCAAAATGAAACATAATAATAAACTTATTTTTACAGCCAATTTGTGAGCTTGAGATTGTTGTGCAATAAATTCTAATGTATTTCATCTCTTTCCCCATTATTTACAGTGCAGTATTGATTTTTTATTTTGCATATGCAGTGCTGCTGACATGGGTTAAACCCCCTTGCGGGTTCCAGTAACTTATGATTACTCAATTGAATCAGGCTCTAAATCTTTTTGCATGAGTGGTCATGGAATTGAGAGTGAGGATTTTGCAGAACCGTTTAGTAAAATTAATTATTACAATGTAGAATATGAAGTTGTTGAGAGATCCTCAAGCAACATTCACCTCTCCACATATTGAAAATTCAGAGTCTGGCTTCATCTCACAAGTATCTAGTACTAGACTCTTTTTACATCTCATTCACTTTCAAATATCAGTAATCTTAAATCTTTGGCACACTACAATAAAATATATATTTTTTTAAAAGTGGAAAATATACTTTAAAAGGCCATAGAAGCACCCAAGTATTACTTGATAGAAGTTTAAAGGTCATGTGTATACATTGTTTGCCTTCTTGAAATAGCTGCTGAAATGTATTTAAAATGTTTAAGTTAAGGTTTCTTGAGTTTGAGAATTCCTCACTGGGCTATTGTATATAATATGAAGCTATAATGTTTGAACTATTTGAACTTTCAGTTCAGAGTTGAGTACCACAATTGTTGCTGTATAACCATTTCCATGTAACGTGAGTCATGTGAACAGGTGACTGACTATAGTGGAGCAGTCCCTGGTTTGGATCCAGGTGTCCTCCCATTCCTTCTTTTTCAAAAAACAAACAGAGAAAACGTTTAAACTTTAAGGGCAGACATTAGACAGATACAGGCTCTATAGCATATTGTAGTTATTGTCACACTTTCCAACATTTGTGAAGATTTACAGAACATCACTTCTTTACTACAAATAAGTAAAGAAAAATGACTATGCAGTTGTGCTTCAAAGCTATAATGCATTAATACCATTATAGCTCAATTACTCAATTACAGTGAGTGAGTGTATTTGCCAAGGGAGTCAACTTTATCAACCCAAAGCATTGTTCCAGGACTGGTGTCTTACTTAATGATTGCTACTGCTCATTATATCTCACGAGAGCCTACTAATTTTTTTGTTGTTCAGTCAGTGCAACTAAGAAGAAACAATTTGCTTTTAAAGCAGAAATATATATCCTTTATATTTACAGCTCCTCACAAATCCACCACCACAACATTAACATTGCCATGCTACTTATTTCTGCTATTTAAAAGGTTCAATTGAAACAGTTAAAGTTGTATTGTATTTGTTTTGTTTCTGTAAACGTTTAGGTTTTGAGATCCCATGACAGTAAATTCTAAGTAAGTTTTCAAAGTTGAATTTAAATGTAATGCATGTAAAGAGGGGCTTATTGACCTTTTCTGCTTTATTATGTGTACAGAAGGAAATTCTCTGCTGGGCTATAGACTTTCACATAACTAATAATAGTCCTATTTATTTATTAGACATCTAGAGCCACATTCAATTCCAAGCCCGCAACTCGATCATAGTAGACTGCATGTCTGCTGGTGTGTAGCAAGCTCCCGTTTGTCTCCGATTACAATGCTATTAAATTGCTCAAGCCTGCAAGTTGCTGTCCCAAAGCTAAACCATGCACTGGTTCGTAGCAGTTCAGGGTGGGAACATGACCAATTAAGCAAGCCCATAACCGCCCATTTCGAATTAGCCAATAGAAAATGAGACTTTCATTATTACGGCAGTAAAAGATGGAGGTTACATGTCAATCAATTAGGTTCAGGGGTCCAATATGCAATCAGACTTGCAAACCTGGCAAATTCACAATAAATAATTATGAAAATAAATGCCAATACTGTTCTAGTCCATGTGGGTGGCCTGATATGTATTAACTCATTGATACCCGAGATCGATTTAACCCCGAAATTACACATAAAAATACATTTAATTTCCTGACGATTTGCGAGCTTGAGACTTTTGTGCAATTAATTCTGTCTTTCATCTCTTTCCCCTTTATTTACAGTGCAGTATTGATTTTTTATTTGCATTTACTGTGCTGTGAACAGGTGTTTAATCCCCTTGCGCGTCCTCTCTAGCACTCATAGGATTTCTCCCTCTTTTGCCATTTACAGGTGTGAAAACATTTGCGGGCTTGGGAAAATTGAGCAATTGAACAGCGATTTGCGATTTTAGCCATCGTAACTCTTTTGAAAGTGAAGGATCAAAGGCTTAGTGAGGCTGTAAGTTACAGGTTTAACCATCGCAATGTTTTCAAGGAGCCCTGCAAAAAGACGCCAATTGAATAGCAAATTAACTTGAGACCTCACTTACGGGCTACCGGATTGCCCGAAACCTCAATTGAATGGGGGCCATAGTGTATAAACAATAATTAGTAAAAACGTGTTGTCAAGAAGAAGAGGGAAATCTTCTAATGTTAGTGTTAAGTTGCTTCCTAGAAATATATTAGTAATCAGTTATCCACAAGAAATGTATTTCATAGAGAAAGGCAGGACCAGGGATGTATTAGAAATCTTCTTGCAGTCCAAGGGGCTCTAAGCAGTCTTCTCCAACACCAGAATTCAAAAGACTTCAATTCTACAATCTCAGACTTCCTTATGGTCCAGCTCTCACATCCGTATGTTACTACTGGAAATACCATAGTTTAAATTATGTGGACCTTTGTTGATTTGAGTTTAATGTCTTTACTTATTACTAGCTAGTCCAAGTTTGCCATAGCTTTCCTCCCCAGAAGCAAAATTATTTTAATTTCATTACTACAGTCACCATCTGCAAAGATGTTGGATCCCAGAAAAATAAAACCTGTCACTGCCTCCACTTCTTCCCAGTCTATTTGCCAGGAAGTGAGATAGCCGTTTGCCATGATCTTTGTCTTTTTAACATTGAGTAGCAGGCCGACTTTTGCACTCTCTTCTTTTACCCTCTTCAATAAGTCCTTTAGTTCCTCCTCACTTACTGCCATCAGAGTAGTATCATCAGCGTATATGAGGTTGTTGATATTCCTTCCAGCAATATTGATTCCAGCTTTGGATTCATCCAGTCCAGCCTTACATATGATGTACTTTGCATATAAGTTGAATAAATAAGGTGACAATATATAACCTTGTTGCACTCCTTTTCTGATCTTGATCCCTTCTGTTGTCCCATGTTCGGTTCTGACTGTGACTTCTTGGTCGACATACAGATTCTTTAGGAGGATGAGGTGATCTGGTGCTCCCATCTCTTTAAGGACATGCAACATTTTGTTGTGAACCAAACAGTAGAAAGCTTTAGAAGCAGAATAAATGTTTTTTGGAACTCTCTTGCTTTCTGTATTATCCAGTGGATATTGGTAATTTGATATTTTGTGCCTCCTCCTCTGCATTACCTTGCTGGCATGTGAAATGAGTGCAATTGTTTGATAATTGGAGCACTTTTTGTCACTGCCTTGTTTTGGGATTGCAATGCAGACTGACCTTTTCCAGTCTATTGGCCATTGTTGAGTTTTCCAAATGTGTTGGCATAAGGCAAGTAACACTTCCACAGCATTATCCTGTAGAATTTTGAATAGTTCAATTGGGATTCCATCACCTCCTGCAGCCTTATTATCAGCAGACATCCTAGGGCCCATCTCACTTCACTCTCCAGGATGTCTGGCTCCAGCTCATTGGACAAATTATTGATGTCATCACTGCTGTTAAGAACCTTCCTGTACAGATATTCAGTGAATTCCTGCCACCTCTTCTTTATCTGATATTCTTCTGTTAAGTCCCTACCATTTTTGTCTTTTATCACCCCCACTTTGGCATGAAAGGTGCCTTTTAGGTTCCCAATTTTCTTAAAGAGATCTCTTGAATTACCCATTCAGTTATCTTCTTCAATCTCTTTACATCACTCTTCTTGCTATCCACTGGAATTCTGCATTCAGTTAGACAAATCTTTTCTTATCTCCACAACCTTTCGCTTTCCTTTTTTCCTGGGCTACTTTCAAAGCGTTATCAGACAGCCAGTTTGACTTCTAACTTTTCTTTCCTTTAGGGATATTTTTTGTTGCTGTTTCCTGGCTAATGTTGCAACTTCAGTACAAAGTTCTTCAGGCATTTTATCTTCCATGTCTAGTCCCTTAAATCTATTCTTTACTTCCACTGCATATTCACAAGGAATAATATTTATTTTGTATCTACTTCGTCTGAGGGTTTTTCCTTTTTTCTTCAGTTTAATTTTCAACTTTGCATTAAGAAGCTCATGGACTAAGCCTCTGTCAGCTCCTGGTCTTGTTTTTGCTGACTATATAGAGCTCCTCCATTTTTGGCCGCAAAGTATATAGTCAATCTGATTTATATGTTGTCCATCTGGTGATGTCCATGTGTAGAGTTGTCTCAGAGACTGTTGGAAGAGGGTAGTTGCTACGACAAGAGAATTATCTTGACAAAATTCTATTGATCTCTGACCTGCTTCATTTTTTACTCCAAGGCCAAATTTGGCAGTTATTCCAGGTTTTTTTTTGGTTCCATACTTTAGCATTCCAATCTCCTTTGATGATAATAGCCTACTTTCTTGGTGTTATATCTATGACGTGTTGAATATCTTGAAAGAACTGGACAACTTCAGCCTCTTCAGCATCCATGGTTGGAGAATAGACTTGGATCACTTTGATATTAAATGGCTTGCCTTGAATTCAAATTGCAATAATTCTGTCATTTATTGGGTTATAACCGAGCACTAGGATGGCTACTCCATTTCTTTTACGGGATGCAGAAGATCTGGTGGTTGTCTAATGTGAATAGTTCCATTCCAGTCCATTTAAGTTCACCAATTCCCAGGATATCAATGATTTTATGTAATTTCATTCTTGACCACATCTAGTTTGCCTTGGTTCATAGTTCTAACATTCCAGGTTCCTATTCTGAATTGGTCTTTGCAGCAGCAGGCTTCCCTTTCCCCTTCAGACACATCTGCAGCTGGGTGTCCTTTCGGCTTTGGCTCAACCACTTCATTAGATCTGGCGTTACTTGTACTTGCCCTCTGCTCTTCTTTAGTAATGTGGTAGGCACCTTCTGACCTTAGGGGCTCATCTCCCGGGGTCATACCATTATGTCTCTGGTTGTGCCTGTCCAAAAAGTTTTCTTAGCAAAGATACTGGAGGGGGTTCCAGTTCCTTCTCCAGTGGACCTTGATTTGTCTGACCTCTCTGCCATGACCTGCCCATCTTGGCTGACCATACATGGTATAGCTCACAGTTTTATCAAAGTACACATGCCTCTTCAACACGACAAGGTAGCGATCCAGAAGGTGTCATATGTTACATACCATATAGAAATTTATTAATGTGATCTCAGACACTTATCTCTACATATGTATGATAACTTAGAAAGGAGTATCTGTCATGATTTATGGACTCATATTGCCAGTAATTTATGAATATGGCCAAGGTAGCATGACATTGTTGCATTGGGATTATGTGTTATTGTGTGGTTATATGTTGCCTGTATATGGTTATTATGTATCTTAGTTCTAATATATTCTAAGAGGGAAAATGTTATATAGAACATATGTGGAATTGGTAAAAATGCTCTGCATGGAAGTTAGCTGCAGATCATTGCACACTCACGCATACAGACCTTGGGTCAAGGCAGATGTATGTACTTCAAGTAGTCCTAAGCAAACACTTGAATTTAACATAAAGTATTTTTCACTAGCCAGCTCTAGATATCTGGTGAATTTGATCTCAAGAGCTTTGATAGCCCAAGGTTGCAAGCCAGATGGGCTGACATCACACATACACAAATGTACACAAGGGTGTGGTATTGGAGAGCATAAATATGTTGTTTTGATCATTCAATAAAGGTTGAGAGATAGTTTTCACATATCCACAGTGTGAGACTATTTCTGTGTGTTGTATCCTGACTTGGGGAGTGGTCTTGCCATAGGCCACTAGTAACCTGTATGCAGTATACTCTGCCTGTACCTCTTCAGAAGCCATCTTTTGTGCCACAGAGAACAGGAACTACATGATTCTGCTGGGGTAGGTTTGAACTATGTACATATCAAGCCCCCTTGAAGAAACAGATTGTGACAGTATCCTCTTATCTTTAAGAGAAACATGGACCTAAAGTTAACCTTACCAATTAGCCGAGGAATGTGCTTAGATAATGTCTATTACAGGACACAAGAAGTATTACAAAGAACATTTCCAAGTGGAAATGCATGCATACGTATATAAATGAATAAAATAAATTAATATAATATTAGATATAATAGAAAGATATATTAGGAGTATAATATTAGATTATATTAACACATATAAGATTTGATTTTATTCATAGAAAATTTCTGTCATACCACTTCCAGGTTAATTTGAGGATTCTGTGGTGTTGGGGGGAGTGGTCCTGACAGATGGGTTTTGCAGTTTGTTTGGTTCTGGCCTCACTTCCTATGGTCCTGGTGTCAAAATACCATTGGCAGGGCCAGTAAGGTAGCCGCAATCCCTATGTATTCCTGCTGAGCCCACTGCACAATGCCTATTGCAGGGCACGGTGCCATCATTTTTATTCTAATTAAAAACTGGATCAATAGCATTTTTTTCTACTTAATTATGTTCTCAGCCAGGCTTAAAACTTTCAAACAAATCATTTTTGTTTCATAGGGTGATGGTCCTCTAAGTCAATCTTTTAGATAGATAAATAAAATGGGCTGCTCAAATGGATTCTCTTCTGCCCAAAATCTATGTATCCACAGTTAATAATACTTCTGCATTCGATATACAGCCAATGTCACACATACAAAAAAGGACACATGTTGTTACACTGCTCCTGTCTTCTTTAAGGCTTCAGCTGCACATTGTTAGTTAACATTAAACCATAAGGGATTAAATACTTTTTTACTACTGAAACTGGCAATGGAAATATGTCTACTATACAAATAAATGTATTCAGATGCAAATTTTAAAATGTCAGCAATCCTTTAAAATGTAACTGTATTCACAAAATAATATGTCTTTGATATTCTGAAAACTCTATATCTTATAATTACACCTAACAACATAAGTTATCTTGAAATGATCTGTTATAATGTCATCCAGTATGAACTCTTACTCATGTTCATATCACAACTGCTCACTTATCTACAAGTCTCTGTCATTTGCTGGAAGTGATAAGCAGAAAATCAGTTTTCAAAATATCCATCACTGTCTGACAATAACTGCAGCTCAATCAGTGCAGAAATACTTTAGATATGTCAATGGAATTGTCTAGAAAGAGCCTGTTATGCATCCTCAGGCTTGAAGGCAGATAATATTTATATTAACAGTGTGCAATCAAACGTAAACTTAACAGAGACTATACTAACTCAGCAAATTAGGGCTATTATTAAAGGGGGACTTCCACATACACCTAGATTGTATCATTTAAAAAAGCAGGAACGTGATGGAACCTTTGTAGTCTGCTTTTATGATTAGCTATCATTGCTTTTTGTTGTTTTGTTGTTTGTGCAACTGAATCCTTAATAATTGAAATCTGTAATCTCGTCAACTCTTTCTTATTTGTGTCAATTTGAATACAGGGCTTTAATTCTAATGTTTAAGTGGCACAAACAACACAGAGTCACATATTAAGTGTCAGCAATCTCAGTGTCTTTTTATACATACAAAAGCAAAATGCAGACTAGATACATTTATAACATGCAGACATACTTATACTTCTCTACATTTGCCCTTTCATATAAAAGCTACGTGTGTTTAGTTGCATTTACCATTTAGAGTGATATAGAACTACCACATTTTCATAATGTTTTTATTAAAAGATTTGCTTAAAATATTTAAGGAACCCAATGCCTTCATAGGATGGACTTGGGTGATTTTGGGTTAAGGTAGGAAAGTTAGGAGGAGGGGCTATGATGTCAGAGCAGATTTATACTGGCAGGGTCAGCCATCTTGGGTCAGTGAGGGTGCAGCCTTGGACAGTCTCCCTCCCATCCGCCCTGTAGGTTTAGCCAATTGCCTTGGTTTATAGAGGTATTAATTGTCACAGCTAGTGGAGCTTGGCGGAGGGTGCTTACCGACAGTGAGTTTTAGCAGCAGGATAAGGTACCTTGGTGGGAGCAATCAGGTGGCACGGGGTTCCCTTGTTAATTGGGGTGAGTTGGTCAAGCACCTCTTTGTTATTGTTTAATGTTTATGACGTAATGGGTTACTAAGTTGTTTGTTAATATTTAATGGATGTGATCAATAAAGAATCTGTGGCCATTAATCACCAACCTAAGTGTGAAGTGTATTTATTGGGAGGGAGGGGATTTTATTATTGGTTAAAATTTACATTTTGAAAAACCTTTGCAGAGTTCACAATTATTTAACCCTTTCTAGATTGCGACCTTGTCCTGGTGAAGTGGCTTGTGTAACTCAGTAAAGGATGTGAGCTATATCATTTAGGGTTACCAAATATGTGTAAGTCATAGCAGAGAGGTCAGACAAATTGCTGTCTACTAGAGCAGGAACTGGTAACCCAGTCCAGTATATTTTTCAAGAAAACATTATGGATAAGCAGAATCAGATACATAACAATATAGCACAAGAAGACAAGCCTCTCAGGTCAGAAGCTGCCTACCACATTTCTGGAGAAGAACAGAGGGTAAGTACAAGTAGCATTAGACCTAATAAAGCTGGCCTGCTGCTCAAATGTTAAAAAGATGAAGATCCTAGCAAACAACAGTCTCAGTTCCTGAGAAATAGATAGGGAAGAAGTGGAGCCAGTTACAGATTTTATTTTCCTGGGCTCAAAATGTCTGCAGATGGTGTGTGTAAACATGAAGTTAAAAGATTTTGCTTCTTGAGAGGAAAGTTATGGCAAGTCTGGACAAGCTATTAAAGAGTAAATATATTATACTAGGTCTGCATAGTATTCCCAGCAGTAGCATCGGTATGTGAGAGCTGGACCAAAAAGAAGGCTGAGCACTGTAGAATTGACACCTTTACAATCTGGTGCTGGAGAAGAATATTTAGAGTCTCTTTGACTGCAAGAAGATCCAATCAATAAATACTACAGGAAATGAAGCCAAACTGTGCACTATAAGGTTTGACCATGATCCTGAAGCTCAAATATTTTGGCCATATCATGAAAAGACAGGATTCCCTAGAGATACTCTGATGCTGGGAACAATTGAAGGCACACAAGGAAGGGGGTGGCAGAGGAGGAGAGGGATAATGTTTTTTTCTTAATGTATAAAATCATATGACCATCATGTGTGTAATTATTAAAATATTCTTATAGAAAAAAGTGGTCCGTTAACAAAGCCAGATCAGTTTTCACTCAGAAATACAGTGCTTACACTGCAGTTGATAATTATGGGTAGTGACGTGCAAATGTCACCTTCTCATTGATCCACTTTAGACTTTAATGCTACTTAGTACAAACATAAACAGAGTTAATACTGTTTATTTAAGTAAGTACTGGTTTTCTTGCCAGATTGTTTGTTTTATTTTATTTTTTCTAATATGTATTTTGCTTATAATTTTCAAGCTCTTCCTGACTGTTTCTAGCCCATATTGTTCAGACAGATTGTAAAATGGGATAATATACTTTCATGCTGTTTTTAAATTACAAATGGGGGGCAATTAAACAAACATGCACCTCATTACCAGGACTAAAACTATCAGACATAGGAAGCATCACATAAAGTCTGTGGATCATGTCTACCCACTGTGGTGCCAAGGATATTAAACCTGTGGAGAGGACTCTACCATATACTGTAATTCTCTCATAGGGTTGAAATTACATGTAGCCCACTGTTATAATTAAAGCCATCTTTAATAAGCTTTGTTACAATACATAAATACCTCTGTGAGTGTAAATCTATTAAAGCATGCAGTGTACTGGACATTCATTGAGTACATTATAATAATGAACCCTACACAAAAGAGCCAATTCTCCCACCTTGGAGATCAACAACACAAAGATCACAGCAAACTTTATCAGGGCATTTACTCTGGGCCTGGGAATTCTGCAATTACAGGTTATTAAGGCAATTGATTTGATAATTTCTATTTAAATGCATTAATAATTAAAACATCAGACAAATGTTGTGTGTAAAGGAATTAAACAGCAAATTAGTTAAAAATCTTTATGATAACACTTTCAGCTCAGCTAAGGAATGGCATTTGATAAGTGGAGTTACTTTTGAGCAGAAGTGGCAGGATCGTGCATCTTTCAATTTTGTACCAAGAATATGTAGCTATACAGTTCCTTGCAAAAGTATTCACCCCCCTTGGCATTTTTCATGTTTTTTTGCCTCACAACCTGGAATTAACATGGATTGTTTGAGTAATTGCATCAGTTAATTTACAGAACATGCCCACAACTTTGAAGATGTTTTTTTTTTTGTGTGAAGCAAACAAAAAATAGGACAAAATAACAGAAAATGTCAATGTGCATAACTATTCACCCCCCTAAAGTCAATACTTTGTAGAGCCATCTTTTGCGACAATCACAGCTCCAAGTTGCTTTGGATAAGTCTCTATGAGCTTGCCACATCTTACCACTGGTATTTTTACCCATTCCTCCTTGCAAAACTGCTCCAGCTACTTCAAGTTTGCAGGTTTACGCTTGTGTACAGCAATCTTTAAGTCTGACCACAGATTTTCTATTGGATTGAGGTCTGGGCATTGACTAGGCCATTCCAACCCATTTACATGTTTCCACTCAAGTGTTGCTTTAACAGTTTGTTTGGGGTCATTGTCCTGCTAGAAGGTGAACCTCCATCCTAGCCTCAAATTACGCACAGAGTGGTACAGGTTTTGCTCAAGAATATCCCTGTATTTAGCACCATCCATCTTTCCCTCAACTCTGAGCAGTTTCCCAGTCCCGGCTGCTGAAAAACATCCCCACAGCATGATACTGCCACCACTATGTTTCACTGTAGGCATGATGTTCTTTGGGTGATGTGATACGTTGGGTTTGCGCCAGACATAGTGTTTTCTTTGATGGCCAAAAAGTTCAATTTTAGTCTCATCAGACCAGAGCACCTTCCTCCATACATTTTGGCAGTCTCCCATATGCCTTTTCGCAAACTCAAAATATGCCATTTAGTTTTTTTGCTGAAAGTAATAGCTTTTTCTGTGGCCACTCTGCCATAAAGCCCAACTCTGTGGAGTGTATGGCTTATTGTTGTCCCATGTACAGAAACTCCAGTCTCTGCTGTGAAACTCTGCAGCTTCTCCATGGTACCTTAGTTCTCTCTGTTGCCTCTGATTAATGCCCTCCTTGCCTGGTCCATGAGTTTTGGTGGGCAGATGTCTCTTGGCAGGTTTGCTGTTGTGCCATTTGGTTATGAGAGATTTCATAGTACTCCTGGGGATCATCAAAGATTTGGATATTTTTTTATAACCGAACCCTGACTTGTGCTTCTCAACAACATAGTCCCTTACTTGTTTGGATAGTTCCTTGGTCTTCATGGCAGTGTTTGGTTAGTGGTGCCTCTTGTTTAGGTGATGTAGCCTCTGGGTCCTTAAAAAAAAGTGTGTATATGTAATTAGCAGATCATGTGACACTTAGATTTCACACAGGTGGGCATCACTTTAATAATTATGTGACTTCTGAAGGCAATTAGTTGCACCAGAGCTTTTTATGGGCTTCATAACAAAGAGGGTGAATACATAAGCACATGCCAATTTTCTGTTTTCTATTTCTAAAAAATAGTTTTATGTATATATTTTTCTCATTTCACTTCACCAACTTAGATTATTGTGTTCTGACCCATCACATACAATTCAGATTAACAAAACATTGAACTTAAGGCTGTAATGTAACAAAATATCTAAAAAGTCAAGAGTTGGGGTGAATACTTTTGCAAGGCACTGTATGTGTATTTGTCATCCATCATTCTCAAAGAGAACCTGGATTTCTCATTGTGGCTGACGATAGGTCCTTCTGATGGACACTATGTGGGCAGGCTTCTTAGCAAGTAAGGGACAGATTTCCACATCACTTTCTTAAACAAGTCTTGATTACAGGCTTATGGTCTTCTCTGGCATGATACAGAGCTTTATTTTGGATACTATGAGTCTGCTCTTGTTTCAAACTACTCTCCTAACCGCCCCCTTTGTTCTGCTAATGACCTTCTTCTTTCGTCCTCTCTTATCACCTCTTCTCACTCCCGCTTCAATACTTTTCTCCTGCTGGCCATACTATCTGGAACTCCTTGCCTCACTCCACTAGACTATCTTCCTCAAAACTTAAAAAAAACACACACCTGTTTAAAAAATCTTATCACAATTGCACATTTGCACATTTCACATCTTAATAAAACTTACACCCACAATCTACAGTACAACACACAGGCACCTCCACTTTTTTAAACATATTGGTTTCACACCGCCATCTTGAATATATTAGTATTGGGAAATAATAATTATTTCTCTTGGTGCATAACACCTATTTCACATATTCTCAATAAAAAACTAGAGAAAAACAAAATAATATAGTTTTATTCACATTATTGGAGACAACGTCGATTAAAAACTTATTTAAGATCAAGGGAATTGGAAATGATTCCTTCAAAACATTTAATATTGAATCCCTTATTCTTTGCACCTAAGACAAGTATATGGTTAATTCCTGAGAGATCAGTCTGAGCAATCTGGGTCTCTCTTATCTTATCTTAATCAGTGCTTACACTATATTTTGTAATTTTTAGCTTGGCTTTCTGGCTTCCGTAAATATATGTCTCTGCTAATTTTTGAGAGATATCATATTTTTATATATCCAAGATTCCTAAATCCTTCAATTTATTTCAGTTTTATTTCAAGTTTACACAAAGGATTATGGTTCAATGCCTTAGGTATTTATCACACCTTTATATTCACACTTGATATATTATAGTGTCCTTATCTGGTCTTTAGTTTCTCTAAGGTACATATATTGGGTGTTTAATGCATTACAGGAGAATATATATCTTTATAGGGTGAACTGTCCTCAATTTGGACTATCCCCATATATTTGCTTCCGTTTTTCTGTCCTGCTTATGGCGTTCTTTAATATTCCCATCCACAATTTATCTTGGTAATAAAACCTTTGCTTTGAGTGTTGTGGAATCAATCAATGTTTTGCCAGATAGTAAGACCTTTAATATCAGGCTCTCCTATGTGCTAAAACTGGAGCACAATGAGGCAATAACAGGAATCTTTATATTCACAGGGCTGCACTAAAAACGCTGCCTGTTTGCAATTACAGAAGAATATATATCTCTATGGGGTATACTGTCCTTAACTGGATCACCCCCATGTATTTACTTCCGTTTTTTTGTGTCCTTCTTATGGCGTTTTTTGTATTCCCATCCACAATTTATCTTAGTTATAAAGCCTTCCCTTTAGAAAGTGTGGAATCAATCAATGTTTTGCCAGTTAGTAAGACTTTTAGTACCAGGCTCTCCAATGTACTGAGACTAGGACACTATGTGGTAGTAGCAGGAATATTTTGGGTATTTAATGCATTAGATGTTCACTGGCTGCACTGAAAGTGCTGCCTGTTTGCAGTCACGGAAATATATATATCTCTATGGGGTATACTGTCCTTGACTGGATTGCCCCCACGTATTTACTTCCGTTTATATGTCCTACTTGTGGCGTTCATGTATTTGCATCCACAATTTATCTTAGTTATAAAGCCTTCACTTTAAAGAGTGTGGAATCAATCAATCTGTTGCCAGTTAGTAGGAACTTTTGTACCAGGCTCTCCCATGTACTGAGACTAAGACACCAAAGGCCTCATTCTATTAACGGCCGTAGGAGATGCGGGGCCACAAGGACCGGCCGCAAGCTATTCGGCTATTCTATTCCCCTCCGGCCGGGGATTCCGGCAGGCTTACGGCCGGCGCCTTGCTATCCCTTGCGGCCGATCGCGCCGGAGGAAAGCCTTTGATCAAAAACGGCCGCAAGAGTTTCGGCCGCAAGAAAAGCCGGGTTGCTATTCTATTGCTCCGGGAACCCTCTCTGCAAGGCTAAAAGCGAGCCGCAGCTTACTTGCAGGAAAAAGGTCCCGCTAGCACCAATTAAGCACATTATAAAGCCGAAATAAAGCCATCCTGCACTCTGAGGAGACTATAAAGTGATTGTAGGTGTTAGCAAAAATAGCACAACATTCCACTACACTCAAATCCGTAAAATACATTTTTTTTAATTTATGTCAAAAAAACATGTAAAAAGTCCCGAGGGCTTGGAGCACCTCAGACCCGCCCACGCTGCGGCCGGAAAATAAACAGTTAATGTAAACTCAGATTTGGGCTGATGTGCAAGCTTGAGAGGGGGTTGCTATTAATCCTCATGTCCCCCAATATGATCCCTAGCATTTACAGAGCTGTACAGTGCCGTCTTGAATTTATTTTTGCGTTTTAAGTTTTCTGAGCTTACGGCTGGTTGCAAGATATACGGCCGGCCGTAAGGGGAGATCCTTGCGGGGCCGTATACTTGAATTGCAAGATAACGGAACCCCCGCAAGGAATCCCAGCCTTGCGGCCGTTTTACGGCCGATAATAGAATGAGGCCCCAAGTGTGCAATAACAGAAATCTTAAAAATCACAGAGCTGCATTGAAAGCGTTTGCTTGTTTACAGTATCGGCGTCTGACGTCAGACGTAACCATGACTCACGTTTCGTCACATGGGCGTGACTTTTTCAAAGGGACGCCGATACTGTAAACAAGCAAGCGCTTTCAATGCAGTTCTGTGTGATAAAGGTGTGATAAATACCTAAGGCATTGAACCATAATCCTTTGTGTAAACTTGAAATAAAACTGAAATAAATTGAAGGATTTAGGAATCTTGGATATATAAAAATATGATATCCCTCAAAAATTAACAGAGACATATAAACATGGAAGCCAGAAAGCCAAGCTAAAAATTACAAAATATAGTGTAAGCACTGATTAAGATAAGTCAAGAGAGACCCAGATTGCTTAGACTGATCTCTCAGGAATTAACCATATACTTGTCTTAGGTGCAAAGAATAATGGAGTCAATATTAAATGTTTTTAAGAAATCATTTCCAATTCCCTTGATTTTAAATAAGTTTTTAATCGACGTTGTCTCCAATAATGTAAATAAAACTTTATTTTTGTGTTTTTCTCTAGTTCTTTATTGAGAACACACTGCCATCTTGCATCTATCACCCTCTTGTATCACACCTAAACCCTTTAGATTGTAAGTTTGCAAATTTTCAATCGTGTGTCAGTGCTTTGGAAACAAGAACGTTGTACATTTTATTGCAAGTTCAAAAACAGGGCTCTCCATTCTTTATAAGGTGTTCATTTTGTTTTTGCCATGTACTTAACCCCTGTATAGCGCTACAGAATATGTTGGCACATTACAAATAAAGATAATAATAATAATCTGTGATCCTCACATAGCCCCTGTCACCCTGACATCCTGTCTGTCTCTTTTCTGACAATGACATTGTCGGTCAGATGCCATTACTTGAAGTTGGGATTCATCCACAAACCCTGGCTGTAAGTATGGAGATATATAAGAGATGTAAGATCGTGTTGGTGATCAGAAGGTTATGTACTGCACAGGTTTTCAGAAATAGTAAGGCATTGCTGTTAACTTTTCGTACCCCATTTTCCCCAATGACTCCTTCCCAGGCTGCAGCATTGCATCCAACTCTTGCTTTAATATTGTCAAGCAGCTTGTCTGTGCAGGGCACTGGCGATAGCAGTGCATCTAATTCGTCATGGAATTGCTCCTTCACATCCTCAGGTTTGGTTTTTGTGGCATTGTGTGCGTTGATAAAAGTGGCTTGTCTTCCCTTACAGAATCTATATGTAGCACTCATACATAGGGGGATTTCTTATAAGACAAACACAGAGATGTCCAGGGCTGCATTTAATTGCATATAAATATAATTTAATACTTTCAAGATTGTGTTTATTTTTTTCAGATTTCTAAAAAGATTTTACAATCAACAATTCTTATTATTATAAATAATGATCTGATAATATGGGACTACTGTGTCTTTTTACAAGTGGACAGGCAAGAAAGGTGTGAATACTACTGGGAAAAGATTGTAGGACCCATAATGGGCCTTAGGATTCAGTTAACACATTTTAATCCCGAAAAGCGTTCAATGACTGAATACATTCAGGTAACACTAAGGAAAAGATTGAAGCCACTGCAAACTAATCTTGTAGGGATTCCATGTAAGGAGACAAGACAAAGAAGGAAAGAAGAGGTAAGATACAAAAATACATAACATTCAGAAAAATACCATCCTCTTCCAAAAAAACAAATAAACAATACAATTAACCATTTCTATTTCTCTTTGGAAACAGACAATGCTTGAAGACTGGCGGATCAACATTGGCAGTAGGGGACCCTCTGTCATTCATACAGCAAAAGACTTCAATCAAGGTATAGTATAACAAGTACAAAAAAAAGAAAATAATAGCCTGTTTGCTAAGCGCCAACATCAAAATGAAAAGAAAAACAAATAAGAAGCCTCAATGCAAATTACAGTAAACATAAAACACCACACATGAAGAAATATTGCTAAGACATATACAATACAACAATAAATACGGTTTACTAGGCAAAAACCTCTAAACAGAAACCATAACTAAAATATAAGTGGCGGACACAAGACAGGAAACTATACCAAATATTGGGAACATATCAAAAATGAACATAGCATTCCTGTTTAGTCTGCAACAACCTCTAACCCTGACCCATAAGCCAAATGGAGCATCCCAAAAGTGGTGGACACAAAACAGGATAGTAAAAAAAAAATTGCTAACATATAGAAAATGGAACAAACATTACTGTTTAGTCTGCAAGAAACTCTAACCCTAACACAGAACCAAAATCTATCAGTCCAAAAGTGGCTCACAAAAAACAGGATAGTATAAGAAATACTGATAACATATAGAGAATTTAAAAAATATTAATCCTGTTTTCTGGGCCACAAACTACTACAGTAAAACAATAATCCAATTACACCAGTGGTGTACACAAAACAGGATACTACAAAATTATTTCCAGTGCTACACGGTTTCACACACACTCCACAGGATTTTACACACAATAAACAAACCAAAAAATGCTAAGACATTGCTTTGCAAAAAATAAAAGATGCTGTTATTACAAAATAAATTACAATAAAAGAACATTTCTCTTTCTCTTTTACAATAGACACTGCCTGAAGACTGTCGCACGAAGATTTGCAGCACCGGATCCAGTGATATTAATCCCCAACTAACACTTCTACCAAGGTATAGTATAACAAGTAAAAAAAGACAAAAAAGCAAAGCATGTTTGCTGTGTAGCAATGTCAACATGAAAAATAAAATAATAGGCAACGAACAACAATAATGAGGCACACAAAGCACGATCCTTCAACAAATATTGTTGACACATTTCAAATGTAAAAAGGAATCCTGTTTTAGCTACACCAACCTCTAACACTAACCCATAAGTTAAATTTATCATGCCACACGTGATCGACAGAAAACAGGATACTACAACAAATACTGCTAACACATAACAAATTCAACAATAAATCCTCTTCTCTGGGCCCTAACCTACAACATTAAACCCACAACCTAAACAGACACAGAAAACAGGATACTACAACAAATATTACTAACACCTACAAAAAAACACAATAACGCCTCTTTTCGGACCCACACCCTATAAGCCTAAAACTAAAAGATAATCCTACAATTACAACAATCGCCTACAGAAAGCAACAAAATACTCCAAATATTGGTACCATTTATTAAATTTACTCAACAATTATCTTGCCTGTGCTATGCGTATAAGCCAAACCTACAAACCTACAATTTCAAAAGTTGTGTCCACAAAAAAAAAATACTAACACATACTAATTTAACACTATAAAGCAAGTTCATCTACAATAACCTATAATCCCATACACACAACCAAAATGTATAATAACAAAACTGTTGCACAGAAAACACTGTAGTACAAAAAAACACAAACAAGCACTTACAAAACAAATTACAATTACAAACTAAACTAATAATACATTTTTTTATTTGCAGATTACTATGGCTGATACTGACAACAAACAGGAAAAGATAAGACGCCTAACTAGAGAACGACAAAAAAGATGGGCAAACCAGCAGACGCCGGAGCAGAAGGAAATTCGAAAAGAAAAAGAATAGAAAAGACTTGCAAGCAAAAGACTATCAGCTGAAGAAATAAAATCTACTCCTAAGATGGCAACTAAAAAACAAAAGCATTTAGAACCTGTTCCTGAACAATCAGATAACATTTCCAATGATGACTTACAAACTCAGACTGATATATGCTCTTCAAATTGTCCTTTACTTAAGTCTTTAGCAGTAGAGGTTCATAATTGTGGTGACAACAAAAAAACTAAAGCATTTAGAACCTGTTGCTGAACAATCACATAACATTTCTACTGATGACTTAGTGACTGACATTGACATATGTTCTTCTAATTGTCCTTTACTTAAGTCTTTAGAAGTAGAGCTTCATAATTGTGGGGAGATGAATATTCTCTGTCAGTTTTGTGAGGCTTATCATTTCAAACAGGAAAGACCCAGAGCTGGCCAGTTCATTAGTTGCTATCAAAAAGGCAAGGTCAAACTTCCAGAAAGACAACAATTCCCACCATATTTACAAAGCATTATGATGGAGCCTGCTTTTCCCAACTACAAAATTTTTAAAACAAACATAAGATCATACAATAGTGCCATACCCTTTGCATCTATGGGGGCAATATTAGCTGCTAATGTACATGGCCCTTACTGCTTTAAAGTCCAAGGCCAAATTTACCATTGTACTTCACATTTACATCCAGACAAAGGAGAGCAAAGAAAATTTGACCAATGTATGCAGCTTCAAGGAAATAAAAAATGCTTACCCAGTGTTTTTATAGAGCTAGATAAAATATGGCCAATAACCCCTACACTCAAGCTTATACAAAATTGGCAGAAGTAGAAAAGGAACAACAACTTCATGCAGAAATACATCAATTGCCAATCCCAAAGGTCAATATGGTGCCTAAAAGAGATAGACATACTGATAAATGCTGTTATAATTTGCGAAATAATATTTCCATGCTTGAATGTAAAGTGGCTCAAATTACTATTCGAAATACATTCAATCCAATTTTATGTGGTGGAAAACTAACACAACAATGGATTATTGATTCCTATTTGCAAGTTGAGGCCAATAATTGAAACTTCATAAAATATCAACAAGTTAAACTCAGTTATTATCGATTGATGGATTATGTCACTGAGGTTGCTACAAGCAGAGACATGACAGCTGGCAAAGCCATCATTTTACCATCTTCTTTCCACGGATCTCCTAGCAATGTGCGAGAAAAGATACAATGATGCCATGGCTATTGTCACAAAATTTGGGAAACCAGATTTAAAGTATAATGCACACATCAATGTAGAAGCCTGCACTTCTATAAAATCCAATAAATATGTCTACAAATATATTTACAAAGGCTATGATGCAGCTACTATATTCGTCAACAGTGCTGAAAATACCGAAAGCACTGAGTTAGTACATGATGAACTTGCATCTCATGTAGATGCTCGCTATGTGAGTGAGCCAGAAGCTATGTGGCGTCTTCTAAAATTTGAAATGCACGATCGAACACATGCAGTATATAGATTAGCTGTACATTTGCCACAAAGACATTTAGTATATTTCAATGCTGGAAATGAAACAAATGCATTGGCACAAAGTGAGCATCGCCACACTACACTAACTGCATGGTTTCATTTAAATTCAACTTATTTACAGACCAGGGAATTGTTATATATTGACATTCCATATCATTATGTTTTCATTAATGGATTATGGCGACAAAGAAAAAGCCGGGGAAATAAAATAATCCCAAGAATTTACACTGTCAGTCCAAGAGACCTTAAACGTTTCTGCTTATGAATACTACTTTTAAATGTTACTGATGCACAAAGTTTTGAACACTTAAGAACTGTTAATGACATAGTAACGCGCGACATAGAAACTTCCTAGCTGATGATACAGAATGGGAAAGATGTCTAGAAGAAGCAGCGCTATGTCAAATGCCATGGCAGATGAGGGAACAATTTGCATTCATTTGTGTCTTCTCAAATGCTCCAAATGCTGAAGACTTTATGCAACGATACAATGAGCCGATTGCACAATTAAAAGCATTAATGGAAATCCAAGAGGTATTTTTTACTCATGGATTAAGTTGTGCAAGTTTTAATCTGCCAGATCCAGGTCTTATAGACGAGATCAACTTTGAAGACTATGACATTCAACTACAAACAGAAAGAATAGAAGAAAGACTTGCAACCTTAAATACATTACAATTGCAAGCATTTAATTGTATCAAAATGCCCTAGATGATGACATGGTCAAAGAGCGTTATTTCTATCTCGTTGGACCTGGCGGATCAGGAAAAACGTATCTATATAATTTATTGATGAGTTTTCTACAAGCACAAGGTCAAATAGCACTGGCATTTGCAACCACCGGAATTGCCGCACTTTTGTTAGAAGGTGGAAGGACTGTGCATAGTGGCTTCAAACTGCCAGTGCCTGTTTTGGAAACATCAGTGTCAGATATTCGAAGCACATCATTACAAGCAAAAAAAATTAACAAAAAGTAAATTAATTATATAAGATGAGGCTACAATGATGTTATGCCATGCCCTACGATGTGTTGACCGTTTGCTTTGTGAAGTCATAGATAATACTTTGCCATTTGGTGGAAAGGTAATGTTGTTAGGTGGCGATTTTAGACAAACATTACCTGTCGTTGTACATGGAAATCGAACCGACATTATCAAAACATGTATAAAGTCAAGTACACTCTGGAAACATTTTACCCATCTTCAATTACAACAAAATATGAGATCAGAAGGAGAAAATAATTTCAATGATTGGCTTATTACAATTGGAGAAGGAAAAACAGAATGAATCCCACATCACAGCTCATATGATTTGCAAACAAGATTTTATTTTGGCTATATTCGAAATTACAATAAATAAGGAGGACTATTCTGAACCTGCCAACACAGTCATACTAACATGCAAAAATAAGGATGCATTGCTCCTCAATAATGAAATATTTTTAAAAAATTATGCACCGCAAAAAAATGATCACAGTGCTGATTCTGTACTTGGTGATGACAAAGGGCCTCATTCTATTATCGGCCGTAAATCGGCCGTAAGGCTGCGATTCCTTGCGAGGGTTCAGTTAACTCGCGATTCTATTATACGGCCCCGCAAGGATCTCCTTTTACGGCCGGCCGCATATCTTGGAACCGGCCGTAATCTGTGAAATATAAAAACTGAAAAATAAATTCAAGCCTGCACTGTACAGCTCTGTAAATGCTAGGGATCATATTGGGGGACATGAGGATTAAAAGTAACCCACTCTCAAGCTTGCACATCAGCCCAAACCCGAGTTCAAATTAACTGTTTATTTGCCGGCTGCGGCGTGGGCGGGTCTGAGGTGCTCCAAGCACTCTGGACTTTTTACATGGATATTTTACGGATATTAAAAATTAAATATTTTACGGATTTGAGTACAGGATAATTATGTGCTATTTTTTCTAACACCTAAAATCCCTTTATAGTCTTCTCAAAGTGCAGGATGGCTTTATTTGAGCTATTTTATGTGCTTAATTGGTGCTAGCGAGACCTTTTTCCAGCAAGTAACTGCGGCTCGTTTTTAGCCTTGCAGAGAGGTTTCCCGGAGCAATTGAATTGCAAATCTCTTGCGGCCGTTTAAGATCAAAGGCTTTCCTCCGGCGCGAGCGGCCGCAAGAGATAGCAAGGCACCGGCCGCAAGCCTGCCGGAGCCCCCGGCCGGAAGGGAATAGAATAGCCGAATAGCTTGCGGCCGGTCCTTGCGGCCCCGCAACGGCTGCGGCCGATAATAGAATGAGGCCCAAAGAAAGTCAGGCAAATGTTTCTACTGAATTCATAAACTCATTAACTCCTTCTGGAATGCCACCACATATTTTGCAGCTAAAGAAAGGTGCAATTGTCATGTTACTGTGAAATATGAACCCAAAATAAGGCCTATGCAATGGGACAAGATTAATTGTTCAACAATTAAAGGACCATTTCATAGATGCTGACATTTTAACTGGTAACCATAAAGGAGAGAGGACAGAGAGTTTTTATACCAAGGATAGATTTGGCACCAAGTGAAAATAGCCTCCCTTTTGTACTTCAAAGAAGACAATTTCCCATCATCATGGCATTTGCCATGACCATTAAAAAATCACAAGAACAAACTGTGGGTATATTCTAAGAACAACCAGTATTTGCACATGGCACAATTGTATGT
Organism: Discoglossus pictus; assembly: GCA_027410445.1. Lineage (NCBI taxonomy): Eukaryota > Metazoa > Chordata > Amphibia > Anura > Alytidae > Discoglossus > Discoglossus pictus. Next base: position 96,388,990 of record CM050173.1, on the reverse strand, counting down.
TGCCTTCTCAAGGTGCAAAAATCCACAGACTATTAAAGTTTACATTGAAAATAATGAAAGTCAAGGTGATTTATTAGAGGATGGACGAATTTTTACCAAAAACATTGTCTACTATAAGTACTGTAACTTTAATTCCAAGAAACGCAACCCATGCCACACAAACTGCAACCAAAAGTAAAAAATGACCCGTAGGACACTTTAACAACAAAACAAAAAAAAAACAAGAACGGTGGTTTAATTTCAATTATTACTTTTTATGTCACTCACAAACTTTTTAAAGCACCACTGTTTCCATAATAAACTCTATACAATGGCAAAACACAAAGGGCCCTATTAAATTCCAGCCTCGTAAATAAGAGGCTTCTACTTAAGCCCTACGTACTGCAAAGTTTCTCTAACTTACAATGCTATTAAATTAGCCCTGCTGCGAGCAACGTATGAGCTACGCAGCAGGCCCGTACGTATCTACACTGCGTAAATGTACATGAGGAGTGACAGCCTGCGAGATGATATCGCAGGCTCCCACTCCTCATCAAGTGCTGCGGGGGTCCTAAAAGGGACCTCCGCGGCAGTCCCCCACATAAGCCCTGCCGTGGGGGGTACTCCAAACCCCCCCCTAGGCACCTAAAATGAACCCCCCCTCAATGCGGGGGTCCCTGTCGGGACCCCCGAAGTGTCCTCACATGAACACCTTGCTGCAGGGGTCCATAGGAACCCCCGCAGCCCCCACACATTAACCCCTTGCAGCGGGGGTCCCCGATCGGCACCGATCAGGCCCCCGCTGCATTTAAAACTTTTAAATTCCCCGCCGCGGCTCCTTAAAGGGGCCGCGGCACACTATTACCCAATCCCGGCCGCGGCACTTAAAATTAACCCCCCTCTATGCTGGGGGTCCCCATCGGGACCCCTGAAGTGTCCCCACATAAACCCATTGCAGGGGGGGTCCCCGATCTGCATAGATCAGGCCCTCCGCTGCATTTAAAACTTTTAAATTCCCCGCCGCGGCTCCTTAAAGGGACCGCGGCACACTATTACCCAATCCCGGCCGCGGCACTTAAAATTAACCCCCCTCTATGCTGGGGGTCCCCATCGGGACCCCCGAAGTGTCCCCATATAAACCCCCTGCTGCGGGGGGCCCCGATCGGCACCGATCGTGACCCTGCTGCAATTCAATTTTAAATTTCCCGCCTCGCGGGTCCTCAAAGGACCGTAAAGGTCCTGAAAGGACTCGCACTAAAAATATTAACCCCAGGCAACTATAATTACCCCATTAACTCATGATGGTCAATCCAGACCACCATAAGGCCTAAATTAACCCATTAACTCATGGTGGTCAATACAGACCACCATAAGGCCTAAATTAACCCATTAACTCATGGTGGTCAATACAGACCACCATAAGGCTCTAATTAACCCATTAACTCATGGTGGTCAATACAGACCACCATAAGGCCCTATTTAACCCCATCAGTCCCATAAGGGTATATTATTACCATTATGGGCCTGTTACAACCCAACATTAACCACATAAGTGCCATGATGGTCCTCAAGGACCATCATGACACTAACTACAAACACTACACTATAACCCCCAATAAACCATTTAATCTAAACTAACCCCCCTCTACACTAATCTATTAACACTTACACTACCTACCTACACTACCTACCCCCTAATAAACCTCCCCAACACTCTAATTACAAAAAACAATAAACCTACAGCACAGAAAACAAAAAACCTACAGTACAAAAAACAAAAAAAACCTACAGTACAGAAAAAATAAAAATTACAACCCCACCCCCCACTACAGAAAACAAAAAAATACATTACAACCCCACCCCCCACTACAGAAAATAAAAAAATTACACACCTGAAAAGGAAAGACAGATAAACACAATACATTACATACATATAATACAATACATGACATTACATACATTAAATATAATATATTAAATATAATATATTACATATAATACATTACATACATTACATACAATACATGACATTACATACATTACATATAATGTATTACATATAATATATTACATATAATATATTACATATAGTCCTAATCAAATACCCCCTATCTATCTAACATACAATCTATTTCATTTAAAATAAATCCTAACTATATCAAATACATCCCCCTATCTATCTAATATACAAAAAATCCTAACTACATACACAGACCCTAATTCTAAGCTAAAATCAATAAATTAAGACCACTTACCTTTAAGATGTTGCTTCAGATCACTAACCTATGGGTCAAACAAAAAATAAAAATTAGTACAAAACATTAACATCAAATAAATAAACATTCTATATATTCTAAATATTCAACTCACCTTTACAGCATGTCCAGTCACTGTTTAGCTCTTCCGGCGCGGCCCTGTTAAAAAAAAAAACACAATACATGAATACATGAATACAATATATAAACAATAAATAAAATACACAAATAAACATCTAAATATACATTTAACTTACCTCCCCGCGATGTCCCCGGCCTTCTCTCCTTCAGCCCCGGCTGGGCCGCGGAACCATCCGCGCTCTAAAAAAAAAAAAAAACTAACGGAGGTCTGCACTGGCAGACCTCCCCGACGCTACTGAACCTCCCGGAGTCGTTTCCGGGAGGAAATTGGCATTGTCGGCTTGTGATTGGCTGAAAAAGCTGTCAGCCAATCAAAAGTCGTCAATGTAGGAGCCAATCAGGATGCGCAGATGTCTTCTACCAATCACTCCGTGGGGGTGTATCCTATAGTGATTGGCTGAAGGCATCTGAGCGTTGTGATTGGTTCCCAGAAAGATAGACAAGTGTTTAAGCCAATCAGGGTGGGATATTGGGGTGTATCCCATCCTGATTGGCTCACACATTGACGACTTTTGATTGGCTGAAATTGATAGACAGCTTTTTCAGCCAATCACAAGCCGCCAATGCCAATTTCCTCCCGGAAACGACTCCGGGAGGTTCAGTAGCGTCGGGGAGGTCTGCCAGTGCAGACCTCCGTTAGTTTTTTTTCTTTTTTTTTTTTAGAGCGCGAATGGTTCCGCGGCCCAGCCGGGGCTGAAGGAGAGAAGGCCGGGGACATCGCGGGTAGGTAAGTGAAATGTATATTTAGATGTTTATTTGTGTATTTTATTTATTGTTTATATATTGTATTCATGTATTCATGTGATGTGTTTTTTTTTTAACAGGGCCGCGCCGGAAGCGCTAAACAGTGACTGGACATGCTGTAAAGGTGAGTTGAATATTTAGAATGTATAGAATGTTTATTTATTTGATGTTAATGTTTTGTACTAATTTTTATTTTTTGTTTGACCCATAGGTTAGTGATCTGAAGCAACATCTTAAAGGTAAGTGATCTTAATTTATTGATTTTAGCTTAGAATTAGGGTCTGTGTATGTAGTTAGGACTGTAATTATTTTATTTTACTTTAGAATAATGGTCTGTGTATGTAGTTAGGATTTTTTGTATATTAGATAGATAGGGGGATGTATTTGATATAGTTAGGATTTATTTTAAATTAAATAGATTGTATGTTAGATAGATAGGGGGTATTTGATTAGGACTATATGTAATATATTATATGTAATATATTATATGTAATATATTATATTTAATATATTATATGTAATGTATGTAATGTCATGTATTGTATGTAATGTATGTAATGTATTATATGTAATATATTATATGTAATATATTATATTTAATATATTATATGTAATGTCATGTATTGTATGTAATGTATGTAATGTATTATATGTATGTATTGTATTGTGTTTATCTGTCTTTCCTTTTCAGGTGTGTAATTTTTTTATTTTCTGTAGTGGGGGGTGGGGTTGTAATGTATTTTTTTGTTTTCTGTAGTGGGGGGTGGGGTTGTAATTGTTTTTTGTTTTCTGTACTGTAGGTTTTTTTGTTTTTTGTACTGTAGGTTTTTTGTTTTCTGTGCTGTAGGTTTTTTATTTTTTGTTATTAGAGTGGTGGGAAGGTTTATTAGGGGGTAGGTAGTGTAGGTAGGTAGTGTAAGTGTTAATAGGTTAGTGTAGAGGGGGGTTAGTTTAGATTAAATGGTTTATTGGGGGTTATAGTGTAGTGTTTGTAGTTAGTGTCATGATGGTCCTTGAGGACCATCATGGCACTTATGTGGTTAATGTTGGGTTGTAACAGGCCCATAATGGTAATAATATACCCTTATGGGACTGATGGGGTTAAATAGAGCCTTATGGTGGTCTGGATTGACCATCATGAGTTAATGGGTTAATTTAGGCCTTATGGTGGTCTGTATTGACCACCATGAGTTAATGGGTTAATTAGAGCCTTATGGTGGTCTGGATTGACCACCATGAGTTAATGGGTTAAATAGAGCCTTATGGTGGTCTGGATTGACCATCATGAGTTAATGGGTTAATTAGAGCCTTATGGTGGTCTGGATTGACCACCATGAGTTAATGGGTTAAATAGAGCCTTATGGTGGTCTGGATTGACCATCATGAGTTAATGGGTTAATTTAGGCCTTATGGTGGTCTGTATTGACCACCATGAGTTAATGGGTTAATTAGAGCCTTATGGTGGTCTGGATTGACCACCATGAGTTAATGGGGTAATTATAGTTGCCTGGGGTTAATATTTTTAGTGCGAGTCCTTTCAGGACCTTTACGGTCCTTTGAGGACCCGCGAGGCGGGAAATTTAAAATTGAATTGCAGCAGGGTCACGATCGGTGCCGATCGGGGCCCCCCGCTGCAGGGGGTTTATGTGGGGACACTTCGGGGGTCCCGATGGGGACCCCCAGCATAGAGGGGGGTTAATTTTAAGTGCCGCGGCCGGGATTGGGTAATAGTGTGCCGCGGTCCCTTTAAGGAGCCGCGGCGGGGAATTTAAAAGTTTTAAATGCAGCGGGGGGCCTGATCTATGCAGATCGGGGCCCCCCCCTGCAATGGGTTTATGTGGGGACACTTCGGGGGTCCCGATGGGGACCCCCAGCATAGAGGGGGGTTAATTTTAAGTGCCGCGGCCGGGATAGGGTAATAGTGTGCCGCGGTCCCTTTAAGGAGCCGCGGCGGGGAATTTAAAAGTTTTAAATGCAGCGGGGGGCCTGATCTATGCAGATCGGGGACCCCCGCTGCAAGGGGTTAATGTGGGGGTGCTGCAGGGGTCCCGATAGAGACCCCTGCAGCATGGGGATGTGTATAGGGTGCAGGGGGGAGCCTCACACTGCTGTCTCGGGCTGTTCCGAGGCAGCACGTAGAGGCTTTCGGATGCCTTGCGTGGACTTTTTGTCCACGTAGGGATTCTTACGATATGCGAGACTCGTGCATAGATTTAAGGCTACGTAGCTCTCTCGGAGCCTATTCTCGGCCATTTTCTCGCAGTCATATCGTAAAGCAGGCTACGAGAGATTCGGTTCTCGCAAACAGCAGGAAAACTGCCTTTTGCGAGCACCGAGAGAACTACGAGGGAGAATTTAATAGGGCCCATAGTGTCTCGTTCTCTTTTTAGAGAACCACTCTTCCGCATAGGAAACTCCATGTGCCATTTTCAACAATTACAACACCAACAAACAAATGTCAAACATTAAACAACACCAATGACAAAATAACTCATTACTATTTCATGTAAGTACTGTTTTTGCATGATTAGCCCCACAAAACACTTGCGTTGCATTTAAAAAAAAAAAAAAATCCTGTTCAAATGTGAATTAAGTATGTTACTGTTTATAATGTTACAAGTTTATCCCAAAACAAGCTAAAGTTGGTTAATTGTAGATATTTTAAAGTTCATGTTAACAGCAGAAAGTTGTTTTGTTAGACAATATAAATGTAGCATTTCATGTAAAATATTAATCCAGGGAATAATCCGATCGCCAGTTAATGGGGTCAGGAAGGAATTCATTTTTTTCCCAATCTGATACAATTGGCAACGTTTCAAGGAGGGTTTTTACTGTTTGCCTTCCACTGGATTCAATATATATTTTGTTTAACAGTTCTTAATCTACAAGTTGCATGTTAAAAAAACATTATGTCAAGTTTACAATACTCATTAATCCAATGTTCAACTGTTCTTACATTCAAATGTTACCACTTTTACAAAAAAAACTTGAACAGTTCGACCATCACAAAATACAATGTTCCAAAAATAAAGATGTTTAATATAATAATTGTACTTCTTTCGACATAAGAAAAAGATTACAAGTGTCAAATATGGATATTATCGACAAAACTAATTTACAAACATACACATCTCATTGCCATAATTCTTTAACGGGCAAGTCGCTAGTGTGAATAGAATAATTAAAACTGCTTTGGGATTTAAATATATATATATTTTTATATATATCATTGTTTTATAGTAGTGGTTGGCATGTGGCACTTTTTTCATATGCAGTGTAATAATATATCTACCTAAGAACATTGATCATTACAAGTTCCAGCAGGAACTTGTCATTATGATGGTCATTTTTGTGTAATGTCTGAGATTAATAGACTTTTTATTGATCGAAGGTTGAATAATAATTACCCCCCCCCCACTCTTTTTTCATATAATTACAAAGCACCTTTATCAAGTGTTACTTCAGATCTGTTGGATTGAGCTACAATATAACACAGGACTAATTACCTTTATTGTCTCCTCAACCTTATATGACCCCCTTGCTCTCCTATTTCATATTTGCCTTGCATTGACATCCTGACAATGAGAGCTTTGTATTCAGTGATTATAAAACCTTTTTAGAAGGTTTGCTTTCAAACAAAAGCGATCTGACAGTGTTATCCTACTTGTGTTGTTTTGCTTTTTTAATTGGTACAATCATCTCATCAGTGGTAGACATATATAAGGCATTTATTCTCACCTCCTGCCTTTGCTGAAAATTGCACCTCTGCTGTTAGTCTACTCTGAAAATGTCACTAAGTTATTTATTTAGTGTTTGGAAAAACTTGCAATAAATTCAATAATTTTCCTCCATTAGTTGGTAATTAATTTGAATAGCTAACATGTTATGAATGTGCAAGATGTTTCTTACTGTATCTATGTATCATACAGGAACATTTGGCCGTTACTGGCTATGCACTATTGTATCCATTCTCTTTGCTACATTTCTGCTTTGCTTGAGTCAGAAGCAGCAGAAAGGGTCACTGAAAATGTTGATGAATTATATAGAAACTCAACAAAGTCCTTTCTGATGAATTCAGGAATCTAAGCAATATGTTGATTTAGTTGGAACACTCTACTATCTACTTTAACGTTGCATCTAGTATACTGAAAGTCCTTTAGCATGATTATATAAACTTATCAATTATTCATATTGTTTTATATTTCTTCTATTAATTAATTAATGTATTTATTTTTTGGTGCTTTGCTATTATAACGTATTGCTGGAAAAATGAAATAAAATAAATATATAACTTTCCAAATTGCTTTCTTGTACAAAGTATAATGGAGGGTAAATCCACATTCTGTTTTATGTGCTCTTTCTCTGTTCCCAATAATATATGTATAGCATCAGTAGTTTTACAGTGTTTTAACATGTAATTAATATAAATTCTAAAGTAACAAACAAGTGATGCTGTTTTAAGTAGGTCACTTGTTGCTGGCAACTAATATATTGTCACACTGAGCACTCCTTCACTACAGTTTCTATGCTTCAAGACACTAAATGATCCTCTGATATTTATTGCACCACAGTATCCTGCTTGTACATGTCATCCTTGGAGGGAAATAGTCCTGATACATATAATATCTGAATAAATAAATATTTTTTCCGTATCCACAGAGCTCCTCTCTCCTGCAGAAGTAATAGACCCAGAGCTCTCTCAGACAGTCAGTGTGTGCCCAGGCAAATCACTTGAGATGTTTTATTCCTGGAGCTGATATACTTACTGCTGATACTAATACAGATAGAGAGAGTACTTTCCATAAAAAAAAAAAAATGTTTTCATATTTTTCTTTATTTTCTTTATCATATGTTTTTAGGACTAAAAACAAACATATTTTTTTTTGTCAATGCTCAACACTTCGGTATTTATCAATGTATTTATTTATTTATTTTGGGGGGGGATTTAATGTGAAATTCATAGTGACAGAGGTTCAAAGCCATATCAGAAACAAGGGGAGATTCCCTAAGCATTGCAGAGGCTGTGTTGTGTTTTGCAGTGTTTCCATTGCAACAATAAACATCAAAACCCTGTGACAGCTTTTTTTATAGAGTGGTATTTTTTATATGGAGGGCCTTTCTGTGGATCAAATTTGAGGAGTCGAGGGTCTTCAATCAAAACAGAAGAGAACCCATGTCTAATATCAACATTAAAGTGCCCATTTATCAAGGGACAAACATTGAGGACCTGGTAGGGGGTGAGGTTTAGGTGCTATGGAGGTCCACAAGGACCCCCATGGTTATATATTAAATTACCACAGGGGTCTGCATGGACCCCCATGGTGATGGATTAATGTTAGGTGTCATGTGGGTCCAGTTATACTTAGAGGCTCCAAAGGAATCCAGATGGGGTTAATGTGTTCCCCACCTGATGCCTATAATATGCATACACAATTTCTATCATGATGTGTTGCATCAGGCATTACAGTGGCTGATGGTGGATCTAATTATAATACCAGTGATTTAATAAATCACACACATTATTTTTTTTGTTTTGTATTTTAAATTAAGTGTTACCTGTCTTACTCAGAAAGAATTGACCTCTGTTAAATAATTTGTTGATTCCATGTATCATAGAATATAGGACCGGTAGCCCCAGGGCTTAACATTTATTGCCATTTATTAGTGTGCTAAAATCATTAATTTACACTTGAAACATGGCAGATATAGACACCATTATGAGAGTTTCACTTGCATCAGAAAGTTCTTGAGTCTCACAGTGGCTGAGTTTGAAAATGTATATGCACAGGGAAAACTGTAAATGCTTAAAACATGAATAACATTGACTTACTGTAATATGCAGATTAGGGTACAATGTCTGTCACTTTATCTGCCTGGTCCCGGCAGTGTTTTTCAGCTGCTTTAAACATCTGCTGCAAAAGAAATAGCACATCTATCTCTAAATAATTCCTTTATGAACAAATATCAAGTGATATTAAGGTCCTGTAAAATGCTGTAAAATGTGTTTGTTAATGGCTATCATATTTATGTTTAAAATATTCCCTTCAGATTAACAAATGCCAGTGGCTTGTATTTGGGAAGTTGGATCTGCTCCATGAAATATATTGTGCAAATCCCATGTGCAGACAGGAAAATTAACATATTCCTGTTCTGGAAATACTTAAGTCGGAGCCGGTACCATAACTTTAATATATGCTAAATATAACTGGCATAACTATATAAAACTACTGCTAATGTTATCAGCCTTACACCACATAGCATCCACATATTGTGCATTCCCCACTTTTCTTCAGGTAACTTAACTTTCAGCATTTCATTACTTAAACTTATGAATTTACAGTGTACGATCTAACATATCTTATTACGCTAATATTATTTACTAGCGACTTGTCCGTCAAAAATGATGGGTCATTAAAATTTGACGCCATGGGTATGCTGTTTGACACACAATGTAAACCTTTTTCTACTTTGAGGACCATCGGTGCTCATTGCGAGCCTCTCTTCTCATGTACTTTTGCTCCTCTGAGCAGCTTCGTCACTCATCAGAAAGAGAGATATATATTTATCTATATTTAGTTAACTAATAATGAATGAATTATTTCTTGAATACATTTATATACTTTACCTATTTGTAATTAATATATCCAGCAATCAATAGTCTGAAGAGCTAACAATCTGTTTGTATTTTCCGGCAGCATACAATGTACAGTGTGAGTGTTGGTGCCCTGATAATAAAGTGTAATGAATATCCCAACTGTGCATTAGAAATAGGCTGCGTGCATGAGGGAAAGCTGTTGGTTTAGTTATGTAAAGCGCCTTTGTAGATTTGTAAAGTTATTAATGTGTTACGCGGCTCGCAAGCATTTTCCGTCTTTTGTAATAGTGTATTTTGTAGTTAGTACATTCCTGTGTGAAAGTGCTACACATTTGGCAGTATTTTGCGCGGTCCGGGGTCGTGTAGCCTCGGTTTCATTGTTTTGGGCGCCCATTTTTTTTAGCCAATTTTTTAGTGGCGAAACTCGTCGAAATCGCCTTAAATTCCCAGCCCATCTGACTCCCAGATGTCCTGGTTGTTCCCCTGTGGTGTGTGTGATGTTTTTGTATATTTTTTTGTGTATTTATTGTGTTTTTATTGTTTTTGTGTTTTAAGCTCGTATTTTTGTTATCTCATATATTTTTGTTCCAGAGTCGTGCGTCTCCTAATTTTTTTTTCTAAGTTTGTCCTAAGTGCTCCGCGTTAATGGCTCTCCTAGCTTTGCGAGGCTGTCAGTGATGAGCGCCTTCAGCACTCATCACCTAAGTGCTACGCATTAAAGGCTTGCCTTGCCTTTGGCGCTCATTGACTAAGTGCTCCGTGTTAATGGCTGGCCTTGCTTCGCGATGCTTGCAAGTCTAACTCATACGCACCACGCAAAGCATGACGACGTCTCGTAGTTTGACAACTATTATATCTGATTATATCAATTAACACAATGCAAGTATTTTAATAAATAGGCTTATCACATTAAAATTTAACTATACCATTCCTATAATATCAATTTCACTAAATATATCACTATCTCTGAAGTAGGGCTATTGCATTTTAATACATTTTATAAATAGAAGCAAATAATTACGACCAGAAAAGAGTTGTTATGTCATATTGTTCCCTTACTCTCTGTAGCTACCCATGAGTAAAAGAAGACCAGGATAGTGAATGCTAAATCTGAAAAAAAATATTATTTGTATATGATACCACAAAAACAAAACAGGACTCAGATGACTTTACTGCTGCACAAAGGCTGGAGATGAACTTCATACAAGAGGTTAGTCATTTATACCCTTAAAAGCTTACTAATATAGTCATGTTGTAAGTCTAAAGTTTTATTGGTTAGAAAAAAATATATAACTTCAGGAAACAATTCTAACAAAGTTTATAGTGTGTGCAGTCATATTATCTGTTATCAGTGTCAGAGGAAAAACTTTCATCATCCTACTTCCAGCTTTTTTTTCCAAGACCAGCATCTGGTTCCCTCTCCCTACTCCTTCCCAGACGTCCCATAACTACTGTTATACACATCGCTCCACAATCAGACTAGAACTAAACCTCACTGTACCAGGATCCTGTTATTCAAACAAAAAACTGCAATTTGCTATAAATAAATCTGTGAGCACTTAATGTTGTCTGCTCTGGTGAATGCAGGACAGGATCTACCTACTTGGAGCCCCTGGTCAGTGAAGTGGGGGAGCCCCTGTGAGTGAGTATGCAAGATTTGCATGGACCCATGTTTGCCTTTCTTGTGCATTTAAGTTCATTTTTCTGTTGTAATTCTCTTGTTCTAGGTGGTTACCCCCTAGTAGCCAGTCTATGAACTGCAGCATTTAATTATGTTTTTTATTCAAGGAACCATTTTTTTTTAAAACTGTGCCCCTTACAGGAAAGCCCCCTTAGGTGGGTGCCTAGTTGACCTAATGGGTAATCCAGCCATGGGTGAATGAGGTTGACTGCAGCCAGTATGGTCTGTCTCTGGGTATGTATGGTGTGTTATCTGACCTGAACATGGGGTTTACATACCAGCAGAGGGCAAACAGACTTTGCTGAGTTGTTTGGTTTGACCACTACTAAGCATCCCTGTATTTCTGGTTCCTGTGTTGCTGTTATTAGACTAGCCTTTCGGATTGCTACCTGGATGAATGTCTTGTTCTGTTTTCCATTTATGAACCTTCTGCCTGCCACTGCCAAGGAACCACTGGCTGTGCTTTTTGTGTCACAAACTTTTTATATGAGCTGAGCACAGTACCTGTTCAATGACAAATATCTATGTGACTCAGTGAGTGTGGTAGTTATCACACTCACAGTACTTGGTGCTAGTCCCTCTCCCAACTGGGCCCTGCTCTCTTACAAGTCTGCTCCAGAGCCAGCATGTGCAGATCTGTTTGGTTGGGTCTGGTCACATGTCCTGGATCTGCTAGGGGTGTGGGATTGAGATGAGTAGCTCTATCGAGCAGTAGGATTAGAATTAAACTGTTAGGGCTGATAGGGAGGGACACAGGGCCTCTTTCTTTTTATATCTATGTCTAATATAATATAATAAAGTGTCCCCAATAGGGAATATAACAAAAAAGCTAATTTAGTTGGGGGCAGCATCCCCACCCCCCAGAGGCTTGGGCCCTGGTGTGATGAACGACTTGCACCACTGATATCTCTGCAATGCTACCAAAGCCTAAACTTAATTTGTAAGCTTCTAAAAGCTCTGTACAACAGTAAATATTTTAATTAGTTATTACAGTTAAGAATAAAATATGTTTATCATGCAATAGTTGGTTAATTTTTTAATTCCTGGTGCTTAACGCCACTTCTATAATATAAACTTTTTAATAGGAATTCATATTTAACTTTTATTTAATGTATCCTTAAAAATACATCAATCAAAAAATGTGAATTATTTCCAGTATATAAAAACATAATAGGAGGAGGTCATCAAAGTTAGGCTAAATACAACTGCAAATGAATGTAGTTATTAGGGTGCCCTTATAAAAAGTTAGTTTCTTCTATCCACAGAATAAATTGTAGAGCTTATGTGGGGAAGAAAGAAAGAAAGGAGCTACCATTTAAACTATCTATATTATATAGCCACAATGTTCGCTATGAGCAAGTAAAACTTACCCATTCAGCTATAGCTGTATGAGGGCCTCATTCAAGTGCAATTTCTCCAATTGAATAGGGCTCTATACAAGCACATGGCATAATTGTTTTACAGGAGTTTTTACTAAGTGAACATCTATCCAAAAGCAAGATCTTCACTAACTAAAAACTTCTGTAAAGAAATATCCTGTCTGCTTATATAGAGCCCTATTCAATTGGCCAAATCACATTTGAATGAGGCCCTATGTCAGAAAAACATCACTAACAAGAATATATACTAACCTTAAATAGGCAACCCACGCTTACAATTCCATTAGCACTATATCCTCCTACTCCTCTGCAGCACCTCAGACATATAATCAGCCCAGATGCGCGTTTTGTCAGTGCGATTCTGATGTCATCAGGGGGTGCATACCATTCTGTCTCTACTGCTTGTATTTATAGTGCTAGTTTGTGTGCCAAAATTAGCTATAGAACCGCCCTATATTGTATCTGAGAACTTCACTAGTAATTATACATTCTCACCACTAGATGGAGATATAACTTATTGTTGTGGCCCATAACTATGAGGCCCACTGTTGCTCATTGCAGGGCGCTCCTTGCAGGCATCGACTTAGAGTCCCTCTCCCTCAGTGTCCCTCTCACTCCTATTGATGTCTCCATCTCCAACCTCCCAGTGCCTGGCACCTCTGGTGTAGGAGTTGAGGGATCCTGTGCCCACCCCCAGCCATGCACACACAGCCCCCATACAGAGCCCTCTTACTCACCGGGAGCCCCCACACTCACCGGGAGCCCGTAGCACTTACCGGTCAGGTTCTATCTTCCACTGATGACACCGTGCAGGCCTTGTGATGAGCGCATGCCCACGGGACTTAGTGTCCCTCACCCTCCCATTGATAACACCAATCCAGGCTCCCAGTGCCTGGCACCTCTGGTGTAGGAGTGGTAGGGTCCTATGCCCACCCCCAGCCCTGCACAGACAGCCCCCATACAGAGCCCTCTCACTCACTGGGAGCCCCCCACACTCACCGGGAGCCCGCAACACTAACTGTCATGGATTGGTGTATCCGTGTGATCAGATGCTTGCTCACTCAGCCCCTGTCTCAGCAGCCTCCCGCACCTCTCCTGCAGCTCATCCGCAGGGGAGGGGTTTCACTGCAGGGCTCAATGGCACAGTAGGGGTTATACTGTAGGTCTAACTAGCAAATAAGGGGTTACACTACAGGGCTGGCAAGTAGGAGTTACAGTGCTGGGCTCTCTGTCAGGGAAACAGTTAACAGTGAAAGGCTTGCTAACACAGAAGGGGTTATACTTCTGGGCTGTCCGGCAAGGTAGGGAAAGGGTTACCCAGCAGAACTCTGGAAGAGAAGGTGTTACACGCAAATTCAGTATGTATATGGTGCATAGTATATAAGTGTGTAAGAGGGTATTAGTGTATGCCATGGCTGAAGCATGAAGCATCAAGGCACCAGCTTTGCAATATCTTACAGACTAATGCCATCAGCCTTATGGGATAGGCTTATTGTGCAAGGGGAAAGGGGCCCACTGAGATGGGTTAACATTGGGGATGTTGTGTGATTTATGTGTTATTCCTTCTTATACCTGTTTAAAGTTGCCTGGGTGCCACTGGGCCCATACTGTGGCACCCATGGGCTGTGCGTATGAACATGATGGGAGTGATGGGATGTATTTCTGTGTTGTGCTTTTTTTGGGGGGGGGGCTAGCACTTACAAGGGAAATATTTTATATGGCCAATATTTCATAGTAATGGACTAGTCCCTTATTAACAAGATTAGGGAGATAATTAACCCCTAGGAGTCGCATGACACCAATATCTCTATCTATGTATCACAAGCTTTAGACTGGTGTTTCCAGGCCTATTGTATGTAATTGCCCCCTACCAAGAATACAGCGGTGGAAATGGAAAACAATGGGTGAGTGTCTTAGATGGGCCGGCAGGAGGGATAATATGAGCTAGAAGGATTGGGTGTAACCATGGATGCACATTCGAATTGATTGGTCTGTTGTTGCTAGAATGTGGTATAAATATGTCTGGTGGTTTCAGTAAAAAAGGTGTTATACTGGTTCACATAATTAAAGTGTGAATTTCATTATTGATGCTGGGAATTCTGTTTGCTGGAGTAAATTCTTTTCAGAAAGATTCTTATGCTATACAAGACCACAGACATCTCTCAGTCTAACTTAAGGGCTGAAAGTTCTTCCTGCTGTACAGAGGTAAAATCAACCAGTCACACCTGTGGGGAGATGATTGGGCAATAGGCTCTTATCATACCCCATTCAACATACAGGTTGTGACAATTGTTGGCAGGACTGGGACCTCTGTGGAATACAGGAAGATGGCAACTTACAAGGACATGAGCTGAGACCAGAGGAAAGGCTTCCACATGTAAGCATGGTTCAGTAGAGGACTGTCCTGGGACAGTGGGAGAGGCAAGGGGTATGCAATGACCCTTTCCCAGCTCCTGTGGATGGGGAATACCCATCCCCAGTAGAGACAGAACATTTTTTTTTGTCCTTGGAATAGACTGTCAAAAAAGAGCGCTTCTAAATCAATGGATGGCATTTCTGGGACTATGGCTGGGTCATGAGCTGACAGAGTTGCTAGAGGAACTGGTGGTGCAGGAAAGGGACTTAGAAAACCAGAATGCAGCCTGGTTGGGAATACCTGGTGTGGAGCCCTACTTGTCATTGGGGCTGGAAGAGCCACTCTGGGAGCTGACATTGGCTCTCTGGATAGTGGGGTGGGCACTTGTCAGCATACCATGGATGTGCTCGAGAGACATTGTAACTCTCTGAGAGTAGCCCCATGGTGGGATAAGGCGCTTACTCTGATGCCATTGATATAGCAGCAATTACAACTGGAAGCAGGCTATCTGTCCCTACTGGAGGAAGCATCCCTAAAGGGATTTTGGCCACAGAGTTTGGAAGAGTCCTGCCAGTCAAGCATGGTGGAGAGTCACCTTCCAGAGACTACAGGGACCCAGCTAAATTGTTCCAAGGCTGGGTCACAAAGGGAAAGGTATGGATTGTTGGGAGAATTCTTATCTCAGGGATTCTAAAAGTAACAAGGATTCCTTCATGCATTGGGTGATGGGAAAGAAGAAGAATGGGCCCCTATCTTTGGGGGGCTGATCCTTGCCCAGTTAGAGGCAATGGGACAGGGCCAAACCACAGTAGTGCCAGGTCAGGAGAAGGCCTGAAGGGGGCCACTTTGCTCCTGGGTTCTTGAAAGAACCAAATATGGACTGTGAACATAGCCTGCAACTTCAGCTGATAACAAATATCAGGAAGCCATTCACAGTTCAAGGGCAGACTCAGCAACCAGAGATAATGTGCCAGAGACCAAGGGAGCCCAGATAAGTTGTGCTATGGCTGGGTCAGATGGAGACTGTATGGACTTTGTAACCACTGAGGACGTGCCCTCAGAGGGCCCCATAACATGTCAAGGGGTCTTGGGAGAGGATGTTATGAATTCTGACCAGGACTGTGTCTATATGGATATACAAATGGGCCAGGCCCAGGTAAATGTTACTATGAATGGGACATATCAGGATAATACCATTCATGATCTGATGAGGTGGACCCAGTGCAGGAACTAAAAATCCAGAGGAAGGTGAGAGCTGTACTTAAACAGTAGTTCCAAAGAAAGGAGGCTGGGGGACAGTGAGCTCAGCACAGCTCCTAGGAGTGGAGTCCCCAGACAAGGCCATCAGGAAGAGTACAGACTGGCAGATGCAGCAGGTACAGTCCTTAGTGGAGCTATTGTTTTATTGGGTGCCCCAGAAGAATATTTTACCTAAAGTAGGTACAGTGGCCCTGGTTGTTGGGGGGTGGGATGGTGATAATCCCTGATGAACATTCACTTGAACTGGCTATCCCCCTTAAACCACTTAAATTGGGTAAGCCAGAAGGCCCAACAGATCCCACGGGACTCAAACAATGGACAAGGGAAGGAGTAGACATGGGTAGGGCAAGAATGTTGGCCATTTGTAAACCTTTAGGCCCATGGACTGTTGTAAATATCACCAGTCAGCTGTTTGTACTGGCGTGGCTGGGGAGGGTGAGGCCCCAGGATTACCCCAGATTTGTTCACCACTGGATGGGCCAGTTTTCCTGGATTTCCATAAAGGATAACCCAGGGTGTGGTTTGTCACCTGGCGTCCCTGCATTACCTCCCCTGCAGCGGCCCAAAGACACTGTTTGTGTGCCTCTACCACTGGAAAGGATGGGCCACTGGCTGGGATCATTGGCAAGGGGGAAGTGGGGGTCTTCTATTTTACCCAGGATATCAGCAGGTCATGAGATCTTTCTTGCCTGGAAGGAGAGGGTTTTGCTGGGGAAGGACCCTCACAAGTTTTTGCTGGAACTACTAGCCTGGATGTACTGTTTCCCCTGGACTGCCTTGATGAGTCCTCCAGGCCAGTGGTTTTATATGTTTCCGCAGGGTCTTGGGAAGATCACTACACCATTGGGAAGGAGGGAGAATTCACCCTGGACAAGAGGATCACTAAACCTCAGTATAGTTGAGGAGTCCTCAGACCCAATGGACTCCCCAGGCTACACTGGAAAAGAAAGAGGGTGGAGTTTTCATGGCTAAAGCATGCCAAGGCACCAGCTGTGCAATACCTTACAGACTGATGCCCTCAGCCTTATAAGATAGGCTTATTGTGCCAGGGGAAAAGGACCCACTGAGATGGGTTAACATTGGGGATATTGTGATTTATGTGTTATTCCTTATTATGCCTGTTTTAAGTTTCCTGGGTGCCACTAGTCCCATACTGTGGTACCCAGGTTGTTAAAGTGCATATATGCTGGGGTGCATAATATATGTGTATAAGCGGGTATCAGTTTGTATATGGTAGAGGCACATGCTATATTTGTGTATAAGGGGGTATCAGTGTGTATACATTCTGGGGGTGCATTGTATATGTGTATAAAGGGGTATCATTGTGTATAAGGGGGTATCATTTTGTATATGATGTGGGTGCTTGGTATATATATATGTATGACATGGTATCAATTTGTAAATGGTGGAGCTGCATTATATAGATGTATATAATGTGGTACCAGTATGTATACAGTGGGAGTGGATTGTATATATGTGTGTAATACAGTATCAGTGCATATATGGTGGGGTGCATTGTATATATATATATATATATGTGTGTAATGTAGTATCACTGTGTATTTGGAGGGGGCATTGTATATATGTGTGTAATGCAGTAGACAGGGGGAGAGACTCGCGATGAGCGCCAAAGGCGCTCAGCGCTGGGATTTGCGATGAGTGTCGAAGTTGCTCACATTGGGTGGCAAACAGCATTGCCAGGTTTTAAATTTTATTCCTGTCATTTTTGACAGCAAGTAGCTAGTTATATATATTAGCAGTGCACAGATGAGCTATAATTTATAAGTCTATGACTTATTTAGTAAAGCAAGAAACTAGGATATTTAACAACTATATGTGCAATTAGCTAAAAGGCTTTGCATCTGTTTGGGTACCCAATACATTTGTATTTGGTACCTAGATTCCTGCTGGTTACACCGTCATTTAATGACAAAACAGAGCGCAACATGCCACACAGCAATACCTATACTGTGAAGGATCTCTGAGGACTACGAGACAGGGTCCTTTGTGTAAATTTGATACCTCATATCTTTGGGTTGTTACGTGATTGTTAATTTTTTATTACACTTTATTCGTTTGATAACCAGCATTTATTTTGCACTAGGAGGTGTTGTGCTTCCTTTTCTCCCCACCCTGCCTCTGTGTTTTATATATTCCTTCTGGTCACCACTCTGGATGGCGCCTTGTGAAGAAGCAGCACACTCCTGTAACAGCTTTCTACTTGATATATACCATGAACACTGATTGGACCACCTTCCATAGACTATATCTTGAGACCATATTTTAAGATTGAGTGCATGGACTCTGCATATAAGATCTGAAAGATATATATATATATATATATATATATATATATATATATATATATATATATATCTATATATATATATATATATATATATATTTATATATATATATATATAAATTTACTTTTATTATACTGATCACCGCTTGTTTTTTTGTTTGTTTTTTTTATAAGCATCCTTTTTAGCACTGCGGATATATACCTAGTCTTAAGGTTGGGTATACTGAGCTTTACTTGCCACACAGCCTAGCCATCATCATGGAGAAGGCCAGAAGCATCTACGGTCCTATTCAATGCCAAACACCGAATATGATGAAAAGCTTTTCAGCCAGCAGAGGTTGGTTTGACCGCTTCAAGAAAAGATACACCCTGTATAACATCAAAATCACAGGAGAAGCTGTGAGCTCTGACACCAAAGCTGCTACAGCATTTCCAGTCACTTTAAAAGAGATCGTAGATAGAGGCAATTATCCTCCAGAGCTAGTATTCATCGTTGACAAGACTGGACTGTTCTGTAAGCAAAAGCCAAGGTACACCTTCACATAGCCCAAGCAGATGCAAGCACTGGGATTCAAAGCAGCCAAAGACCATTTAACCCTTCATCTGGGTGAGACTGAATGTACGATTCAAAAACACCTAGAGCCATGAAGGGGATTCCAAAATCCACTTTGCCAGATCACCATGGACATCAAAAACTACCAACTTGTCTGACGTTGATTGGTGCATCCCAGTAGAAGTAGTTTTCCTGTCACTCAGTGTTACTTCGGTAATCCAGCGAATGGATCAGGGGGCATTGCAACATTCAAGGTCTTTTATCTTGCTGTACATTCCACCAGCTCATTACCAAAACAGAAAGCAAAGACAAAGAATCCATGATGGATATTGGAAAAAAGTATACATCATGCATGCCATAACTATCATTGATTTGTCCCGGAAGTAAGTGACATAGCAATGTCTCAAAGGAGTGTGGAGGAAGAAATGGCCAGAGCTGTTTGCAGATGTGGAACAAGAACTGCCCATCATTACAGGGATAGTAGACCTAGCCAATATGGCTGGGCTGGGAGATGCCAACACTCCAGAACATTGAGAAGTTGCTGCAAGCTTCAGGTGAGAGCCTTAGAAATGAGGATCTCCAATAACTGGCAGAACATTTCATTCAGGAAACCCAGGAAAGTAGCGACTCTGACACTGAGGAACCAAAACAACATTCCATCAATTTCCTCACCATGTCCATCCATGACATTCTTAAGGAATTTATGGCCAATGATCCAGACAGTGGCAGTAGAAGAAATGTTAGGCAAATAAATTCTTGGTGCAGTGTCTTGCTATCAACATCTGCTCAATGGCTGTAAAAAACAAAGACAGATGTCCTTGGATGAGTTTGTTTCCAAAAAAATTGCAGCATGAGCCTGAAGCTTCCACATCTGCCATTTAAAGTTGTCTGTTCAGTTATTGTTTGCTCTTTCTTTAAACTATATTTAAAAAAAGGGTCAGTTTGTGTTGTTGCTATATTTGAATAAACTAGATCTTGACTTTATTGAGAATTCCTGGTGCTTAACACCTCAATGTCTAAAAGTTGATTTGTTTAAGGAACACTTTATTTATAGCTGTTTTAAAAAAAAAAAAAAATATGCAGTGGAAAGAAGTGATAAAATTAGATATAGACTACAGTGTTTAAATCCAATACTGGAGCACAAATAATTTTGCCTTTTGTGCATTTTGCAATTGTCTACATAATATAAACCTGATTGGATATTCTAATGACTCTATATGGTATGTTAGCAAGTCCACATATTACGTTTTGACAAATCCTCATATAATGCAGAAATCTGCTAATCATCGGGTTTGTATAGCTTATATTAATGAAAAAACACTGAGTTATATCTAGGTTAAAAAGCAACGTTGTTAAAAACAAAGCAACAGAATACTGAGGTATCTACCAGAAAAACAATAGATCAATAGAGGGAATACAATAAATGTAAATTCCACAAAAAAGCTTTAAAAGCATAAATAAATATATATATATATATATTTATATATATATATATATATATATATATGTGTCTGTATACATATATGAATGGAAAAAATAGATAAATACAGAAGGTATCATATATATATATATATATATATATATATATATATATAGATATAGGGGGTATAATCCTTTTAGAAAAATACAGGACTTTCTGCTTGTCCTATTATAATTAGCTATTTCATTATCGCATATACTTGCGGTTCACTCTGCCCCTTATACGATGCAGCTTGATGCTAATGGAAATAAAAATAGGTTCCTCTGTATATTGATCCTCTTGTTAGATGACCACAGCAGTTGCTATATTTGCTGTTTATTAAAAGTTTATATAAAGACAAAAAAAATTAAATTTCAATAGCTTTCATGTATTTTTTCCATGAGTTCCCCTATCCCTATCTGCTATTAATTTAAAATGTACCCAATTTAGCACTTTTTTTTGCTTAGCACTCCTATTGCCCAGAACCTTTCTACAGCGTTAAAAGGTATATTGCTGTATTTTAATACTTTAGATCTTGTTGTTGTTCTAGAAAGTTATCATCATCCATTGTATTTATTTCTTGTTTGAAATCCTGGTGGAACTAACTTTGTTTCTCTTTGTTTTATTATTTGCCTTTTGACTTTTTGAATAAAACACAATTAAATGTACTAAAAAAAATCTGCCAATTTACAAGAAGTAATTTTTTTCACAGATCCCTCATTATTCATACAACAAATCCCTTTAAATATATAATTGTGCACTACTTTCTGTTTTCTTCTTTTCTGCATCAAATAGTGTTTTCTTTAAGTTTGAGGAGTGTATTATTCATGGTAAATATATTCTCCATATTTTCCCGATCTATCTCTCGACATCACTGCTCCTTTATCACTAAATCTGATTTCACAGATGAGCAAGTAAGTGTTATTAAATCTTGTGTACATCTTCATCATTAACTCCATCAGATCTGCTCTTAATTGGAGTGTGTGAACTACAATGCAGCCATATGTTACACAACTTATATTAACAGGAACACTGTGGAAAGACTCTTAATGAAAGGCCTGTAAAAAGAGGAAATGGAAAGCAGTCATGCAATTCACAGCCATTGACCTGATCTATTGTATATAATTGGTAAAAATACATTTTCCAAAATATGATGTGCCTCAGGAGTTGAGTTTTTTTGAACCTTAGACACTAAACTTAATTTTATCTGGATAAAATGCACTGTTACAGGACTGGCTGTGCCAAATACTGATCATTTATTAAGACATAAAACAACAGGAGAGTTAGACAAGTGGCCTAATCTTGCCCGGAGCTGTCTTCCTCCTCAGAATGTTCTTTGTGACATTTTACAAAAATGACACCTCTCTGTGAAGAGAGTCAAACATATGTATTTTATAATTAACTTGATTTATGGAGAGCTTGCTTAATTGGACACCTGAGGGTGGCAAACAGTGTATCTCATAGGAAGTCTTGATGGCTGAAGTACTGGTGGTGACCTGCTTTTTACAAGACTCTGGTGGGACATAGACACTGACATAATCCAGTGTACATTAGTATTTCTTTATAACTATTAATGTTCTATACTTCATATAAATATAATGACTCAGATTTTCATCTCGAGAGAGCTGAAGACAGATTACTATTTGCCTCTCCTGTAATCACATAATTATGTATTTAACACCAAGTGTCCTTAAATGCTCTTTATATATCCGGTCAGAGCACCCAAGGTCTTTGTACTGGATCCCCTTTGTCTGTCCTGACAGTTAACAGCATCTGAAATACAAAGGCCCCTTTTTAATTGCAAGCCTGCAGTTGCCTTTATATCAGCCATAAGTCTGCGAGCTTGAAATTTGCAACAGTTACAGAGCAATTCAATTGAACAAGCCCGCAATTACCTGGCAGAAAGCTTAAACCATAAACCATGCACCCGTAAGTAGCATTTCAGGGCATGATCATGATCAATTAAGCAATGCCGTAACTACTGATTTAGAAACAGCCACGAGTAAATAAAACCGTCATCATGACATCATTAAAACAAGGAGGTTAAACCAAATCAATTAGAGTTTAGAAGTCCGATATTCAAAATGTTCTGGTCCATGTGGGTGGCCAGATATGTATTAACTCCTTGATTACCAAGATTGTTATAACACAGAAATGAAATGTAAAAAAATACATTTTTTATTGCAGATTTGCGATCTTGAGACTGTTGTGCAATTAATTCTAATGTCTATCATCGATTTCCCCATCTTTTAGAGTGCAGTATTAATCTTTTATTTGCAGTTACAGTGCTACGAACAGGTGTTTAACCCCATTGCGAGTGCTATCTGGAACTCACAGGATTTTCTTCTACATTTGCCATTTACAGGTGTGAAAACATTTGCGGGCTTGAGGAATTGTAGAAATTGAATAGCGATTGTAACATTTATGGGCTTGAAAGATCAAAGTCTTAGTTGGGGTTGGATTACAATTCTGATAACGTAAGTGATTTCAAGCCTGTAACCCGCAAATCGTTTGCGGCTAGCTAAAAGACGCCAATTGAATAGCAATTTTTTTTACGGGCTACATTACGGGGTTCAGTAACCAACAGTTTTACTACATTTTTTTCATGATTTAGTGTTATAACAAAGGGATAGGAGTAGTAGTAACAGAAGTATGTGATGTTTGTGTGTGTGTTGGGGGGGGGGGCACAAGTCTGAAAGAGACGAGGGCAGCATGAAACCTAAATACACCTAAATTTATACATACACACGCAAACATATGTCTAAACAGGAAAAAAAAATTGCAGACATATAATAATACTAGTAATAAATAATATTAAGTTAATAAAGTTGCAATCAGTTTTTATAAAATAAAAATTATCTTAAGAATGTTGATACAAATTTATTATAAAACAATCATATCTGACACTTCGTAGTAGGAATTTTCGGTCATTTTATATTTGTTTCTCATCATCCATTTGGAAGATAATATTGGGCAAATCACATTGAAGATAATCTGTCTTATTACCTGCTGTCAGACCTGCTTAAAAAGTATATTTATTAAACCAGGGATTTGTGACCCCTAAATAGTTCACTGAAAATATAATTTGAGGGCTATGTAAATAGGCACTGTAATATCTGATGTAGCATTATGCATACAACCCCGATCGCCATTATTCCTGCCACTATGCCCCTAATTAAACAAATAAAATTAAAAAAATACAATTACGGAATATAACAAGTAATTATAGAAAAATGCAAATAAAATAATAAAAAATCTAAAATAAAAAGTACACATCTTGAATATAAATTATACCCTCCCTTGGACAATCCTCCAGTGATGATTAAGATGCCTTTGTTCTCGATCTTCCCAGCAGATAAGTGGGCACATCCATGTTAATAGTGGAAATCAGTCTTCTTCTATCTTGCTTGAAGACCCTCGCTCCTCCCATAATAAAGTCTAGTTCTGCTACATTCATATTACCATTTGAAGAAAGAAAAAGTCAATTTAATGAACACTCTGAGATTCAAATTACATGTTTTCACTTAATGGGGAATTTACTAACCATCTCCAGTGACTGAGATATGCATCCCTGTATTTACTAGACACTGTTTTAAATGGGAGACAAGTGAGGTCACATCCCTTCTACCGTCATCTCAGATATTGGAGATGCTTAGTAAATCCTCCCCACTGTTTTTTCTAATCGTTTATTAAAGACAACGTCTAGAAGAAAGTGGAGTTAAACAACTGTCCCAATATCAGCAAGTGATTCTGTGCTATAAAGCCGTCCAAGATTAGAGTCATTTCCTCTCTTATCTTTTAACACAATATATTTATTTGCAGGTGCCATTCACATATTCACAGAGCAAAATTACAGCAGACACAGAATGAAAGAACAAAAGAACATTTTTAATTACCTGCCTATTACATCCAAGGTTGCCTTAAATTAAGTTGTATTTTTGCAAAGGAAAAATCTGAAAAAGCCCTAAGGAGAAATATTTTGCTACTTTGATTACTCCTAAACAGTAAGTGTGTTCTGTACTTGTGCAGTTATTAGTTGGCAGCTGAGAGGGGGGTTGGTATTGCCTGTGTAAAGGTATATCAGTTTGTGACTTTTTTGGAGTCTGTTTGCATCTGTTCTGTTATTTTTCCTGAACAGTAAGTGTGTGTGTACTTGTGAAGAGAGTAGTGGGCAGCTAAGTAGTAAGAACCTAATATAAACAGGGGAAGGTGCGAACACTTCTAGCATAAGGGAAGTTCTAGTATAAGTGTAGGAGTTTAAATTAAAGGAGGGAGTGCAAAGGGGGAGAACATTGTAGTGTTTTATACATTTTTTCCCCACTGCAATTATGAGTCAGTCCAATGAAAACCTCACTCAGTGTACATCCTGTCATATGTATGCACTACTGGAACAGAAGATCCAGGGTCCATAAATCTGTGACAGGTGTGAGCATGTTGCCTCTCTTGAAACTTTAATTGGAGAACTGGAGAGGAGAATTGCAGCACTTAGTGATATTGCTCCACTGGAAAGGGGGTTGGTGCTCACGGAGCACAGTTTAGCTGGGCTAGCATGGAGGGTGCAGATGGTGCTAGTGAGGAGTTCCAGGGAGGTAGCTGGGTTACAGTTACAAGGGGGAGCAGGGGGAACAGGAGCAGGAGGCAGGCCAGTTCTGAGCTGGCAAGCACCAACAGATTTGTAAGATTGAGTAAAACTGTTGGGGATTTCCATTCAGGAATGGCAATGCCAGATAGAGCTGTTCCCTCTAACAGCCGGGAGAACAGTTCTACTAGAGGAGTGGGAGAGCAGAATAGGCAGAGCAACAGACAGGTTTTGGTGGTTGGGGATTCTATTATTATGGAGGTAGACAGGGTGATTTGTGAAGAACCCTTTTCTTTCTTTAAGAAAAAGTTTTCTAGGGTTCGGCATGTTGTGGATAGGTTAGATAAATGATCGGGAGGGGCTGGAAATGAACCGGCGGTCTTGGTACATATTGGTACCAATGACAAAGTTAGTGGAAGATTGAGTGTCCTGAAGAATGATTTTATAGAACTAGGTAATAAGCTGAAGGCAAGGACCTCCAAGGTAGTATTTTCTGAGATATTACCAGTGCCACGTGCTAGCCCAGGGAGGCAGAAGGAGCTTAGGGAGGTTAATGCATGGCTATTTATAGTGGAACTAGCGGTAATGTTGAATGTTTATGGGTAGAGTTAAATAGCGGAGCAGCAACTTCTAAAAGAATATTAGTTGGTGTATGCTATAAACCCCCAAATATAATTGAAAGTGAGGAAATACAATTATTGTTACAGATTGGAAATGCAGTAAGCATGGTCAAGTTCTAATAATGGGACATTTTAATTACCCTGAAATAAACTGGATACATGAGACCAGAAGTTCAGCGAAGGGAAGCAGGTACTTGAGTACACTCAGAGATCATTATCTGGCTCAGATTATACAAGAACCTACTAGAAATTAGGCTATCTTGGATTTAGTTATCACAAATAATATTGATATACTGTAGTATCAAATGTTTAAATAGGGCAACCTTTGGGAAATAGTGATCACAACACAGTCTCATTTGAGATTGAATAAAAAAAAACATAACTTTAAAGGGCTAACAAAAACTTTTAATTTTAAAAGGGCAGATTTTAACGGTCTAAGGGCAGCAATACAACGTATAGACTGGGACAGAGAACTGATAGGTAAAAATACTGATCATAAATGGACAACATTCAAAACCACAACCCATGTGGCTTAACAAGGAATTAAAGATGAAGATGAGGAGTAAAAAACAAGCATTTAAATTATACAAAGAAGAGGGGACGGAGACTGCTTTACGTAAGTACAAGGAAGTCAACAAGGCTTGCAAAAGGGATATTAGACTGGCTAAAATCAAAAATGAAGTTAGTTGCAAAAGAGAGTAAGGCTAACCCTAAAATATTTTTTAAATATATTAATGGGAAGAAGACCAGGAAGGAAGCAATAGGAACAATGCAATGTTGTACAGGCCGTCTGATAATTAGTGACCAGGAGAAGGCAGATGAGCTAGATAGGTTCATTTCTTCGGTATACACAAGGGAGGTACCAGTGGTTGGGTCACTGCAACATAATGGGGCTACACTACCTTCACCAAATAACTGCTTAACTCAGGAAGAAATCCAAAAGAGGTTGGAAAAAATAAATGTTAATAAAGTCCCAGGTCCTAATGGAATACATCCAAGGGTACTGAGGGAACTGGGCTCTGTAAAAGCAAAACCATTATATCTAATTTTTCAAGATTCATTCAACACAGGGTCTCTACCAGATGACTGGAGAAAGGCAGCGGTGATACCTATATTTAGAAGGGAGCAATAGCAAATCCAGGGAAATATAGACCAGTGAGTCTCACTTTGGTAGTGGAAAAGCTTTTTAGAAAAGTTAATAAGGGATAATATACAGGAATATGTCTATTCAAACAGGATTATAAGTAGGAGCCATCATGGATTTATGAAGGATAGGTCCTGTCAAACAAACCTAAATACTTTCTATGGTGAAGTTAGTAGGAACTTGGATCAAGACAACTCAGTGGATGCAGTCTATTTGGATTTTGCAAAGGCTTTTTAATACAGTGCCACATGGGAGACTATTGAGCAAACTAAGGGATACAGGATTTACCATATAAATTTGCTTATGGATTAAGAGCTGGCTAAAAGAAAGGAAGCAAAGAGTTGTGGTAAATGGAACATACTCGGATTGGACTAATGTGGTAAGGGCTATTTCCTCAGGGTTTTAACATATTTATTAATGACTTGGAAGTGGGATTGGTGTGTGGTGTCTCCATTTTTGCTGATGACACAAAGTTGTGCAAGGTAATTCAATCAGAAAATTATGTACAGTACTTTCCTTCCAAAGGGATTTGAAAAAATTGGTCGAATGGGCATCTACTGTAAGTGGCAGATGAGATTTAATACGAAGAAATGTGAAGTTATGTCTCTGGGAAGGAAAAATAGCCATGCAATTTATAAGCTTAATGGAGCAAATCTAGATATTAAAAGGGATTTGGGAGTACTTGTGGACAACCACCTAGGTAACAGTGCTTAATGCCAAGCAGCAGCTGCAAAGGCAAGTAAAATATTAGCAGGTATTAACAAGGGTATAGAAGCAAGGAAGCAAATATAATTATTCCACTATAGAAATCCCTAGTACGCTCTAATTTCGAATATGGAGTACAATTTTGGGCCACACTATATAAAAAGGATATTTTTTTTTAGAGCTGTAAAAAGTACAGAGAAGGGCAACAAAGCTAATAAGGGGAATGGAGGAGCTAAGTTATGAAGAAAGACTAACAAAATTAAACTTATTTACTCTAGAAAAAATGCATCTAAGAGGGGATATGATTACCTTATATAAATATATCCAGGGTCAATACAAGGCTTTGTCAAGGGAACTTTTTGTGCCAAGAGGTTTTCAACTGACAAAGGGACATCCTTTGAGATTAGAAGTAAAAAGATTTCACCTTAAAGAAAGAAAAGGGTTCTTCACAGTAAGGTGGTTAATCTGTGGAATTCTCTACCAAAGGTGGCGGTGACAGCAGATTCGATAGATAACTTTAAAAAGGGATTGTATATATTTTTAAATAAAAAGGGCATTAAGGGCTATCCTGGATAAATAGAGAGGGTGTATTGGTCCAAGTATGAATCCGATCACCAATATCTGGGGTCAAGAAGGAATTTTATATTTTTTTCCCTGTTGAGACAATTGGCAAAGTTTCTCTGTTTTTTTTTAAAATCTTTTTGCCTTTCTCTGGATCAATTAAAAAATAAATCAGCTTATTGCAGATCCGAGGAGATCAAAAAAGGTTGAACTTGATGGACTAAAGTCTTTTTTCAACTTAAATTACTATGTAACTATGTAACTATGTAACTATGAATAATGGCAAATGACTGAACTAACAACACCTTTTTGCATATACCTTTCACATATCAACTATAATAGTTTTCATATGTGTGTAATGCTCCAGGGGGAGCACATGCACACATATGAAAATATTAATGTCTAAAATCCTCAAAGAAGACTACATATTCGTGAGCTCATGCACGTGATTACATAGCTCAAGCGCATGTGCATAATTTATCACAGAAAGCGAATGCGTTGATGTAAATTTCAATTTTCATGCCTTGACACTTGACTAGTCTATAATAAAAAACAATCATAGTTACAATGCTAGTCCTTAAAGGGATAGTAAGCTTATAGAACTTGCTCTGCTGCATCTGGCAGAGCAAGTTATATTATAATCAACAAATCTTGTCTGTTATCTGTTATGTTATTGATTTGTTTATTTTTCACTTTATTGTTTTTCTATTTGTTTACTCAAACGTGCATGCCCCCATGCTCCACCCGCCCCAAGCCTAATTTGTGTGTCAGTACTGCAGCCACTGTCTGCATAGGAACAAGCGTTTGTACTTTAAGTCATTGGGGAAGTATCATCCAATCAGATACTTCCCCCAGAAGCTAATTTGCATATTCAGGACTTCTGGATGCTGAGCTTGCAATTTGCTTGTCTCATGACACACACACGCAAACGCACACACAGAGAGTATGCCTTTATGCTAGTGGACCGTATATCAGCTGCTCTGGGTTCATGGGGGCACACAGACAGAGCTGTCCAAACAAGTTGTTTGATTTAGATTATGTGATGCAGGGAGCTGCGAGTTCCTCCCCTTCCTCAGCCCTGCAGGTCTTGAAAGGACCATAAATCACAAACTCTACATATGGCCACCATCTGCTTTCATGACAGAAATAAATGTCAGATGCTCAGTTCTACAGGTCCTCAAAGAACAATAAATCAGTAATAAAAAAACATATATGATACCTTCTGTATTTATCTATTTTTTCCATTCATATATGTATACAGACACATATATATATATATATATATATATATATATATATATATATATATATATATATATATATATATTCTGTATATGTATATATATAGACACATACATATACAGTACATATATATATATATATATATACACTCATATATATATATATATATATATATATATATATATATAAATATATATATATATATACATATATATATATATATATATATATATATATATATATACACATATATATAAACAATAAATAATGAGGAGAAGCTAATATATAGAAACATATTTTTTTATCTATGTTTTATTGATGTTCAAATACTTTGTTATAATGTGTTATGATTGTTCCTTGCTAACTTTAGAGATAATCCCTGCAGAAAGAGAGGGAAATGGCTGCCAAGCTAGACAGATCAGCCTCTATCCATGATGTCACTAGAGTGATGAGCACACCCCCCTGTCAAATCTAATTCATTATCATAGAGTTTAATGGAGACACACCCCTGCAACCTGGTTGGTTGGAGTAGTTTAGGAGGAGGAACAGGACTCTGTCTGAGCTGTGAACATGCCTTTTGGAGATCTATAATATGGTGTGGTCCAATATGTGCTAGATTTACTATCCCTTTAATTGTGTTTCACAATCCCTAATGTCTGATGCTTCTGTGCAGAAAGAGGTTGTAGAGAGACATATAAACATTTAGAGGTTTGAATTGAAATTCAAACAAAAAAAACTTTTAACAGATGATAAAAAATATCCATAGTCCAGTGTAACTAGATACATTTATTGTGACTATATCAGCAATGTGGATTGAAATTACCAGTAAATGAAATCTGAAACATTTATAATGCTTTATTTTTTAAGTCAAAGTATTCCAAATATCTGGCATGTGTTGCCGGGTTAACCGATTTGCAGATCTAACTGTGATGGGGCTGGCTTCCCGGTTAAAGAGATAGCCACCCAACCCCAAAGATACAGAGGCCACCCAGAAGTCCCTAACCGAAGAGACCTAGCCTGTGGAGGAGTCTCCGGCTAAAAGCAATTCCAAAAAGGGTGCCTAAAAAAACAAATATATCATCCGGACATGGGCAACCCCAACAGCTGCCACAGTAACTTCTGTAAATTTGTTTGGATGAAAAGAGGTACCAAACCAGAGATCTAATTGTAATATATGTTTTATAAAAAATATTGTGAGATTCTGTGATTTTATATGAAATGTACCTATGTCCTGCTCTGAAGTTATCCCAATATTATTGGTTTTATTTTTTCTCTGTCTATAGCAGGGTTGAGAAAGTTCCGTCCCGGAAAGCCCCATACAGTCCTGTATTTGAGAATATAATTTAAATTCACTCACCTGTACTCAGCAGAGATATCCTCAAATCCTTTGTGGAGCGCTCCAGGGGTAAACCTTCCTACTCCTATTCTATAGTTTGTGGGCTAGGACAATGTGTGTCTGCAGGCACTCCCCATTTTATCATATAAAGTGATGTCCAGATTGAGGTGGAAATCACTCTGTAATGATTATCAGACTAATTGGAAGGTATTTTGTACACAATGGTGTCAAACAACACCTCTAATAGCAAACTTATGATGGGGTGGCTGGAAGTGATTTCCCATGAGTTGTACAAGTAGTTTCTAACAGAGCAAGCAGCTTATCAATAGGTTTAGCTACTAGTGATGTAGAGAACATCAAATTTTCGGTTCGCGAACATCGGACACGAACTTCAATCAAATGTTCGCGAACGGGCGAACCCGGCGAACCGCCATAGACTTCAATGGACAGGCGAATTTCAAAACCCACAGGGACTCTTTATGGCCACAATAGTGATGGGAAAGTTGTTTCAAGGGGACTAACACCTGGACTGTGGCATGCAGGAGGGGGATCCATGGCAAAACTCCCACGGAAAATTACATAGTTGATGCAGAGTCTGGTTTTAAGCCATAAAGGGCATAAATCACCTAACATTCCTAAATTGTTTGGAATAACATGCTTTAAAACATCAGGTATGATGTTGTATTGATCAGGTAGTGTAAGGATTACACCCACTTCACAGTAACAGACCAATGTCCCCGTTTAATGTACCGCAAACAACCGCAAACTCCCCATTTGCACAAGGTTGGATACCAAGCTAGCCATGTCCCGTTCCTTGTCCTCACTGATGTCATTGAAGGTCTCTTCCTCCACCCAGCCACCAAGGGTCCCCGAAAGGTGACAACAAGCCCCCTGGGACGCCTGCTGTGTTTGGTCTTCCACCTCCTCAAAGCCACCTTCCTCCTCTTCTTCAGACTCCTCACTCTGCCTTGCCTCTGTCTGCGGTATTATATGGTGTGTACTGTAAAGTAGTACTATTCCTATCGTTTTAATCCCTGTTACGTCCACTATTAGGGGATGCGTATATGGCATTGATTTTTGGAACAGGGAGATGGAAAAAGATGCTTGGTCGGACCCCCTACTTCGAATTTGGGGCACTGCACGTGCAATGTAATGTGCCACCAGATAGGAGTGGTGTATTAAGTTGTACTATTTATTCCTATCGGTTTAATCCCTGTTACGTCCACTATTAGGGGACGTGTATATGGCATTGATTTTTGGAACAGGGAGATGGAAAAAGATGCTTGGTCGGACCTCCTACTTCAAATTTGGGGCACTGGGCGAGCAATCTAAGGTGCCACCAGATATGAGTGTCACTGTGCACTGGCAAAAGTTGGCAGAGTAGGCGCTGTAGGCCTCTCACACTCGCCTGTAGGCAGGCAACTGATATTCAATCGATTACAGTCAAAAAAGTGTTGTTTTATGTCACTGTACACTACGGTTGCACCAGATATGATGTATCACTGTGCACTGGCAAAAGTTGGCAGAGTAGATACAATAGGCTTCACACACACGCCTGTAGGCAGGCAATAGCTATTCAACCTATTACAGTAAAAAAAAGTGTTGTTTTATGTCACTGAGCACAATATAAGCTGTGAGCCTGACACAGGCAGGCAACTGAAATTAGATTACAGGAAAGAAATGGTTGTTTTCAATGTATGTTACACCACCGGGTATGAGTAGTGAAAATAAGCACAATATAAGCTGTTAGGTGTTAGCCTGTCACACACACACACGCTGGCAGGCAGGCATAGATTACACACAAAAAAATTATAAAATAAAATAAATGATGTTCAAAGTTTCCTCATTGATAAAGTATAGGGGGCGAACCGAAAAGCGCATGTGTTCGCCGTTCGTGGCGGACGCGGACAGGTGAAAATCGCCGCGAATAGTTCTCCGGCGAACTGTTCGGGACATCACTATAAGCTACAAGTGACTCAAGAGCCCTCCAGAGTTACAGGGACTCAATTCTCTCTGTCAGTATTTACTGCCAAGAAATCAAGAAACAGATAATAAAGAATCAATGTCTTTGCTGTCAGGTTTATAAAGAGTTTAATGTCATCCAGCAGTAAGAAATCCCAGGATGATTGTCATTGCCTGTAGGGAGGGATCTGAACAAATGGATTTGTTATTAATTCAGCTGACAGATAAAGGGCCATATTCAATTCCAAGCCCACAACTTGATCACAGACAGCCGTATGTCAGCAGTTGTTGTGGGTTCCCGTTTGTCTCCAATTAGGATGCTATTCAATTGCTCAAGCCCGCAAGTTACTGGCCCAAAGCCGAAACCATAAGCCATGCACTGGTTCGGAGCAGTCCAGGGAGGGACCATGATCAATTAAGCTAGCCCGTAACCTCCCATTTCAAATCAGCCAATAGAAAATGAGACCATTATAATTACAGCAGTAAAACATGGAGGTTACATGTCAATCAATTAGGTTCGGGGGTCTGATATGCGATCAGACTCGCAAACCCTCAAAATATAGAATGATGAAAATGAATGCCAATACTGTTCTAGTCCATATGGGTGACCTGATATGTATTAACTCATTGATACCCATGATCGATTTAACCACGAAATAAAACATAAAAATAAATCTAATATACTGCCAATTTGTGAGCTTGAGACTTGTGCAATTAATTCTAATATCCGTCATCGCTTTTCCCGTTATTTACAATGCAGTATTGATTTTATATTTGCTTTTACAGTGCTACAAATGGGTGTTTAACCACCTTGCGGGTGCTCTCTAGCACTCATAGGATTTTCTCCTTCTTTTGCAATTTACGGTGCGAAAACATTTGCGGGCTTGGGGAAATTAAACAATTGAATAGCGATTTGCAATTTTAGCCATTGTAACTCTTGTGAAAGTGAAAGATCAAAGGCTTTGGAAGACTGTAAGTTACGGGTTTAACCATCGTATTTTTTTCTGGGCCGTAACTCGTAACCCGTTTGGAGCCCGCAAAAAGTCACTGATTGAATAGCAAATAACTTGCGACCTCACTTATGGGCTCCGGGATCACCCGAAACTTCAATTGAATGTGGCCCATTGTTTGCATTAATAAAGTCACAAACTAACTTTAGAACATGTCACCCAGTGCTATCATGTTTTCTGCATCAGTGATAGGCATACAAACAGAGAGACATCTATGCAAATACTTCTCATATTCAAAGGGTTTTGTTTTATTGAGCTTAAAATTATAATGGGCAGAATATATTTGGATAGTTAATATATTATAGTTTTTTTTATTATTAATGCATTGCTAAAGCTGATTATCATTTGTATGCAAAGGATATAAAATTATGTTTAGACAATACCTTACATTTTACAGACCTTGATAACAGGTCAGACATTAGTAGAATTTTGTCAAGATAATTCTCTGGTCAAAGCAAATGCTCTCTCCGAGATGACTCTACATATGGACATCACCAGATGGACAACATAGAAATCACTGACTGCGTCTCAGCCTTTTTATTGCAAAGTTGAAAATTAAACTGAAGAAAAGAGGGAAAACCATCAGACCAGGTAGATACAAAATATATAATATCCCTTGTGAATATACAGTGGAAGTAAATAATAGATTTAGTGGATGCAGTAACAGATTTCATCTTCGTTGTATCCAATTAAATTAAAAGATGTTTGCTTCTAGGGAGGAAAGCTATGCCAAGCTTGGACAAGCTAGTAAAAAGTAAAGATATTAAAATATTAACAAAGGTCTGCATAGTTTGAACTATGGTATTTCCAGTAGTAACATACAGATGTGAGAGCTGGACCATAAAGAAGTCTGAGCGCCATAGAATTGACACCTTTGAATTGTGGTGTTGGAGAAGACTGTTTAGAGTCCCTTGGACTGCAAGAAGAACCAATAAATCAATACTTCAGGAAATCAAGATAAACTGTTCACTAGAAGGTATACTCATGAGGCTGAAGATCAAATATGTTGGCCATATTATGAGACAAGAGGATTCCTTAGAAGAAACTCTGATGCTGGGAAGGATTAAAGGCACAAGAAGAAGGGGGCGATAGATGCAGAGATGGATAGATGAGGTCATTGAAGCATTGAACATGAACTTGATGGTGCTCAGAGGGGCAGTGACTGAGAGATACACCTGGCGTCCTGTGGTCCATAGTGTCACAGAGAATCGAAAGCGACTGAACAACTAAACAACAACAAAAAGGTCTTACGTGTTCAATACATGATACGGGTAGTGTCTAGGGGCTTAGTACATGAAAAGGGTGGCTACAATGCAGGATTTGCAGTTTGTAATGCAACTGTCTACCTCTCAGCATGTTTCAGGGAAGATATTTAGAATCCTAAAATGTGAGTACATGATGATTTCTTAGGCTCTAGGCTGGTAAGCAAAAACAAAGCTTGATAAATGTTACTTTAAAAATGCATTTAATACTCAAGCTTACATAGCTTTAAATGTGTCAGTTGCTTCATGCTTCATATACATGAGATTTTAACAAACTACAGTGATGTTTATTTAATTTTCAAGTTCCTAGACTCCTCCCTTGACAAAACCCAGTTTGATTTATGGAGTGAAACCAACTTCAAAATAAAGTCACAAAGTATATACATTTCAGTCTTTAAGCAATCACATGCAACAGGACCCGACAATGAATCAAATAAAGAATATTATAAAAATAAAGAAAATTAAGTATTTTCAAAATGTTAAAATAAATATATTATGAATCTGAACGTAAAGCTCCGCTTTAGGTATCTGGTCTCTCAGACACAGTTCTCAGCAGATGATAAAGGGAGAATTACCCAATGTGCATCATATCTGCACAGTCCTAACTTAGATGAAAGCAAAACATTAATCTGGATAACTATTATGATTCTTCAGTAATAATGAGACTTTGTCATCCCTATGAGTTCATGATCAAAGTAACATGATATAGGTGTTTTTTTGGAGAAAAATTATGCCCTATTTTATACATGGCATATGCTGTGTGTATTGTTACTTGAGTAATTATCTGTCATAATTAGTGGATGATAGATATTTTCATATCATTTCCATATTTTTGAGTGTAGATAAAGGGCTCAAGAGAACATAACAAATAAAACAATATTTGATTAAAATAAATAGTCCCAGATTGATTCTTATTTTTAATGGTATTATTCCAAAACAGAAAGTGCAGTTAGACTCCAATATATTCCAAACAGGCAGTATTATGGAGAACCAATGCTTCAATTCTATATACCAGTATGCCAGAAAAATATATGTTATATGTAGAGAGAGGAAAGGGACCACAATGGTGTAGAATAAACAAATATGTTGTGCCCAAAAATAATAAAATTAACTAACAATACAATATTCCAATGCGTTTCATCTATAAAACCAGACTTCCTCAGGGATAAATATATAAATCAACTCATATTTATAATATAGCCTGGCCTTGATCTAGGCATAAGTGACCAATCATATTCTGACTTCATGATGTGGCATCTCTTAACCCTTGAATGCCCAGTCAATATATATATATATATATATATATATATATATATATATATATATATATATATATATATATAGTTAGGGGAAATGTCAACTTTCTAATGAGTATCGCCAATTACAGGTATTACAAGTATTACTTGTTAGATTGTAAGATTTTTTTTTCATAAACTATTTATTTTTTATTTTGTAATTCAAACTAGTGTACAATAATAATAATGAGCCTTCTGGACCATAAAAAATGCTCAGCATCACAGAATTGTGATTTTGGAAAAAACTGCATGGACTTCAAAAAGATCCAATCAATCAATATTACAGGAAATCAAGGCAAACAGCCTTATTAAATTGTGATTCGGTAAATTTAAAAGGGCTCTATTTAAGCACACAGCATATTTTTCTTACAGAAGTTTTTAGTTAGTGAACTTCTATCCAAAAGCAAGGTCTTCACTAACTAAAAACTTCTGTAAGAAAAATATGCTGTGTGGTTAAATAGAGCCCTTTTAAATTTACTGAATCGCAATTTAATAAGGCTGAAACTGTTCACTGGTAGGCTTGATCATAAGCTGAAGCTCAAATATTTTGTCCATATCACAAAGAAACAGGATTCATTAGAGAAAACTATGATGCTGGGAAAGATTGAGCACACACAAAGAAGGATATGTCAGAGGTAAAGGTGGATAGATTAGGTCATTGAAACAATGAACATGAACTTGACGGAGCTCAGAGGGGCATTGACTGAAATGTTTCTGGTGTGCTGTGGTCCTGACTGAATGATTAAACAACAACAACAAATACTCATCACAACAATTTCCTAGAACTGTTCCTTGTTACCCTACAATGCTAACATTGACAATCAAAGGGAAATTAGACAGAGAATAATCAGAAAAGTGAGAAAAACTCCTCATCCAGTCTTGGCATAGATATACCCTGTTTATTCCTGGTGAAAGAATCAATGGTTTTCAAACAGAACACTTGGATAGACCTACTTTGTATATATTATTGAATTTACTTTGTGGAGTCATCAAAATGCAGCAGGTTCTATGAGTAAAATAGCTGTTTAATAAGGGAAACAATGCGCAATGAGCGCTATATATTTCAAACTCTCTGTTGGTTTTCAAGAAAAATAGAATAAACATCCATTACATGACACTCTCTGAGGTTTAGCTATTGTCAGCAGCTGTTAGAGAGTGCTTACTAAATTGCAAAAATTAGCAAGTAATCAAAGTCATCCTCAAAATCAACAAAATGCGAAAAAAGCAAGACCTTCAGTAAAGCCCAATAAAAATGGTTAGCCATGCCCTCTTCCCCAATAAATAGCATGGCTATGTGTGTACCATGTCTTTTTTTAAATGTTTATCTAACATGCATTTGATGGTAAGGTGGTTGGGTATGTGACCTCGTGTGAAGGTTATGGTGTAGAAGGGAATGTGCATAATGTCTTTTTTTTAGAGGGGAAGATAAGTGATAAGTGGAATGGGTTTGTGAGATGGCCTATCCACAAAACAGTCAATATTTAAGCAGGAACTACTTGAAACATGATGTTAGAACTTTACACTTATTTTCTTATCAGGTATGGTGTAGCTATGATAAACTAAGGTATTATTTATTTCTGAATCAAAATTGTAAGTGCTTGCATGTATACATTAAACACCTCCATTAACGAGCATTCGAAAAGGCTACCAATTAGAGCAGTGACGGAGCTAGTGAATAATTAGCAAAACAAATTGTGGGCAGGAGCGCAGGAGCACATTTTTTTTTTACTGGGCTCCCTGTACCAACATTATATACACACTAGCGACTTGCCCGTCAAAAAATGACGTCAATGAGATGTGTATGTTTGTAAATATGTTTAGTTAGTAATATACGCATTTGACACTTGTAAGGTTTAAGTTATGTTGAAATAAGTACAATTCTTATATTAAACATGTTTCTTTTCTAACATTTTCTTTTCTTCTTGAGTAACTGTTAAAGAGTTTTGTAGTAAAAGTATTAACATTTGAATGAAAGAACAGTTTAACTTTATATTAATGAGTATTGTAAACTTGAGCTAATGTTTTTTTAACATGCAACTTCTAGCTAAAGAACTGTTAACTTAAATATACATTGAATCCAGAGGAATGCAAACAGTAAAAATCCTCTTTGAAACGTAGCCAATTGTATCAAAGCGGGAGGAAAATTAATTCCTTCCTGACCCCATTAACTGGCTATCGGATAACTCCCTGGATTAATGTTTAACATGAAATACAAAATTTACATTGTGCCTTCTGCTCTTAACATGAACTTTGTAATATGTCTAAGTAAGGAACTTGAAAGTATATTTTTGGCGACTTGAACTTTCTTATCTGTCT
The DNA here is from genome assembly GCA_027410445.1 of Discoglossus pictus. Classification (NCBI taxonomy): domain Eukaryota; kingdom Metazoa; phylum Chordata; class Amphibia; order Anura; family Alytidae; genus Discoglossus; species Discoglossus pictus. The sequence continues at coordinate 96,350,251 of CM050173.1, read as the reverse complement.
AAGTAAGGAACTTAAAACGATTTTTTTTCAAACTTGTAAAGTTAGAAACAGTAACATAGATAATTAACATTTGAACAGAATTTGTTAAAATAATGCAAGGCAAGTATTTTGTGTGGCTAATCATGCATAAACAGTACTTCCATGAATTATGACTGAATTATTTATTTATTGTTAGTTTTCAATGGTTGACCTTTGTTTGTTGGTGTAGTATTTGTTTTAAATGGCACATAGAGTTTCTTCTGTGGAAAAGTGCTTCTCTAAAAAGAGAAAGCGATACCTTAAAGTTGGTCTGCGATGTGTAACCACTGTTCTCTATGTGTTTTACAATTTCAAGTAGTTTAATATGAAAATATTGTTTTTGGAAACCTAATTTCTGTGGCGTAATAATGACCTTTTGTGTGTACTTTTCCAAAAAATTTTGTGGTTTTATTGTGTTTTTTTTTAGCTTTTTGCATTTAGCTTTAAATTGGTTTTGCATGGCTTTTGTTTGTTTGATGGAAAGTTAAAGTACTTCATAGTAGACAATGTTTTTAGTAAAAATGCATTCATCCTCTAATAAATCACCTTGACTTTCATTGTTTTCAATGTAAACTTAATAGACTGTGGATTTTTGCACCGTGATAAGGCAACGTACAATTGGCCAATTGCAAATACTGGTTGCTCTAAGAAAATACCCCAAAATTTAAAAGTTTGTCCTTGTGTATTATTAATGGTCATGGCAAATGCTAAAATGATGGGAAATTGTCTTCTTTGAAGTATAAAAGGGAGACTACTTTCACTTGGTGCTATATCTATCCTTGGTATGAAAACTCTCTCTCCTTTATGGGTACCAGTTAAAATGTAAGCATCTATGAAATGGTCCTTTAATTGTTGAACAATTAATATTGTTTTTGGGGTTCATATTTTGCAGTAACATGACAATTGCACCTTTCTTTAGCTGCAAAATATGTGGTGGCATTCCAGAAGGAGTTAATGAGTTTATGAATTCAGTTGAAAAGTTTGCCTGACTTTCTTTGCCATCAGCAAGTACAGAATCAGCACTGTGATCATTTCTTTGGGGTGCACCATTTTTTTTAAATATTTCATTATCGAGGATTAATGCATCCTTATTTTTACATGTTAGTATGACTTGGTTGGCAAATTCAGAATAGTCCTGGTTATTTATTGTACTTTCGAATATAGCCGATATAATAAGATCTTGTTGACAAATCATATGAGGTGGGATGATCACAGTGTCGTCAGGTAAATTTGGTATTTTTTCAGTTTTTCCTTCTCCAATTTTAATAAGACAATCATTGAAATCATTTTTCCCTTCTGATCTCATATTTTGTTGTAGTTGAAGATGGGTAAAATGTTTCCATAGTGTACTTGACTTTATACAGGTTTCGATAATGTCAATTCGATTTCCATGTACAACAACAGGTAATGTTTGTCTGAAATCGCCACCTAAAAACATTACCTTTCCACCGAATGGAAAAGTATTATCTATGACTTCACGAAGCAAACGGTCAATACATTGGAGGGCATACCATGACATCATTGTAGCCTCATCTATTATAATTAATTTACTTTTTTTCAGATTTTTTGCTTGTATTGATGTCATGCGAATATCTGACACTGATGTTTCTAAAATTGTCACTGGCAGTTTAAAGCCACTATGTACAGTTCTTCCACCTTCTAACAAAAGAGCAGCAATTCCGGTGGTGGCAAGTGCGAGTGCTATTTGACCTTGTGCTCGTCCAAAACTCATTAATAAATTATATAGATATGTTTTTCCTGATCCGTCAGGTAAATCAAGATAGAAATAAGGCTCTTTGACCATGTCATCATCTAGTGCATTTTTATGGCATTAAATGCTTGCAATTGTAATGTATTTAAAGTTGCAAGTCTTTCTTCTGTCCTTTGTACTTGTAGTTGAATAACATAGTCTTCAAAGTTTATGTCATCTATAAGACCTGGATCATGCAGATTAAAACTTGCACAACTTAATCCATGAGTTAAAAAGACTTCTTGGATTTCCATTAATGCTTTTAAGTGTGCAATGGGTTCATTGTATCGTTGCATAAAGTCTTCAGCCATATTACTTTTAAATGTGTCCCACAAAGCTAATGCATTTGGAGCATTTAAGAAGATACAAATAAATGCAAATTGTTCCCTCATCTGCTGTGTCATTTGACATAGTGCTGCTTCTTCTAGACATCTTTCCCATTCTGTATCATCAGCTAGTAAGTTTCTATGTCTGGCAGCTAAATGAAAGGATTCATATACTATGTCATTAACAGTTCTTAAGTGTTCAAAACTTTGTGCACCAGGAACATTTAAAAGTAGTAGTCCTAAGCAGAAACGTTCAAGGTCTCGTGGACTGACCGTGTAAATTCTTGGTATTATTTTCTTTCCTCTGGTTTTTCTTGGTTTCCATAATCAATTCACAAAAACATAGTAATATGGAATTTCAATATATAAGAATTGTGTTGCTTGTGAATATGTAGAATTTAATTGAAACCATGCAGTTAGTGTAGTGAGACGATGCTCACTTTGGGCCAATGCATTAGTTTCATTTTCAGCATGGAAATACACTAAATGTCTTTGTGGCAAATGTACTGCTAATTTATATACTGCATGTGATCTATCGTGCATTTCAAATTTTAAAAGCCGCCACATAGCTTCTGGCGCACTGACATAGCAGGCATGTCCCTGAGATGCAAGTTCATCATGTACTAACTCAGTGCTTTTGTTATTGTCTACACTTTTGATGACTACAGTAGCTGCATCATAGCCTTTGTAAATATATGTGTAGACATATTTAATGGATTTGATGGAAGTGCAGGCTTCTACATTAATGTGTGCATTATACTTTATAAGTAAATGTGGATTGTATGGTACAACATATCTATTGTGGCCTTTTTTTTATCTCTTCTTCTATATAATGGATAGCCATCACAATTGGCATAAGTTTTGTCTCAATAATCTTTAGGAAATTATTTTGTACATTTATTATTTTCCATACATGGTGATTGTGGATTAAGCTCGCTACAGGGTCCATGAATCATCCAAAGAGTTACAATCTCATATAGTTTACCATATAGTTCTGGATCTGGTAGTTCAGCAACAAAGACCGAATCCACTTTGTCACCAGTATCTAATTTATCTTTTTCTTGAAGGATTATCAGAAGATGTGCATGTAGAAGGCCTCTTTTTTTAAATTCAATTGTATATACATATGCAAGACATTTGCCAAATAAGTAACTTATAGTGATGTCACGTATTAATTCATTTAATTTAATTTTGAAAACTCTGGCTACCAAATCTGGTCTATCGGAAGCAGTTTGGGCAAAAAGTAAATTTTGTGTAATTTCTGGCCATTGGGGATTACGTGTAAATGTAAGAAATAAATCGGGTTTGCCAATGACAATAGCCATAGCATAATTGTATCTTTCTCTCATATTGCGAGGAGATCCCTGAAAAGAAGATGGTAAAATGATGGCTTTGCCAGCTGTCATGTCTCTGCTTGTAGCAACCTAAGCAACATAATCCATTAATCCACAATATTGTTCTACATGTAGTTTATCTTGTTGATATTTTATGAACTTTAAATTATTGGCCTAAACTTGCACATATGAATCAAAGATCCATTGTTGTGTTAGTTTTCCACCACATAAAATTGGATTAAATGTATTTCGAATGGCAATTTGAGCTACTTTAAATTCAAGCATGGAAATTTAATTTCTCATATGGACTTTAGCATTTGGGTAACTGGGAAGGGGTAATTTTGGTTGCCAACCTGCTTCTCCGTGTGGGAAAAAAAGTTGATATATCATTGGATCTAAATTAGTACTTAAGATACTGATATTAATGAATGGTTGCTCCTCATTTCTGCGATATATTCTAATGTCTCTTTGAAATGGTGGTTCTCCTTCATCATTTTGAAACACCATTGCAACCTCATTTGATGTTGGCAAGTTATAACGGCGTTTATCTCTTTTAGGCACCATATTTACCTTTGGGATTGGTAATTGATGTGTTTCTGCATTGTCAGTTGTTGTTCCTTTTCTACTTCTGCCAATTTTTTATAAGCTTGAGTGTAGGGGTTATTGGCCATAATTTTATCTAGCTCTATAAAAACACTGGGTAAGCATTTTTTTTATTTTCTTGCAGCCGCATACGTTGATCAACAGCTTCCATTGTATCTAGGACATATAGTTGAGCAAATTTTCTTTGCTCTCCTTCCTCTGGATTTAAATGGGAAGTACGATGGTAAATTTGGCCTTGGACTTTAGAACAGTAAGGACCATGTCCTGGTACATTAGCAGCTAATGTTGCCCCCATAGATGCAAAGGATATGGCACTATTGTAGGATCTTATGTTTGTCTTGAATTTTTTGTAGTTTCTAAAAGTAGGTTCAGTCATAATGTTTTGTAAATATATTAGGAATTGTGTTCTTTCTGGAAGTTTGACCTTGCCTTTTTGACAGCAAGTTATGTGATGTTTGAGGAACAGGTTCTAAATGCTTTTGTTTATTAGTGGCTTTTTTGGGTGTTGCTTTTATTTTTTAAGCTGATAGTCTTTTGCTTGTAAGTCTTTTCCGTTCTTTTTCTCGTCGAATTTCCTTCTGCTCCGGCGTCTGCTGGTTTCCCCATCTTTATTGTCGTTCTCTAGCTTTACGTCTTATCTTTTCCTGTTTGATCTGGTTATACGCCAACTTAGGGCCCTATTAAATTCTCCCTCGTAGTTCTCTCGGTGCTCGCAAAAGGCAGTTTTCCTGCTGTTTGCGAGAACCGAATCTCTCGCAGCCTGCCTTGCGATATGACTGCGATAAAATGGCCGAGAATAGGCTCCGAGAGAGCTACGTAGCCTTAAATCTATGCACGAGTCTCGCATATCGTAAGAATCCCTACGTGGACAAAAAGTCCACGCAAGGGATCCGAAAGCCTCTACGTTCTGCCTCGGAACAGCCCGAGACAGCAGTGTGAGGCTCCCCCCTGCACCCTATAGACATCCCCATGCTGCAGGGGTCTCTATCAGGACCCCTGCAGCACCCCCCCCCGTAACCCCTTGCAGCGGGGGTCCCCGATCTGCATAGATCAGGCCCCCCGCTGCATTTAAAACTTTTAAATTCCCCGCCGCGGCTCCTTAAAGGGGCCGCGGCAAACTATTACCCATTCCCGGCCGCGGCACTTAAAATTAACCCCCCTCTATGCTGGGGGTCCCCATTGGGACCCCCGAAGTGTCCCCACATAAACCCCCTGCAGCGGGGGGCCCCGATCGGCACCGATCGTGACCCTGCTGCAATTTAATTTTAAATTTCCCGCCTCGCAGGTCCTCAAAGGACCGTAAAGGTCCTGAAAGGACTCGCACTAAAAATATTAACCCCAGGCAACTATAATTACCCCATTAACTCATGGTGGTCAATACAGACCACCATAAGGCCTAAATTAACCCATTAACTCATGATGGTCAATACAGACCACCATAAGGCCTAAATTAACCCATTAACTCATGGTGGTCAATACAGACCACCATAAGGCCTAAATTAACCCATTAACTCATGGTGGTCAATACAGACCACCATAAGGCCTAAATTAACCCATTAACTCATGGTGGTCAATACAGACCACCATAAGGCCTAAATTAACCCATTAACTCATGGTGGTCAATACAGACCACCATAAGGCCTAAATTAACCCATTAACTCATGGTGGTCAATACAGACCACCATAAGGCCTAAATTAACCCATTAACTCATGGTGGTCAATACAGACCACCATAAGGCCTAAATTAACCCATTAACTCATGATGGTCAATACAGACCACCATAAGGCTCTATTTAACCCCATCAGTCCCATAAGGGTATATTATTACCATTATGGGCCTGTTACAACCCAACATTAACCACATAAGTGCCATGATGGTCCTCAAGGACCATCATGACACTAACTACAAACACTACACTATAACCCCCAATAAACCATTTAATCTAAACTAACCCCCCTCTACACTAATCTATTAACACTTACACTACCTACCTACACTACCTACCCCCTAATAAACCTCCCCAACACTCTAATTACAAAAAACAAATAACCTACAGTACAGAAAACAAAAAAAACCTACAGTACAAAAAACAAAAAAACCTACAGTACAGAAAAAAAAAACTAATTACAACCCCACCCCCCACTACAGAAAAAAAAATACATTACAACCCCACCCCCCACTACATAAAATAAAAAAATTACACACCTGAAAAGGAAAGACAGATAAACACAATACAATACATACATATAATACATATAATACATTACATACAATACATGACATTACATACATTACATATAATATATTACATATAATATATTACATATAATATATTAAATATAATACATTACATATAATATATTACATATAATATATTAAATATAATATATTACATATAATATATTACATATAATATATTAAATATAATATATTACATATAATATATTACATATAATATATTAAATATAATACATTACATACATTACATACAATACATGACATTGCATACATTACATATAATATATTACATATAATATATTAAATATAATATATTACATATAATATATTACATATAGTCCAAATCAAATACCCCCTATCTATCTAACATACAATCTATTTAATTTAAAATAAATCCTAACTATATCAAATACATCCCCCTATCTATCTAATATACAAAAAATCCTAACTACATACACAGACCCTTATTCTAAAATAAAATAAAATAATTACAGTCCTAACTACATACACAGACCCTTATTCTAAACTAAAATAAAATAATTACAGTCCTAACTACATACACAGACACTTATTCTAAACTAAAATAAAATAATTACATGCCTAACTACACAGACCCTAATTCTAAGCTAAAATCAATAAATTAAGACCACTTACCTTTAAGATGTTGCTTCAGATCACTAACCTATGGGTCAAACAAAACAAAAAAATTAGTACAAAACATTAACATCCAATAAATAAACATTCTATACATTCTAAATATTCAACTCACCTTTACAGCATGTCCCGTCACTGTTTAGCTCTTCCGGCGCGGCCCTGTTAAAAAAAAAAACACAATACATGAATACATTAATACAATATATAAACAATAAATAAAATACACAAATAAACATCTAAATATACATTTAACTTACCTCCCCGCGATGTCCCCGGCCTTCTCTCCTTCAGCCCCGGCTGGGCCGCGGAACCATCCGCGCTCTAAAAAAAAAAAAAAAAAAAAACTAACGGAGGTCTGCACTGGCAGACCTCCCCGACGCTACTGAACCTCCCGGAGTCGTTTCCGGGAGGAAATTGGCATTGGTGGCTTGTGATTGGCTGAAAAAGCTGTCTATCAATTTCAGCCAATCAAAAGTCGTCAATGTGTGAGCCAATCAGGATGGGATACACCCCAATATCCCACCCTGATTGGCTAAAACACTTGTCTATCTTTCTGGGAACCAATCACAACGCTCAGATGCCTTCAGCCAATCACTATGGGATACACCCCCACGGAGTGATTGGTAGAAGACATCTGCGCATCCTGATTGGCTCCTACATTGACGACTTTTGATTGGCTGACAGCTTTTTTCAGCCAATCACAAGCCACCAATGCCAATTTCCTCCCCTAAACAACTCCGGGAGGTTCATTAGCGTCGGGGAGGTCTGCCAGTGCAGACCTCCGTTAGTTTTTTTTTTTTTTTTTTTAGAGCGCGGATGGTTCCGCGGCCCAGCCGGGGCTGAAGGAGAGAAGGCCGGGGACATCGCGGGGAGGTAAGTTAAATGTATATTTAGATGTTTATTTGTGTATTTTATTTATTGTTTATATATTGTATTAATGTATTCATGTATTGTGTTTTTTTTTTAACAGGGCCGCGCCGGAAGAGCTAAACAGTGACGGGACATGCTGTAAAGGTGAGTTGAATATTTAGAATGTATAGAATGTTTATTTATTAGATGTTAATGTTTTGTACTAATTTTTTTTTTGTTTGACCCATAGGTTAGTGATCTGAAGCAACATCTTAAAGGTAAGTGGTCTTAATTTATTGATTGTAGCTTAGAATTAGGGTCTGTGTAGTTAGGACTGTAATTATTTTATTTTATTTTAGAATAAGGGTCTGTGTATGTAGTTAGGACTGTAATTATTTTATTTTATTTTAGAATTAGGGTCTGTGTATGTAGTTAGGATTTTTTGTATATTAGATAGATAGGGGGATGTATTTGATATAGTTAGGATTTATTTTAAATTAAATAGATTGTATGTTAGATAGATAGGGGGTATTTGATTTGGACTATATGTAATATATTATATGTAATATATTATATGTAATATATTATATTTAATATATTATATGTAATATATTATATGTAATGTATGTAATGTCATGTATTGTATGTAATGTATTATATTTAATATATTATATGTAATATATTATATGTAATATATTATATGTAATGTATGTAATGTCATGTATTGTATGTAATGTATGTAATGTATTATATTTAATATATTATATGTAATATATTATATGTAATATATTATATTTAATATATTATATGTAATGTCATGTATTGTATGTAATGTATTATATGTATTATATGTATGTATTGTATTGTGTTTATCTGTCTTTCCTTTTCAGGTGTGTAATTTTTTTATTTTATGTAGTGGGGGGTGGGGTTGTAATGTATTTTTTTGTTTTCTGTAGTGGGGGGTGGGGTTGTAATTTGTTTTGTTTTTTTCTGTACTGTAGGTTTTTTGTTTTCTGTACTGTAGGTTTTTAGTTTTTTGTAATTAGAGTGTTGGGGAGGTTTATTAGGGGTTAGGTAGTGTAGGTAGGTAGTGTAAGTGTTAATAGATTAGTGTAGAGGGGGGTTAGTTTAGATTAAATGGTTTATTGGGGGTTATAGTGTAGTGTTTGTAGTTAGTGTCATGATGGTCCTTGAGGACCATCATGGCACTTATGTGGTTAATGTTGGGTTGTAACAGGCCCATAATGGTAATAATATACCCTTATGGGACTGATGGGGTTAAATAGAGCCTTATGGTGGTCTGTATTGACCACCATGAGTTAATGGGTTAATTTAGGCCTTATGGTGGTCTGTATTGACCACCATGAGTTAATGGGTTAATTTAGGCCTTATGGTGGTCTGTATTGACCACCATGAGTTAATGGGTTAATTTAGGCCTTATGGTGGTCTGTATTGACCATCATGAGTTAATGGGTTAATTTAGGCCTTATGGTGGTCTGTATTGACCACCATGAGTTAATGGGTTAATTTAGGCCTTATGGTGGTCTGTATTGACCACCATGAGTTAATGGGTTAATTTAGGCCTTATGGTGGTCTGTATTGACCATCATGAGTTAATGGGTTAATTTAGGCCTTATGGTGGTCTGTATTGACCATCATGAGTTAATGGGTTAATTTAGGCCTTATGGTGGTCTGTATTGACCATCATGAGTTAATGGGTTAATTTAGGCCTTATGGTGGTCTGTATTGACCATCATGAGTTAATGGGTTAATTTAGGCCTTATGGTGGTCTGTATTGACCACCATGAGTTAATGGAGTAATTATAGTTGCCTGGGGTTAATATTTTTAGTGCGAGTCCTTTCAGGACCTTTACGGTCCTTTGAGGACCCGCGAGGCGGGAAATTTAAAATTGAATTGCAGCAGGGTCACGATCGGTACCAATCGGGGCCCCCCGCTGCAGGGGGTTTATATGGGGACACTTCGGGGGTCCCGATGGGGACCCCCAGCATAGAGGGGGGTTAATTTTAAGTGCCGCGGCCGGGATTGGGTAATAGTTTGCTGCGGCCCCTTTAAGGAGCCGCGGCGGGGAATTTAAAAGTTTTAAATACAGCGGGGGCCTGATCTATGCAGATCGGGGACCCCCCCTGCAATGGGTTTATGTGGGGACACTTCGGGGGTCCCGATGGGGACCCCCAGCATAGAGGTGGGTTAATTTTAAGTGCCGCGGCCGGGATTGGGTAATATTTTGCCGCGGCCCCTTTAAGGAGCCGCGGCGGGGAATTTAAATTTTTTAAATGCAGCGGGGGGCCTGATCGGTGCCGATCGAGGACCCCCGCTGCAAGGGGTTAATGTGTGGGGGCTGCGGGGGTTCCTATAGACCCCTGCAGCAAGGTGTTCATGTGAGGACACTTCGGGGGTCCCGACGGGGACCCCCGCATTGAGGGGGGGTTAATTTTAGGTGCCGGGGGGTATTCGGAGTACCCCCACGGCAGGGCTTATGTGGGGGACTGCCGCGGAGGTCCCTTTTAGGACCCCCGCAGCAATTGATGAGGAGTGGGAGCCTGCGATATCATTTCACAGGCTGTCACTCCTCATGTACATTTACGCAGTGTAGATACGTACGGCCCTGCTGCGTAGCTCATACGTTGCTCGCAGCAGGGCTAATTTAATAGCATTGGAACTTAGAGAAACTTTGCAGTACGTAGGGCTTAAGTAGAAGCCTCTTATTTACGAGGCTGGAATTTAATAGGGCCCTTAATCTGTAGATGAAAATAATGTATCATTAATTTAGTTTGAGATGTTAAGCTGGTTTGTCAAATGTTTTTGTTGCAACACTGTTGTGATTGTAAATTAACTTTGTTTGTATGTGATTGTAGGTCATTGTAGATAACTTGCATTCTATTGTTAAATGAGTCTGTTTTATTGTTTTGCTCTTACTTTATCTCTTGTAGGTTTTAATTTTTGGCTTAGATGTTTTTTTTTATTTTGTAGGTTTGTAGGGTTGGCTTAGAGGCATAGTAGAGGCAAAACAGTGGTAGTAATATATTGCTCTTTCTAATTTGTACTGCAGGGGATTGTTTTAATAGTATCCTTCTATTTTACTTAAAGGCTTATATGGTGTGGCTGTGAAAAGAAGGTTTGTATTGTTGTTTGTTAGGTGTTAGTAGTATTTGTTGCAGTATTCTATTTTATGTGTCTGGTTAGGTTTTGTGCTTAACATTGTACGTTAGGGCTGTGAAGTGAGAATTATAAATTTCTTTTTTTTATGTGTTTTCACTATTTTTTGGACTATGCTGTTTCATCTTGGGCAAGTTTTTTTTGATAGATTGAAGTTCAGGTTTACTATTTAACGTTGTTGTACATAAAAGCTAATTAGTAGGTAAATGAGAAATGTGTCAGTAATATTTTGTGAAAGCTGGTTATTTGTGGGGCTTATTGTTGTTGGTGTGTTGTTTTATTTAGTTTTTTCTCTTGACGTGGATGCACAGCAAACATGTTCATTTTGTTTTCTCTTTTTTTTTACTTGTTATACTGTACCTTGTTTGAAGTGGGATTTCAAGATGAATATCGCTGGATCCTCTGTTGGAAATCTTCGTGCGATAGTCTTGACGCAGTGTCTGTTGTAAAAGAAAAAGATAAATGTTATTTGATTCAAATGTATTTCTCAGGAATAGCATAGTTTATTTTTTATACTGTATCTGTTATCCTGATTTCTTATGCCATGCTGTTTTTTGTGCACCACTTCAAAATTGTTTCATTTTAGTTCTGTGTTACAATTATATATTTTTTTTAGAGTAATCATTAATGTTATTTCCATTTTGTATATATTAGCAATGTTTATTGGACTATCCTGTTTTGTGTTCACCACTTTTGGGATGCTGTATTTGGCTTGTGGCTGAGGGTTAAAGGTTGTTGTAGAGTAAAGCTGACTGTGAATTATATTTTCTCTATGTTGGAACTATTTACAGTATTATCCAGTTTAGCGTCCACCACTTTTGGTATGCTTAATTTGGCTTCTTTGTAAGGGCTATAGGTTGTTCAACAGTAAAGAGGAATGAAAGTCACTTTTGTATATGTTGTTGGGATTTTTTGTACAATCCTGTTTTGTGTCCACCACATTTTGGATGCTCCATTTGCCACTTTTGGTATGCTTAATTTGGCTTCTTTGTGAAGGTTAGAGGTTGTTGGACAGTAAACAGGAATGTTAATTGCCTTTTCTATTTGTTGTGGCGCTGTTTTGTGTTCACCACTTTTAGGATTCTGCATTTGGTTTGTGGGTGATGGTTAGAGGTTGTTGTACAGTAAACAGGAGGAAAACTTTTGTTTTCTGTATGTTGCTAATGTTTGGTATGCTATCCTGTTTTGTGTCCGCCACTTTGTGTTATCAATTGTTTTTTCTGTGCAAGTGTGTTTATTTGTGAATTGTATATGTCTTTGGAAAGTTTCCTGAACTGTGGTGTTTTTGTTTTACTGTAATTTGTATTGAGGCTTGTATTTTGTAGTTTGACTTCTCATATATTGGGGGGCACTAAACATAGGATTTGTGTTTCTTTTTGTACTTGTTATACTATACCTTGATTGAAGTCTTTTTCTTATCCGAATGACATAGGGTCCTGTCCTGCCAATCTTAATCCGCCAGTCTTCTTGTAGTGTCTGTTTTGAAAAAGAAAGTGAAATGGTTAATTGTATATTCATTCTTTTGGATTTTGCAAAGCATGGTCTTTTTAAGCATGTAATGTATTTTTCTATCTAACCTCTTCTTCTTTCTTTCTGTTCTTTAAAAGTGATCCTCTTTCACAGTCCACGGTGCAAATTCTTGAGTGACGCTGTTGATGCAGAGTCTGTTTGAATAGTGAAAAAAACGGGAAAGATTGAGCTGCAGGTTACATATGTATTAGTGTCATCTTTTTTTTGTTGCTATGAGTTGCTGGGAATTAATGTCACTTGAATATACTTCTTTGATTACTTTGAGTTAAGATTAGCTTGTTGTAGGGTCTATACACATATATGTGCATTTCACATTTCACTTATACATGAATGACATCTTGATTGGGAATGTTTGAAATCTTAAATTGTTTTGCTATTTTTTTGGGGGGGTCTTTTTTAATAAATTAAATATATTATAGCTTACCTCTCAGTTGGAATTTGCAGATTGTGAAGTTGTAAATTAGGAAGTAATTCTATTCTGAAGTAACTGCAGCAGTTAACTATCCAGTAACACTTTTTATCACCTGAGGAGAAATGTAGAATTTTCTGGAAAGTAGGCATTATTTATAAACTTTGAGGTGCTTGAAACCGTTAGAACGCAATACACATGCGCTATTTGCGTTCCAGCGTTAAATTTGCGTTCCAGCTACCATTTTGCGGCTAATAGTTGTCTTTTTCATGTAAATGGTGGGTAATAGCAGTGTGGTACGTGCCACATAGTGTGTGTTACGTGCCTTGTGAAGTTGACTGGAGCGTTCTTTCCGTTTTGCGAGTAAGTGTAGTAGTTTAGCTTCCGTAGCCTCTTTTCAGTTTTGTTTTGTGATTTTCGGGTGTCTAAATTATTTAATTTGGACTTAAATCGAGGTGTAACTTCACTTGCAGAGAGTCCTGGGTGCCCCCCCCCTTGCTGTGGGTAAGCTTTATATGTGTTTGTTGTTTGTATTTCTTGTGTTTCTAATGGTTTTCGGGTCGCGTGGGTTGTGTCCTTGGTTTCGGATCTTGTATGTCTTTTTCGGAAAATCCGTAGGTGTTTGGTGCTTTTTTGTGTCTTTCGAGTGCTATAGCCTCGTTTTTGTTTTTTCGGCAGCCATTTTTTCTCTCACTTACGGGATTTTCGAGTGTCTAAACTCTTTTATTTCAAGTTAAATTGAGTTGTAACTTCAGTTTTCGAGGTCCTGGGTGTCCCCCCTAGCTGTAGGTAAGCTTTTTATGTATTTGTTGTGTGTATTTATTGTGTTTTTCATGTTTTCATGTGCGTGGGTTTCGGTCGTTTTTTACGAGGTCGTAATGGGTAGTAACGCGTGTCATATTTTTGTGTCGTAAGTCTGTTCATTTTCAGAGCTTCACAGTTGCTTGCAAGGAGCGCCTTCGGCTACGAGAGCCTGCAGCGTTAGCAACAACCTGCATGCTCACAACTATATATGTGATTATAAATACATAGATTTACATGCTTTAATAGATATATATATACTAGCGCCTTGCCCGTCAAAAAATGACGGCAATGAGATGTGTATGTTTGGAAAGTTGTTTAGTTATTAATTTACGTATTTGAAACTTGTAAGGTTTAAATTATGATGAAATAAGAGCTATTGTGATATTAAACATGCTTATTTTTGTAAAATGTTCTTTTGTTAAACATTAACTGTTAAAGCATTTTGTATGAAAAGTATTAACATTTCAATGTAAGAACAGTTGAACTTGAAATTAATCAGTATTGTAAACTTGAGGTAATGGTTTTTTAACATACATGTTCTATCTGAAGAATTGTTAACTTAAATATACATTGAATCCAGAGGAAGGCAAACAGTAAAAACCCTCCTGGAAACGTCGCGAATTGTATCAGAGAGATAAAAAATTAATTCCTTCCTGACCCCATTAACTGGTGATCAGATTACTCCCTGGATTAATGTTTAACATAAAAGACAACATTTACATTGTGACTTAAAACGTGGTTGGGCTGTTAACATGAACTTTGTGATATGTCTAAGTAAGGAACTTGAAAGTATATTTTTTGAAACTTGAACTTTCTTATCTGTCTAAGTAAGGAACTTGAAAACATTTTTTCAAACTTGTAAAATTATAAACAGTAACATAGTTAATTAAAATGTTAACAGAATTTGTTAAAATAATGCAAGACAGGTGTTTTGTGGGGCTAATCATGCATAAACAGTATTTCCATGAATTACGAATGAATTCTTTATTGATTGGTAGTTTTCAATGGTTGACCTTTGTTGCTGTGATTTAAAATGTGGTTGACCTCTTAACATGAACTTAGTAATATGTCTAAGTAAGGAACTTAAAGTATCTTTTTTAAAACTTAAACTTTCTTATCCGTCTAACTAAGGAACTTGACAAACATTTTTTCAAACTTGTAACATTAGAAACAGTAACATAGTTAATTAACATTTTAACATAATTTGTGAAAATAATGCAAGGCAAGTGTTTTGTGAGGCTTATGATCTCCAAACAGTACTTCCATTAGTTATGAGTGAATTGTTTATTGATTTGTATTTTTTAATGGTTGACGTTTGTTTGTTGCTGTGATTTAAAACGTTGTTGACCTCTTAACATGAACTTTGTAATATCTCTAAGTAAGGAACTGAAAAGTATCTTTTTTGAAACTTGAACTTTATTATCTGTCTAACTAAGGAACTTGAAAAACATTTTTTCAAACTTGTAACATTAGAAACAGTAATATATTTAATTAACATTTTAACATAATTTGTGAAAATAATGCAAGGCAAGTGTTTTCTGAGGCTAATCATCTATAAACTGTACTTCCATTAATTATGACTAAATTGTTTATTGATTTGTATTTTTCAATGGTTGACCTTTGTTTGTTGCTGTGATTTAAAACGTTGTTGACCTCTTAACATGAACTTTGTGATATCTCTAAGTAAGGAACTGAAAAGTATCTTTTTTGAAACTTGAACTTTCTTATCTGTCTAACTAAGCAACTTGAAAAAAAAAAATCAAACTTGTAACAGTGGAAACAGTAACATAGTTAATTAACATTTTAACATAATTTGTAAAAATAATGCAAGGCAAGTGTTTGTGATGCTTATCATCCACAAACAGTACTTGGTTGACCTGTTAACATGAACTTTGTAATATGTGTAAGTAAGGAACTGGAAAATATATTTTTGGAAACTAGAACTTTCTTATCTGTCTAAGTAAGAACTTACATTTTTTTATTGAAACTTGTAACATTATAAACAGTACCATAGTGAATTAAGATTTTAACATAATTTTTTATTAAAAGTATTAACATTTATATGTAAAAACAGTTGAACTTTAAATTAATCAGTATTGTAAACTTGAGGTAATGGTTTTTTAACATGCAAGTTGTATTGAAAAAATTGTTAACTTAAATATACATTTAATTTAATTTTTTTTAAAATATATTTTTTGAAACTTGAACTTTCTTATCTGTCTATGTATTGTTTTGAAACTTGTAACATTAGAAACAGTAACATAATTTGTAAATATAATGCAAGCAAGTGTTTTGTGAGGCTAATCATTCATAAGCAGTACTAATGACTGAATTGTTTATTTACAACATATAGTTTGGTCTCTGGAAAAGTGGTTCTTTAAAAAGAGAACGCAAGAACTTAAAATTGTTGCACGCTGTGTAAGCACTGTTCTGTATGTGTTTGACAATTTAATGTAGTTTAACAGGAAAATATTATTTTTGTAAATGTAATTTCTGTTGCTTAATAATGACCTTTTGATGGGAAGGGACATTTATGTGTATTTGTTTTAAAAATATGGTGGTTATATTGTGTTTTTTTAAATTTTTGCATTTGCTTTTAAATTTGTTTTGCATTGCTTTTGTTTCTTTAATGAAAAGTTAAATACTTCATAGTAGACAATGTTTTTAGTACAAATACGTCCATCTTTTAATAAATCACCTTGACTTTCATTCTTTTCAATGTAAACTTTAATAGCCTATGGATTTTTGCACCGTGATAACGCAACATACAATTGGCCATGTGCAAATACTGGTTCTTGTAAGAAAATACCCACAGATTTGTCCTTGTGATTTATTAATGGTCATGGCAAATTCCACAATGATGGGAAATTGTCTTCTTTGAAGTATAAAAGGGAGACTACTTTCACTTGGTGCTAAATCTATTCTTGGTATGAAAACTCTCTCTCCTTTATGGGTAAGAGTTAAAATTTCAGCATCTATGAAATGGTCCTTTAATTGTTGAACAATTAATCTTGTCCCATTGCATAGGCCTGTTTTGGGGTTCATATTTCGCAGTAACATGACAATTGCACCTTTCTTTAGCTGCAAAATATGTGGTGGCAGTCCAGAAGGAGTTAGTGAGCTTATGAATTCAGTGGAAAAGTTAGCCTGACTTTCATTGTCATCAGCAAGTACAGAACTAGCCCTGTGATAATTTCTTTGTTGTGCATTCATTTTTTTAAAGATTTCATTATTGAGGATTAATGCATCCTTTTTTTTACACGTTAGTATGACTTGGTTGGCAAGCTAGGAATATTCCTCGTTATTTATACTCCCTTCAAATATAGCCGATATAATATCTTGTTGACAAATCATATGAGGTGGGATCTCTACAGTGTCATCAGGTAAATGTGGTATTTTTTCTGTTCTGCCTTCTCCAATTTTAATAAGCCAATCATTGAAATCAGTTTGGCCTTCTGATCTCATATTTTGTTTCAGTTGAAGATGGGTAAAATGTTTCCATAGTGTGCTTGACTTTATACAGGTTTATGTCAGTTCGATTTCCATGTACAACGACAGGTAATGTTTGTCTAAAATCGCCACCTAACAACATTACCTTTCCACCAAATGGAAAAGTATTATCCATGACTTCACGAAGCAAACTGTCAATACATTGGAGAGCATAGCATGACATCATTGTGGCCTCATCTATTATAATTAATTTACTTTTTTTCAATTTTTTTGCTTGTAATGATGTCATTCGAATATCTGACACAGAGGTTTCTAAAATAGGCACTGGCAGTTTAAAGCCACTATGTACAGTTCTTCCATCTTCTAACAAAAGTGCAGCAATTCCAGTAGTGGCAAACGGCAGTGCTATTTGACCTTGTGCTCGTACAGAACTTATTATTAAATTATATAGATATGTTTTTCCTGATCCACCAGGCCCATCAAGATAGAAATAACGCTCTTTGACCATGTCATCATCTATTGCATTTTTAATGGCATTAAATGCTTGCAATTGTAAATTATTTAAAGTTGCAAGTCTTTCTTCTGTTCTTTCTACTTGTAGTTGAATGTCATAGTCTTCAGAGTTTATGTCATCTATAATACCTGGATCAGGCAAATTAAAACTTGCACAACTTAATCCATGAATTAAAAATACTTTTTGGATTTCCATTAAAGCTTTTAAGTGTGCAATCGGTTCATTGTATCGTCGCATAAAGTCTTCAGCCATATTACTTTTAAATGTGTCCCACAACGCTAATGCATTTGGAGCATTTGAGAAGAAACAAATAAATGCAAATTGTTCTCTCATCTGCCGTGGCATTTGACATTGTGCTGCTTCTTCTAAACATCTTTCCCATTCTGTATCATCAGCTAGTAAGTTTCTATGTCTTGCAGCTAAATGGAAGGATTCTTATACTATGTCATTAACAGTTCTTAGGTGTTCAAAACTTTGTGCTCCAGGAACATTTAAAATTAATATTCGTAAGCAAAAACGTTCAACATCTCTTGGACTGACTGTGTAAATTTTTGGGATTATTTTATTTCCTCTGCTTTTTCTAGGTCTCCATAATCCATTCAAAAAAAACATAGTGATATGGAATTTCAATATATAAGAATTGTGTTGCTTCTGAATCTTTGAAATTTAATTCAAACCATGCAGTTAGTGTAGTGTGACGAAGTTCACTTTGGGTCAATGCATTACTTTCATTTCCAGCATGGAAATACACTAAATGCCTTTGTGGCAAATGTACCACTTATCTGTATACTGCATGTGATCTATCATGCATTTCAAATTTTAAAAGCTGCCACATAGCTTCTGGCGCACTGACATAGCGAGCATCTATGAGATGCAAGTTCATCATGTACTAACTCACTACTTTCAGGGTTGTCTGCACTTTTGACGACTACAGTAGCTGCATCATATCCTTTGTAAATATATTTGTACACATATTTAATGGATTTGATGGAAGTGCAGGCTTCTACATTAATGTGTGCGTTATACTTCATGAGTAAATGTGGATTGTAGGGTACTACATATCTATTGTCAACTTTTTTGCCACAAATAATGACATTATCTCCTTCTCTCCTTCTATAAAGTGGATAGCCATCACAATTGGCATAGGTTTTGTCTCTATAATCTTTTGGAAAATCTTTGGAACATTTATTATTTTCCATACATGGTGATTGTGGATTAAGCTCACCACAGGGTCCATGAATCATGCGATGAGTAACAATCTCATATAGTCTACCATATAGTTCTGGATCTGGTAGTTCAGCAACAATGACTACATCCACTATGTCAGAAGTATCTAATTTATCTTTTTCTTGAAGTATTATGAGAAGATGTACATGTGGAAGGCCTATTTCTTAAAATTCAATGGTATATACATAAGCAAGACATTTGCCAAATAAGTTACTTATAGTGATGTCACATATTAATTCATTTAATTTAATCTTAAAAACTCTGGCTACTAAATCTGGTCTATCAGAAGCACTTTGGCAAAGAAGTAAATTTTGTGTAATTTCTGGCCATTGGGGATTACATGTAAATGTAAGAAATAAATCGGGTTTGCCAAATTTGGTGACAATAGCCATAGCATCATTGGAACCTTTCTCTCATATTTCGAGGAGATCCTTTAAAGGAAGATGGTAAAATGATGGCTTTGCCAGCTCTCATGTCTCTGCTTGTAGCCACCTCAGCAACATAGTCCATTAGTCCAGAATATTGTTCTACATGTAATTTATCTTGTTGATATTTTATAAAGTTTAAATTATTGGCCTCAACTTGCAAATAGGAATCAATAATCCATTGTTGTGTTAGTTTTCCACCACATAAAATTGGATTAAATGTATTTGGCAATTTGAGCTACTTTAAATTCAAGCATGGAAATTTTATTTTTCATACGGACTTTAGCATTTGGGTAACTGGGAAGGGTTAATTTTGGTTGCCAACCTTCTTCTCCATGTGGGAAAAAAAGTGGATATATCATTGGATCTAAATTAGTACTTAAGATACTGATATTAATGAATGGTTGCTCCTCATTTCTGCGATATATTCTAATGTCTCTTTGAAATGGTGGTTCTCCTTCATCATTTTAAAACACCATTGCAACCTCATTTGATGTTGGCAAGTTATAACGGTGTTTATCTCTTTTAAGCACCATATTGACCTTTGGGATTGGTAATTGATGTCTTTCTGCATTGTCAGTTGTTGTTCCTATTCTACTGCTGCCAATTTTTTATAAGCTTTAGTGTAGGGGTTATTGGCCATCATTTTATCTAGCTCTATAAAAACACTGGGTAAGCATTTTTTATTTTCTTCCAGCTGCATACATTGGTCAACAGCTTCCATTGTATCTAGGATATAGAGTTGAGCAAATTTTCTTTGCTCTCCTTCCTCTGGATGTAAATAGGAAGTACGATGGTAAATTTGCCCTTGGACTTTAAAACAGTAAGGACCATGTCCTGGTACATTAGCAGCTAAAGTTTCCCCCATAGATGCAAAGGATATGGCACTATTGTAGGATCTTATGTTTGTCTTGAAATTTTTGTAGTTTCTAAAAGTAGGTTCAGTCATAATGTTTTGTAAATATATTAGGAATTGTGTTCTTTCTGGAAGTTTGAACTTGCCTTTTTGACAGCAACTAATAAATTGGCCATCTCTGGGTCTCTCCTGTTCAAAATGATAAGCCTCACAAAACTGACATTGAGTATTCATGTCCCCACAATTATGAACCTCTACTGCTAAAGACTTGAGTAAAGGTCAATTTGCAAACCATATATTAGTTTTATTTTCTAATTCATCAGGTGAAATGTCATGTGGTGTTTCAGGAATAGGTTCTAAATGCTTTGTTTTTATGGTGGCTTTTTATGGTATATCTTTGAATTTTTCAGGTAAAATGTCATCTGATGTTTCAGGAACAGGTTCTAAATGCTTTGTTTGGTTAGTCGCTTTTTTTGGTGTATCTTTAATTTTAGAAGGTGATAGTTTTTTGCTTGCAACTCTTTCGCGTTCTTTTTCTCGTCGAATTTCCTTCTGTTCCAGTGTCTGCTGGCTGTCCAATCTCTGTCTTCGTTCTCTAGCTTGCCGTCTTATCTTTTCTTGTTTGCTCTCATTATCAGCCATGTTAATCTGTAAAAAAAAATAATGTTTAGTTAGTTTATTTTGAGATGTTAAGTTTGTTTTTAAAAAAAATTCTTATCAACAGTTTGTTTCTATGTGATTGTAGTTCATTGTATCGGTACTTTCTTTGTATTGTTAAATAAGTGTTGTTTTTTTTTTGTGCTTTTACTTTCTGTCGTAGGTTGTAATTTTTGCCTTACATGCATAGCACACTCAAGGTAATTACACTATAGCTTCTTCTAGATGTAGTAGTTGTATTGTTTTGGTTTGTTTATTTTTTGTTGTACTTTTGGCTTATAGGGATAGTAGAGAGCAGAAATGAGTCCTTGTAATTTATCGTACAGGGGATTGTTATAATAGTATTTTTATATTTTATTTAAAGGCTTATATGTTGGGGCTCTGAAAATGTTTCTATTGTTGTTTTTTGGGTGTTAGTACTATTTGTTGTACTATTGTATTTTATGTGTGTGGTTAGGTTTTATTCTTAATATTGTACATTAGGACTGGTAATTTAGAAAGACAAATTTTATTTAGTCTGTGTTTTGAGACTTTTGTGGACTATGCTGTTTTTTTTTGTTGTTTTTTTTTGCTAGATTGAAGTTTGGATTTACTGTTAAACATTATTGTCCATAAAAGACAAATAAGAGGTAAATGAGAAATGTGTCAGTTATATTTTGTTAAAAGTTATAGTTAGTGGTTGTTATTCTTTTTTTTTCTGTTGACAAGGATGCAGAGCAAACATGTTTATTTAGTTTTCTCTTTTTTTACTTGTTATACTGTACCTTGTTTTAAGTGTGATTTCAAGCAAAATCTTTGTTTTTAGCATTATCCTGTTTTGTGTCCACCACTTTTGGTATGCTTATTTAGGCTTCTTTGTAATGCTTATAAGTTCTTAAATAATGAAGAAGAATATTAATATACTTTTCTATCTGTTTGTGTGATTTTTGGTACAATCCTGTTTTGTGTCCACCATATTTTGCATACTTTATTTGCTTAATTAGTCTTCTATTTTTCATATGATTACAACGTTTTTAGCATTATCCTCTTTTGTGTCCACCACTTTTAGTCTACTTATTTAGGCTTCTTTGTAAGGCTTCTAGGTTCTTAAACCGTAAAGAAGAATATTAATTATCTTTTTTATCTGTCTCTGTGTTTTTTGCTACAATCCAGTTTTGAGTCCACCATATTTTGCATACTTTATTTCCTTAATTAGTCTTGTATTTTGCATATGCTCACAATGTTGTTAAGCATTATCCTGTTTTGTGTCCACCACTTTTAGTCTACTTATTTAGGCTTCTTTGTAAGGCTTCTAGGTTCTTAAACAATAAAGAAGAATATTATTTAACTTTTCTGTTTGTGTGATTTTTGGTACAATCCTGTTTTGTGTCCACCATATTTTGCATACTTTATTTGCTTATTTAGTCTTCTTTATGAGTATTAAATGATGTTGGACAGTAAAAACGAATGTTAATTGCCTTTTCTATATTATGGTAGGCTTTTTTGTTTTATCCTGTTTTGTGTTCACCACTTTTTAGTTGCTGCATTTGGCTTGTGGGTGATGGTTGGAGTTTATTTTACAGTAAAGAGGGGGAATAATTTTGTTTTATGTATGTTGCTAATGTTTTGGATGCTATCCTGTTTTGTGACCATCTCTTTTTTTTTCTCTGAAACTGTCTTTCTTTGTAAATTGATTAGATGTTTGTGAAGTTTGTTGAAATTTGTTGTTTTAGTCTTTATTAAATTTGTATTTTTTGTATTTTTTGTACTTTTAATTTTTATATTGGTGGCCATTAAACATATATATATATATATATATTTTTTTTTTTTTTCTACTTCTTATACTATACCTTGATTGAAGTGTTGTTCTTGTCCGAATGACAGAGGGTCCCCTCCTGCCAATCTTAATCCGACGGTCTTCTTGTAGTGTCTGTTTGAAAAAGAAAGTTAAATGTTTAATTGCATATTTCTTCTTTTTGATTTAGCAAAGCATGGTCTTTTTCAGCATGTAATGTATTTTTCTATCTTACCTCTTCTTCTTTCTTTGTGTTCTTTAAAAGGGATTCTTGTTCACAGTGCACGGTGCAAATTCTTGAGTGACTCTGTTGATGCAGAGTCTGTTTGAACAGTGATAAAAAATGCCAAAGATTCAGCTCCAGGTTACATATGTATTAGTGTCATATTATTTTTTGCTATGAGTTGCAGTAAATTAATGTCATTTGTTTCTTGTAGGGCCTATACACATAAATGTGCGTGTGACATGTCACTATATATGAATCACATTTTCATAGTTAAAATTGTTTTTTTTTTCATGTCATTTAAATATACTTGTTAAATTAGTTTGGGTTAAGATTAGTTTGTTGTAGGGGCTATACACATAAATGTGCGTGTCACATGTCACTATACAAGAATCACATTTTCATAGTTAAAGTTTTTTTTTTTTGTCCTGTCTTGATAATAAAATGTAATATATTATAGCTTACCTCTCAGTTGTAATTTGCACAGTGTAAAGTAGGAAATTAGGAAATAATTCTCTTCTCAAGTAACAGCAGCAGTTAACTATCCAGTCACTCCGTTCATCACGTGAGTAGAAATGTAGAATTTTCTGGAAAGTAGGCAGTATTTATAAACTTTCAGGTGCCTCAGACCGTTAGAACGCAATACGCATGCGCTATTTGCGTTCCAGCTTACAATTTGCATTCCATCCGCCATTTTATGCGTAGTAGTTTTCAAAATGGTGGTTAATATCAGTGTGGTACCTGCCGCATAGTATGTGTTTCAGTTTTGCGAGTCACTTTAGTATTGTTGCATCTGTAGCCTCGTTTTCGTTTTGTTCGGCGACCATTTTTTCTCTCGCTTAGGTGATTTTCGGCCCTTTAAACTCATTTATTTTATTTAAATGGACGTGTTAATTAACTTTTCGAGGTGCCGGATGCCCCCCCTTGCTGTAAGTAAGCTTTTTATGTGTTCGTTGTGTTTATTTATTGTGTTTCTGATGTTTTCATGTGCACCGTTTTGGGACAGTTTTTGCGCGTTGGGAAAGGGTCGTTTCGCGACCGTATTTTATTGCGAGGGATGCAGTTGTTTTTTTTATAAGTCGTGCATGTAGGACGCAGTTGGTGTTTTTTCTAAGTCATAAGTGTGTATGTTAACCGCGTGTGAGGCGCCTTTGAGTTTTTTTTCTAAGTCGTGCATGTGTGTGTGTGTTAACCGCGTCTGAATCGCCTTTGAGGCTACACCTCCGCAAATGCGGCCCCTCGCTTTGCGAGGGTCCACATTTGCGGACAAACACAGCCGACGTTGGATCCTCCACCACCGCAAATGCGGGCTCGCAAGGGCCGCAGTTGCGGGCTGCAATCGCGGACCTCGTAAGGCAAGGGCCACGGTTGCGGCCAGGCAAGGAGCGCCAAAGGTGCTCACTGTGCCTGTGGAGATGAGCGCCATAAGCGATCATCCCTACGAACCCGTACAACATAGGCAGGGAGCACCGAGCTTGGGGAGATGAGCTCCATAGGAGGTCATCCCTATGACCCCTCTTAACCTAAGCAATCTACTTACGACCTCCCACACTACAGATCAACAGAAAGCTCAATTATACAATTCACAGTGCGAGACCCGTGGCACTTTGAAAAATGTGTCTGCAAAAATTACGGACCTTTACACTACAAAAAAAAAACAAGGTCCAAAAAATATGAAGTTAACGGCCGAACCGCGCCCATCCCAAAACACGAAAAACACACAAAAAAGTCATACAAAAAACATCACACACAGCACGGGGAGACAGCCAGGACATCTGGTAGTGAGGTTGCATGTGGATTAAAGTCACTCAAAAATCGCCTAAGCGAGAAAACAATTGGCGGTCGAAAAAAACCTAATACGAGGCTACACGACCAATAACGAAACAGCAAAAGAGCAAGCTACAGAAAGAAGCTTGCTATCTGTTCCTGATTGCAGTCAGAAGACTGTTGTGTACCAAAGATTGCTTGCAGAGAAAGCTGTGTCGCAGAGGAAAAGCTGTGTCCCAGAGGAAAAGCTGTGTCCCAGAGAAAAAGCTGTGTCCCAGAGTGAGCTGTGTCCCAGAGGAAAAGCTGTGTCCCAGAGGAAAAGCTGTGTCACAGAGTAAAAGCAGTGCCCCAGAGTAAAAGCGGTGCCCCACAGGAAGCTGTGTCCCAGAGTCAAGGATTATATTTTTCCTTACAGGAGTCTGTCTAAAGTAACCCCAGGGAGAAGGCAGCAGTATAACTGTGAATTGACAGAGTATCTCAAAAGACTGTTTAAGGATCCCTGGAGGTTGGAGTATTTCTGAGAGTTGGGTAGGCCGAATGCTCCCCTTTTCTACTGAGGAACATATATACAAGAGGACTGTGTGTTTTTGTTATACCTTTGGCTGATGTAAGCCATAATGTGGTGTACTTTTGAGACTTTTAATAAAAAGATTAAAATAATACATTCACTTCTTGCTGTTAATCTAGAGGGTAGCACGTCAAACTACCACAACTGGTGTCAGGAGTTTTCAATCCTGGTCCCTGTACCAAAGGACAACCAACGTGTCAAAATGGATGAGGCAGTAAAAGCCCTAATTCTGTCTACAGCGGCACAGCAGGAAATGAACAGACAAGCGGAAGTGGACAGAGTCCACCTGAGAGACATTTTAAAAGCACAGAAAGTGCAGCTGCAGCAATTGAGATCTGCAGAGAACATTCAAAATCAAGCGGGATTATGAATCCAAACCGCTTCCTAAAGTTGACCAGTAAGGATGATGTAGAAACATACTTCCTGAATTTTGAAAAGATTGCCACTAGTGAAGGTTGTCCTAAAGAGCACTGGGCCACAGTCCTGTGTTCCTATCTGTGTGGAGAAGCACAGAAAGCATATGTGGTTTTGCCTGAAGAAAAGGCAACACATTATTGTACCCTGAAGGAAGAGATCCTTAACCGAATCAGAGTGAAAAGAGTACAGAGATTGCACTCCTGGGATTTTTTGCATGAACCTGCTTATCCAAGGGGCATGCTTGTCTACCCAAGTCTAAAAAGCAGTTCCCTGTTAAGGGAAGGCAAACCGAGCCTGATGCAGGAGGAAATCAGGAGTTAGAGGCCTGGTGAATGGCAGAGAGAGTGCAAAAAGCCACCAAGAGAGCATCAAAAAAGACGACGAGAGAGGCGGCGAGAGAGGCGGTGAGAGAGACCGCAGAGATGGCTAGAGAGACCGCAGAGACGGCGAGAGAGACCGCAGAGACGGTGAGAGAGACAGCAGAGACTGCTGAAATGGCAAAAGAAACCACTGAGACTGCAGGTACGGCAAAAGAGACTGCTGGTACGTCAAAAGAGACTGCTGGTATGGCAAAAGAGACTGCTGCTACAGCCAAAGAGACTGCAGAGAGAGCACATGAGACTGCAGACAGCACCAAAGAGACTGCAGAGAGAGCACATGAGACTGCAGACAGCACCAAAGAGACTGCTGAGAGAGCAAGTGAGTCTGCTGAGAAAGCAAAAGAGGCTACTGGTGCAGATAAAGAAGTTTGGCTCCTGAAGCAAGATGATCTAAAAGTGACTAATGTGAAGCATACTGATCAAGTCACTGGAAAAGTTTTGAACCCGAAGCAAGGCAGAAACCTTATGGGCAAAAGCAATGAAGAGACCTCGATAAGAAACCTGGACAGAAACAAACACCTGGCTCCTGGTTTCTTTTTGGTGATTACAATAAATGTATCCTTCTGGATTGCTAACTCGTCATGGTAAAGGGGCTTGTGTACTGTGAGCTATATCATGTAGGGTCACCCAAGATGGGCAGGTCATAGCAAAGACTTTGGAAAAATTGTGGTCCACTGCAGAAAGAACTGGTAACGCACTCCAGCATCTTTGGATAAGCACAACCAGAGACTTAATGATGTGCCTGGCGTGCTGCAACCCATGTGACAGGTATTAAAAGTATACTTGAAGATTAGTGAACAAAATTCAATAGTTTAAAAGAAATAACTGAGCCAACTTTTATGTAGCATCCAGGGTAATCAATTATATTTGTGGAGTTGTTTGGAGTGGAATTGAGAGACTGTTTGGCACCTAAATATATGATTGCTAGAGGCTTGTGTCAACAAGTGTTGTTTATTTTTCCATCAGTACTTCAAGGTTTAAATAAATATTATTCTTACTTGGAATACAATTTAATCGAAAAATCGGTAGTATATAGTTTATAGTGTATAGATATATACATATAACTAAGGAAAGAAGATGGTGTCATTACAGTACGATGAAGACACATCATTGCATTTTAAGGATAAAGCCTGACTGCTGTTGGGATCATGGTACAGCAATTTGGAGTTTTGGTTCCACTATATATACCCTGCATGCACATTATTCATTATACTGAAAGGCTGATCCTGACAAAGTGTTTTATTTAGAACATAATGTAGCAGAAATGTTCAAATCAAAGTTGTTTAAACAAATTATGTGTTTTCTTCTTCCTGGGCACCTAAAAGGGTGTTAATCACAACTACATGTCAAGAAGCACAAATACCTGCACATATTCTCTGTCATGGAGATTTTGGATCTACCCCTCTTTGCCTGCACATTTCTTTTGCAGCCCTGACACTTGCAGTTACAGGTCATATGCCAGAGGTCGCTGTGAGTTTTCGGGCACCTTCAAGTTCCAGGGAAGGTAAATAACTATTCTCCGATCCGACGTGGCGCAACTCGACGCCGTTAAAGCGATAGCGAGGCCATCGATATGTTCGTCGCGGGAACTCGGACCCCCAGGGGCTCGGGCGCACCTCTCATAGTTCAAGGCGTCTTCTGTCGACACACCGTATGTGCTAAAATCGGCAGCGCCACCTGTCGGCCGGCGGCGGGACTTCAGCTGTCAGATTTTGCGATGGTGAAGAGGGAAAGGACAAGCACTTGACAAATGCAGTACTTAGAAAAAAAAATTACGAGACATGGGAGTTTGAAAAAAAAAATATGAGATACAAAAAATACGAGGTTAACGGCCAAAGCGCAAAAATCCCCTAAAAATAAATAAAAAATACAACAAAAAGATCACACACAGCACGGGGGAACAGCCAGGTTTTCTTGGAGTGAGGTGGAACGTGAATTTAAGGCGATTTGGATGAGTTTCGCCACTCGAAAATCGCCTAAGCAAGAAAAAAAATGGCTGCCCAAAAAAATTAAAACGAGGCTACACGACCCTGGACTGCGCAAAACACTGCCAAATGTGTAGCAACAGTAACAGTAGTAACACAGGAACGTACAAACTACAAAATACACTTACAAAGGACGGCAAATGGTCGCGAGCCACGTAACACATTAACAACATTACGAATCTACAATAGGGCTTTACACAACTACACCAACGGTTTGCCCTCGCGCACGCAGACTATTTCTAATGCACAGTTGGCAAATTCATTACACTTTATCATTAGGGCACCAACACTCAAATTGTACATTGTATGCTGCGGGAAACTGCAAACAGATTGTTAGCTCTTCAGGATATTGATTGCTGCATATATTAATTACATATAGGTAAATTATATTATTTTTATTCAAGAACGAATTCATTCATTTTTAGTTAACTAAATATAAATAAATATATATCTCTCTTTCTGATGAGTGACAAAGGTGCTCAGAGGAGCAAAAACACAGAAGGGGAGAGGCTCAGCGCGAGAGCCAAAGGCGATCAGTGCAAGGCTCGAAATGAGCACCGAAGGTCCTCAGAGTACAAAAACCTTCATATTGTGTGTCAAACAGCATTCCATTGGCTTCAAATTTTATTGCCCCATCATTTCTGACGGGCAAGTCGCTCGTTATAAGATAACAAACAATACGCAGAGACTGATCTACTTAGCTTGAAAAGAGATATTTTTTTAGATGAGAGATATTTTTTGAAAACTTTTAAAGAATCAACATGCAAGCTGCTAATTGAAATACTTACTTTCCATGTACAATAATATGAAAAGGCACACATATTTCCTTTATTTTATTCCTGCCACTGAGGTAAAACTAATTAAAGAGCAGTATCTGCTCAGACACAGATGGTATAATTATGCACAGGTACATTTAGAGACAACTATAAAATAAATTAATAGTTAATATGTTTTGTTTACTATTTAATTTAAATTTTAGAATCTTGAATTCATAAAACTTATATAGAAATAACAGTAGATACCTCAGGTGCAGGCTGTGCAATGCACCAGGGCCCTCCTATGGGGGGCCCTGAGTGAACTAATTTTGTTTTTTATTTTTTGTTTGCACAAACTGTCTTGCAAAATGATGACTTCAATCTACACTTACAGTATCTTCCTATTCTTGGCATGAAAATGATGAGCAATCAGATATTTTTTCTTCTCCCCTATCACCTGTTGCAGCTCATGTAAATGAGTTAAACTGTAAAGGTTTAAGATATTTAAATATTAAGCTCCTTCTGGAAAAAATTAAAGCCTAAACATACATGTAATGATGGCTCCTTATGGATTGGTTTTATCAATTGGATATGCCTAGTCTAGGAGCAATTTTCCTTCTTAACTATGCACTTAGCCAAAAAAGTTTACAAACATATATATAATTTTCATTCTGCTGTGATCCTTTAATAGGAGACTCAGAGGTCCTCAAAGTACGATCTGTTACCATCTTCTTCTCAATTGTTATAGACTGTCTGTACTTCAATAATACATTTCCTATTTTTTCCATTTGCAATTAGAATATCTAAAGAAACCAAATGAACATTTTCTGGTTGCAGCAAGGAATTTTCCAGGGTATTTGTAGTTTTTGGTCCTAACAGAACCTGGCGTGTAATGGATGTTCAACAGAGCGATTAACTGGGTGATTAACAAAACCCTTATAATACAGTGAATTATGCATACATTTTAAAAATTTAAAATATTTTCTTCCCTTGCTTTTAGTGCTTGTGATGTAATGATGAAGTGCAATATTGATAAATTCCATCTAATATCTGTCCAATTTTCCCATTTAATTTGACCACAATGAAATGGCAGAGTATTCAGATCCTATAGATATCTTCACATCTTGGTCATTATTCTGCTGGCTGTTTGAAGTCTAGAGTCTGCTCCCAATTTGTACTATTTTATGTTCATCTTTCCCAGCGAACCTCAAAGTAGACACAATGAATAAAGAACCATTATTTCCTGCATTGTGTTTCTATATTAGATCTTGCACATAATCTCCTGCCTCAGACAATGTTAGGTTTTGCTGATATCAGAGGTTGTGACAGTTTGCCGCCCTCAGTACATACACAATAACTGTGCTAGGCCGCGACAGTGTCATTATGAGCAGTGAATGTGAAATGTTATCATCCTCCTTGTATAAATCACAAAAAGCTTGACCAGGGGAATAATCCTTTTTTCTATTGGACAAATAAATAGTTTTTTTTACTGTTGTGAGACACTATAAATACATTTGCTGTATTTGTGACAATTTGGACAGAAACAGCAAGCTGCCTATATTACTACTTTATCATTCAATGATATAAAATATCAGTTGTACAACAAATGTATCCTACAGGATGAATTCACTTTCTTATGAAACTAACTTTATTATATAATGTAGAAAGTTAATGTCAAAATCTGCTTTTTGGGGACTGTCAAAATATTGGACATCAAGATATTGAAATAATCAGTATAATATATTTGAGTATAACGTCGAATTATAGACAAATATAGCTTTCAAATAAATTGTGTTTATTAATAATAACACAATTAAATGATAATATAACAATGGGAATCTGAAAAATGTCATTCAAAGGTGTCAGGACCAAATTAAATTGAAAACAATATTAATATGATTCAACTTTATGAATTATAAAAATAAACCTGTGCTTTCAAGAGCCGGTCTTGAGAGTCTATGGCCACCTTCCTCTTTAACTTGAATAGGGAGAGTCTTAAATAGTCAGTTCTTATCTAAGGGTTCTCCGAATTCCATATACCTTGGGAAACACAATAAATAATTTTCCTAGTCACTACAATTTTTTTAATGATTTTTAGTTACAATGGCTATGATAACACAGCTGTGCCTAGAAAGGTTATAAAATATTTCAGTATAATTTTATTTAAATAGGTGATATTTGAGTTCAAGGTATAAAATCCCTGTCTCGTCATTGTTTTAAGTCAAAACTGATCTAAGCCAGACTGAAGTTGCAAATACTCAAATATTTATGTTTATCAACCATTTTTCATTCTGATCTAAGCCCACCTGGGTAAATAGGACAGTTTCATAAAGATTAAGTGAAACTCATGAGATAGTATTACAATTCCAGCTCAAATTCTAAGAATGGAAATATATACATTTCCTCTCTGTGGAAGAGCAATGTCATCTTTATTTTCATTTTGTTGCTTCCCATGGCAGACTTACAGATTCAGACCCCCACCTTGACAGTGTTATTGTTCACATTATTTTATCAACCCTGCTGCATCTGATCCTGCCAGAGGAAACAGGATAATTCTTTCAGAAGGTGCTGATAAGCCATTATAATGAGACTATCTGGCACCTAGGGGGTTGGGGAGACAGAAAGTGTCAAACTCCCTTGGGCAAATCTTGTCCCATATGGTGATCATTATGCTATACCAAAGGTTGTATATTCTGATTTGCAATTGTTCTTTGAGGTTTTGCTCATGGAAATTATATAAAAAGAGGTAAATTGACCATTAAAGTTTGAATGTACATAACTATAGTTTACTTTCATTCTTGAGGGAAGGCTTTATTTATTCTATTGAGAGGAATCAGATGCTGGTATCCTGATACTTCTACTAGATACCATCTTAAAGGGACCTACACCTGCTCCTATGTTCATGTATCCTGATCCTGTGTTCCTGACATGGAGAAACAAGCTGGGCACTGCAATTTTTAGCCCATCAGTTCCCAATGATGGTCATATCAGCTGGAAACAGGACGATTTTGGGGTGGACCTAGTCCCCTCACCTCAGTGTTTTGACAATTTAAGTTTGTGATGTAATTTCACGCTCATGTTGTAATGGGATTAACTCCCACACCCCCATATTGGCCAATGATATACTTCAGAGATAACTGGTTATGGGCAGGTATCTTAATCATGTTTGTTGGTTTAACCAAAGTTGCATTGTTTTGTTTACCTATAAATGTTAAACAAAAGAGTCAGAGGCACTCAATCTAAGAATGAACAATAACTAAGTAGGCTTGCTTTTTAGGTCTGGTTACCTACTCAGAGAACAGCCTTGTTTAGCTCACGTGTGCCTTTCACAGGAAGAAGTATCCTGTAGAATATCAGTCTGAGCACTGTGGGCTTCGCCAGTGTGGAGTAACTGTAGTTCCTAAGGCACAGTGAGCAAGGAGTCTACGTCTGATTTTGTTGTTATGTCTATAAATATTTGAACTTTTCCTGATAAAGACACACTCTTCTAGTGAACATAACCACAGTGTTCTAACTTTAATTTAGTGATTAAAAACTATGTTTGTTTTTTTAACCCCTGTTCTGTATCCTGATGGTTCCGGTATAGAAGCATGTCACAGAGAAGCCACGGTCCAAGTGAGTATACCTTTAGCCAAGGCAAAAGGATTATGGAGATGAGTTGGTCCATCTTCCCTGGGTTGTGACAGTTAATGATGTTAAATATCTGGCAACTCATAATAATTTCAGTATACAGTGTTTGAAATGTAAAAAGACACTAAAACACACAGAGAAAATGTAGGTAGTGTAGGGTATAGATTATATAGC
Organism: Discoglossus pictus; assembly: GCA_027410445.1. Lineage (NCBI taxonomy): Eukaryota > Metazoa > Chordata > Amphibia > Anura > Alytidae > Discoglossus > Discoglossus pictus. The sequence goes on along the minus strand of CM050173.1, from coordinate 96,317,755 downwards.
ACATACATTTAGATATGTTATATATGATACCTTGCAATAGCAGTTTATATGATAACCTTGTTATGCTTCACTGGAAGATTGTGAGGGATGTAGAATATTTGTTGTACTTGACAATTCTGATGTTAGTGAAAAGAAAAGAATGAGGTATATGGACAGAAATAAAATTGTGTGTCTATATATGACTAATAAAGAAAAGCAGAAAAATTGCCCATCAAAAGTGACTGTATAATTTTTTATTTTTCTCTTCCTCTCCCCCACTCCCTCCCTTGTTTCTCTCCCCCTTCCTTGTGTCTTTCCCCCTTTCCTCCCCTGTATCTCTTCCCCCTTCCTTCCCCAGTGTCTCTCTCTCCTTCCCTCACCTGTGTCTCTTTCTCCCTCTCACCTCCCCTCTGTCTCTTTCTCCCCCTCCCATGTGTCTTTTTCCCACCTCTCCTGTGTCTCTTCCCCTCTCCCCTTTGTATATTCCCCACCCTCCCCTGTGTCTCTTCCCCTCCTCTGTGTCTCTTCCCCTACTCCCCCCGCCCTGTGTCTCTTTCCCCTATGTATCTTCATCCCCTCTCCCCTGCCATGTGTCTCTTCTTCCCACTCCCCTCCCCTATGTCTCTTCCCCTTCTCCCCTCCCCTGTGTCTCTTCACCCTCTCCCCTCCACTGTATCTCTTCAATCTCCCCTCACTTGTGTCTCTTCCCCCCTCCCCTGTGTCTCTTTCCCCTATGTATCTTCATCCCCTCTCCCCTGCCATGTGTCTCTTCTTCCCACTCCCCTCCCCTATGTCTCTTCCCCTTCTCCCCTCCCCTGTGTCTCTTCACCCTCTCCCCTCCACTGTATCTCTTCAATCTCCCCTCACTTGTGTCTCTTCCCCCCTCCCCTGTGTCTCTCCCCCCTCTCCCCTGTGTCTCTTCCCCACTGCTTCCCTCTTCTATGTCTCTAACCCCCTCCCCTGTGTCTTCTCCCTCTCCTCCCCTGTGTCTTCCTCCCCCTTCCCCCTCTCTCCTGTGTCTTCCACCCCATCTCCCTTGTCTCTTCCTCCCCCTCCCCTGTGTCTCTTCCCTCCCTCTTCCCCATGTCTCTTCCCTCCACCTCTCCCCTCCCCTGTGTCTTCACCCTCTCCTCTCCTGCATCTCTTCCCCTCTCCTCTGTGTCTCCCCCTCCCCTTCCCTGTGTTTCCCCCCTCTCCCATCTCCCAAGATTTCCTCCCCCTCGCCCCTGTAACACAGGGGGAAAGAGACAAGGGGAGTGAGGAGGGGGAAAAGACACACAGGGGAGGGAGGGGGGGGAGGAGACACAGGGTAGGGAGATGGGTAAGAGACAAAAAGGAGGGAGAGGGGGGAAGAGACACAGGGGAGGGAGGGGGAAGAGACACAGGGTAGGGAGATGGGTAAGAGACAAAGAGGAGGGAGAGGGGGCAAGAGACACAGGGGAGAGAGAGGGGAGAAAGAGACACAGGGGAGGGAGGGGAAGTAACAGGGGAGAGAGAGGGGAGAAAGAGACACAGGGGAGGGAGAAGAGAGGAAGAGACACAGGGGAGGGAGAGGGTGGGAAAGAGACACAGGGGAGTGGGGAGAGACACATGTAATATTATACTGTCATTTATGACGGATAAACGACTAGTTTAAAATAATTAGCAATTTACATTGTTAAAGATAAAGAGACTTGGAAATATATTTTTCTCTTTAGTGCCGCTGAAAGAGAATATTTACAAAAACACCCCGGGGCGGGGTGAGGTCTAATAAAACGAACTGCTCTTAGTGGCTTGCCACTATCAGAAAATGATCAGTATTATATACATATTAGTAAATTGCCCATCAAAAATGATGGTATAATTTAATTATTTTTCTCTATCTCCCTCCCCCCCTCTCCCTCCCTTGTTTCTCACCCCCTTCCTTGTGTCTCTTCCTCTTCCCTCCCCTGTGTCTCTTCCCCCTTCCCTTCCCTGTGTCTCTTCCACCTTCCTTCCCATGTGCCCCTCCCACCTTTCCTCCCCTGTGTCTCTTTCTCCCTCTCCCATGTGTCTTTCTCCCACCTCCCCTACCCTGTGTCTCTTCCCCCTCCACTGTTTCTTTTCCCCATTCTCCTCTGTGTCTCTTCCCCTCCCCTGTGTCTCTCCCCCCTCGCCCCTGTGTCTCTTCCCCACTGCTTCCCTCTTCTATGTCTCTAACCCCCTCCCCTGTGTCTTCTCCCTCTCCTCCCCTGTGTCTTCCTCCCCCTTCCCCCTCTCTCCTGTGTCTTCCACCCCATCTCCCTTGTCTCTTCCTCCCCCTCCCCTGTGTCTCTTCCCTCCCTCTTCCCCATGTCTCTTCCCTCCACCTCTCCCCTCCCCTGTGTCTTCACCCTCTCCTCTCCTGCATCTCTTCCCCTCTCCTCTGTGTCTCCCCCCTCCCCTTCCCTGTGTTTCCCCCCTCTCCCATCTCCCAAGATTTCCTCCCCCTCGCCCCTGTAACACAGGGGGAAAGAGACAAGGGGAGTGAGGAGGGGGAAAAGACACACAGGGGAGGGAGGGGGGGGAGGAGACACAGGGTAGGGAGATGGGTAAGAGACAAAAAGGAGGGAGAGGGGGGAAGAGACACAGAGGAGGGAGGGGGGAAGAGACACAGGGTAGGGAGATGGGTAAGAGACAAAGAGGAGGGAGAGGGGGCAAGAGACACAGGGGAGAGAGAGGGGAGAAAGAGACACAGGGGAGGGAGGGGAAGTAACAGGGGAGAGAGAGGGGAGAAAGAGACACAGGGGAGGGAGAAGAGAGGAAGAGACACAGGGGAGGGAGAGGGTGGGAAAGAGACACAGGGGAGTGGGGAGAGACACATGTAATATTATACTGTCATTTATGACGGATAAACGACTAGTTTAAAATAATTAGCAATTTACATTGTTAAAGATAAAGAGACTTGGAAATATATTTTTCTCTTTAGTGCCGCTGAAAGAGAATATTTACAAAAACACCCCGGGGCGGGGTGAGGTCTAATAAAAAGAACTGCTCTTAGTGGCTTGCCACTATCAGAAAATGATCAGTATTATATACATATTAGTAAATTGCCCATCAAAAATGACGGTATAATTTAATTATTTTTCTCTATCTCCCTCCCCCCTCTCCCTCCCTTGTTTCTCACCCCCTTCCTTGTGTCTCTTCCTCTTCCCTCCCCTGTGTCTCTCCCCCCTTCCCTTCCCTGTGTCTCTTTCACCTTCCTTCCCATGTGCCCCTCCCACCTTTCCTCCCCTGTGTCTCTTTCTCCCTCTCCCATGTGTCTTTCTCCCACCTCCCCTACCCTGTGTCTCTTCCCCCTCCCCTGTTTCTTTTCCCCATTCTCCTCTGTGTCTCTTCCCCTCCCCTGTGTCACTTCCCCCCTCCCCCGTGTCTCTTCCCCCACTCCCCCTCCCTGTGTCTCTTCCCCCTGTGTCTCTTCACATCCTCTTACCTCCCCTGTGTCTCTTCTCCCCTACCCTGTGTCTCTCCTCTGTATCTCTTCCCCCACCTCTCACCTCCCGTGTGTCTCTTCCTCAACTCTCCCCTCTTCTGTGTCTCTTCCCCCTCCCCTGTGTCTCCCCCCTCCTCCCCTGTGTCTTTACCCCTTCACCCCTCCCCTGTGTCTTCCTCCCCGTCTCCCCTATTTATTCCTCCCCCTCTCCCCTCCCCTGTGTCTTCATCCCCATTCCCCCTCTTCCCTGTATCTTCCACCCCCTCTCCCCAGTGTTTTCCTCCCCCTCCCCTGTGTCTCTTCCCCTATCCCCTCCCCTGAGTCTCTCCCCCCTCCCAGTGTCTCTCCCCCCCTCTCCCCTCCCCTGTGTATCTTCCCCCTCCCCTCCCCTGTTTCTCTTCCCCTCTCCTCTGTGTCTCCCCCTCCCCTTTGTCTTTGCCTCCTCTCCCCTGAGTCTTCCTCCCCTGTGATAGAGGGGGAAAGAGGAGAGAGAGGGGAGAAAGAGACACAGGGGAGTGAGGGGGAAGAGTAACGGGGGAAGGTAGGGGGAAACAGACACAGGGGAGGAAGAGGAGAGGAAGAGACACAGGGGAGGGAGAGGGAGAAAAAGAGACACAGGGGAGGGCGGGAGAGACACATGTAATATATTGTCATTTATGATGGGTAAACAACTAGTTTAAAATAATTAGCACTTTACATTTTACCAGCAACAATTTAGTGACTATAGAAACCCATGTGACTGCTGTGACTTCAAGATCTATGCATAGAAAAGAAAAATGGGACATTCTGAGGAAGTGTATTATCTCATTCTTATTTTGTATCATTTACTTACAATATCACCCATATGTAGTGATGTCCCGAACAGATCACCAGAGATATTTGCATGTTTGTGTTCATAACGAACGGCGAACACATGCGCTTTTCGGTCCGCCCCCTATTCTTTATCATTGAGGAAACTTTGATCCTGCACCTTACAGTCAGCAGACACATTCCAGCCAATCAGCAGCATACACTCCCTTCCAGGGCCTTCCATCTGAAGGACAGCCTCTATTTTAGAATCATTCTGAAGCTACATTTGTTGAGAGAGGACATATATTCTACCTGCTGCTAATTTAATAGGGAAATAGATAGCCAGGCTTAGTATTTAGCTTTCACTACACACCTGAAGGACTAATTTGATATCTATAATACTCAAAAAAATGATCTTTGTTTATTTTTTAGGCCTAGGTGTTATTACTTAAGTGCGTACCAAAATATTGTCCTGTGGATTCTATTTAGGAATCCTTGAACAACCAACCAAGGTTGTACAGAAACACCTTTTATGCAGCCTTTATTTTAATTATTATTGCCACATACTAATTTTAAAAAATTCAATCTTTATTTGTACATTTAAAATGTTGTTAAAAATGCAACGATTAAAAAAATCATGTTAAACCCAAGGTGTTTAATCCTTTGGGTTTTTTGACGTCCAGCAAATTATTAGAGGTTTATTAAAGTTTTATTTTTGTTATTATTATGTTCTTTGCTTTGATCACAGCTTTTTTATTTAATTACTTTATTATGCTCAAGTCAATAAAAGATTTGGTTTTTAAATTCAATTGTATTTGTGTAATTTTGGTTATGTTTCCTTAGTCAAATCTTTATCAGGTACCCTGGATTTTAATTTACATAAGATTACATTATTTACATAAGATTAAGATAAGGTTTTATAATCCTTTTGTCTGTTGTATAGTTTTGTTTATTCATACAGCACTTCCCTGGAGTATATGTTTTAAGTTCCTTTGCATTTCTTTTGTGTTAATCTTTTATCCTGTTGATTTATGTTAATTCAGAATTATATTACTTAAAGTGCAATATAATTCAAGTTGTGTTATTCAAAAATTCTTATCTTAAAGTGCTTGTGCTATTTGACTTAGTGCTTATTTCCTCTTATATTACCCTTTTACCTCGTGACTGTTAGTCTATCACAGTCACTACTTTACCTTATTCATTTATAGTGCTAATGCTGTGCTATTTTTTAAAAATGTATACACTCCTGATTATGCTGTTTCTTAAACTATATATTACCTTAATGCTTCTGTCTATTGTTTTTTAGAAGGAGGTTATGTCCTCCTTTTTCTTCCGTTTTTTTGCTTTAATTACTCCTTTTTCCTTTTTCTTTCTTTTCTATTTCCTTATTCTTGTATATTACTCTATTGTAACTATATTGAGACTTTGTGGTGAAGGAATTGGCTTTCTATCTTTCTTTTAAGTTAGTAGTGGACCTGGAGCTTTAGAGCTGTATCTATCATGCTCCACGCTATATTGGCGTGGTCTGCGCTGTGATCGCGCTTACTGATGACGTCACAATCTCCCGACGCACGTTTCGTGAGGCTCTATCAGTCTCTCACTCATCAGGGGCACAGTGCTGCCTCCTCTGTGGAGCTATTTATAGTTTCTATGGCAATTAGTTAACTCTTTGTGTTCCGTAGTTTCTATGGCAGTTAGTTAACTCTTTGTGTTCCTGAATGTTTTTGTGCATGCTTTATTTTCATATGTTGCTTTTGACTTTCTTTTTTACTATATTATCTTTATATTATTTAAATAAGTATAATGATTTTAAATAAGGAAGTTACTTTCAAAGTAATACTTTTAACTTGCTAGCATTAGTATGCCTTTGTATTATTTTAACTTTGCTAAACATATTATTTGATTTTAAATTATAATTATTTTGCATACCATGTTAATTTATTTTTTATCTAATCCGGATACTTATTTTTGTTTTTTATTTTGCTATATATATGTGTATATGTTATTTATTTACTTATTTATTTATATGTATTTATTTTATTTATGTTTTATATTTATTATTATTATATTAATGACTTTTTTAGATAAAGATGGTATTCTAATTACTTCTTTTAAGTTTTATTATCTTTGATCAAAAGTTGTTGTTTTCAAAAAAAGAAAAAAAAAAAAAAAATTGGGTATTTTGTTTTATTTAGTAATTCTTTCAAATGAATACTATATATATAGATTCTTCTGTTAAACTTTTGTATCCTATTCATATATTAGATCTAGGTATTTTTCATAAGAGGTTTTTTTTCAAATGAATGCTGTATATGTAAATTCTTCATTTAAACCCTGTGGTTTTTTAGTATCCAATTGAAATATCCATTTTGCCTCTTGACACAGTAGGTGTTTATCCCAATCTCCTCTTCTTGCTGTTTTTGGTATGTGATCTATACCTATGAATTTCAAGCAGTATGGATTATTGTTGTGATGATGACGTACATGTTTTGCTATTGAGGTATCTTTTAAATTTAAAACATCATTGACATGTTCTAATACACGGCGTCTTAACTGTCTTTTGGTTTTGCCTGTGTATTTTTTATTACATGAGCAAATTATTTGGTAGATAACGCCTTCAGTTAGACAATTTATATTGTGTCTTATCTTATAATTCTTTAATCCTGTTGCATCTTGAAATTCTGTGGTTTTTAATAAAAATGGACATGCTTTACATTTGCCGCATGCTTTACATCCTTTTTGGCCTTCTATTAGCCAGTTCCTCCTATTTTTCTTTTCTTCATAGTGGCTATGTACCAGGAGATCTTTTAGGTTTTTTGCTCTTCTGTATGTAATTGTACTTTGTTCTGTAAGTACTTCATCCAGATCTCTGTCTAATTTCAAGATGTTCCAGTGGTTTTGCAATATAGATCTTATTTGTTGGGATTGACTTGAGAAGTTTGTGATGAATCGTATAGGTTGTTGTTTTTTGTCTCTTTTATTTTCAACCAATAGTTGATTTCTATCCTGTGTTAAGGCCCTATGGTATGCTTTCTTCAACACTTTGTTTGTGTATCCTCTTTGAATGAATCTTTCCTGTAGTTCTTTAGCTTGTATTTTGAATTCTTGTTGACTGCTACAGTTTCTTTTTATACGTAGATACTGGCCTGTTGGTATGGCTTTCTTTGTTGAAATTGGATGGTGACTCTTCCAGTGTAACAACGAGTTTGTTGCTGTTGTTTTTCTATAAGTTCTTGTAGCTAGTTCTTTTTTGGAATTTACATAGATGCTTAAATCAAGGAATGTCACTATTTCTTTATTGAACTCATATGTTAATTTTAAATTTTGTTCATTATTATTCAATTTTTTTATGAACTCTTTGAGTTCTTCTTCAGAGCCTGACCATATGACCAATATATCGTCAATGAATCTTATCCATAGTTCTATTTTTTGTGTATAAGATTCATTGTTTTCTGAGAATACTATATTATTTTCCCAGTGGCCTAAATACAAATTTGCGTAGTTAGGGGCACACGGCGTCCCCATTGCCGTGCCCCTAATCTGTTTATACCATTGTTTGTTGAAGATAAAATAATTGTTATCCAAAACATATTCCAATAGTTTTATGGTAAATATATTTTGATTTTCATAATCCACTCCTTTAGAATCTAGGTATGCTTTCACCGCTTGTAATCCATGTTCATGTTTAATGCTTGTGTAGAGTGATTCTACATCCATTGTTACCAGTAGGGAATTGTTTTGTATTGTTATTCCATCTATTCTCCTCAATGTGTCTTTTGTGTCTTTGACAAATGATGGCAGAGTTGTTACATATTGCTTTAGAATTTCATCTATATATACACTTGGATTTTGGGTTATGCTATTTATCCCTGACACAATGGGTCTTCTGGGGGGATTTGTTAGGCTTTTATGTATTTTTGGTATAGAATAGAATGTGGGTATAGTTGGTCTTCTGTTTATAAGGAATTTATTTTCTATTGTTGTTATTAATTCCATTTCTTTTGCTTCTTCCACTATTCTTTCTAACCTTTTTATACATTCATCTGTTGGATCCTCCTTAAGTTTCAAATAGCATTCTTTATCATCTAGTAATTTTTGAGTTGTTGCTATATAGTCTGTGGTATTTAATACCACTATATTGCCTGCTTTATCTGAAGGCTTTATAATGATATTTTCATTTTTCTGTAATTCTTTTAATGCTTGTTGTTCTTTTCTACTCAAATTATTACTTGATGTATATTTAGGAGTATTTTTATCCAATTCTTTAAGTTCTTTTGTTACTAGTTCTACAAAGATTTCTAGTGGTGGACAGAGTGAGAAGTTTGGTGTAAACTTACTAGGTATATACACTCTCCCTTTTTTCTCTTCGTTTTCTCTTTGTTGTTTTTCAAAGTCTTTTAGGCATTCTTGTTCTCTGTTTGTTAAACCTATTTGACTTAGGTATTTCTGTCTTGTTGAATTGTGATATTTGTGAATTGCCAACTTTCGGGCAAATAAATTAAGATCTTTTACTTGTTCAAACAGTTGAAATCTCGCTGTTGGTGAGAATGTTAGGCCTATACTTAATACTCTTGTTTGTTCTTTATTTAAGGGAGATTTGGATAAATTATATACTTGTAAGTTATCATATTGGTTAGTCTTTATTGTGGTTGTTGAGGATTCCAAACTCTCTTGTCTTTTGGTTCTCTGAGTGGCATTTGATTGTTCTTTCTTTTGGTTCCTATGGATAAAAAACTTCTCTCATTTCTATTGGCATTAGTTCTTTTTTTAGAGGAGGTATCACTTATTTCATTGTCAGAAGGTTCTGTGTCAGTTGCACTACTCTGACGTGAGTATCTTTGTTGTGAATAAATCTTTTTTTGCAATGTTTGGTAAGCTTTACCATTTTCAAAGTCTTTTGGGTCTCTTATGAAGTTTTTCCTTTTTCTCTCTTTTAACTCATCCTTGAATGCATTGATTTCTCTTGTGAGCTTTTCTTGTAACTCTAACTCTAACTTGTAAGCATACCTAGATTCTAAAGGAGTGGATTATGAAAATCAAAATATATTTACCATAAAACTATTGGAATATGTTTTGGATAACAATTATTTTATCTTCACCAAACAATGGTATAAACAGATTAGGGGCACGGCAATGGGGACGCCGTGTGCCCCTAACTACGCAAATTTGTATTTAGGCCACTGGGAAAATAATATAGTATTCTCAGAAAACAATGAATCTTATACACAAAAAATAGAACTATGGATAAGATTCATTGACGATATATTGGTCATATGGTCAGGCTCTGAAGAAGAACTCAAAGAGTTCATAAAAAAATTGAATAATAATGAACAAAATTTAAAATTAACATATGAGTTCAATAAAGAAATAGTGACATTCCTTGATTTAAGCATCTATGTAAATTCCAAAAAAGAACTAGCTACAAGAACTTATAGAAAAACAACAGCAACAAACTCGTTGTTACACTGGAAGAGTCACCATCCAATTTCAACAAAGAAAGCCATACCAACAGGCCAGTATCTACGTATAAAAAGAAACTGTAGCAGTCAACAAGAATTCAAAATACAAGCTAAAGAACTACAGGAAAGATTCATTCAAAGAGGATACACAAAAAAAGTGTTGAAGAAAGCATACCATAGGGCCTTAACACAGGATAGAAATCAACTATTGGTTGAAAATAAAAGAGACAAAAAACAACAACCTATACGATTCATCACAAACTTCTCAAGTCAATCCCAACAAATAAGATCTATATTGCAAAACAACTGGAACATCTTGAAATTAGACAGAGATCTGGATGAAGTACTTACAGAACAAAGTACAATTACATACAGAAGAGCAAAAAACCTAAAAGATCTCCTGGTACATAGCCACTATGAAGAAAAGAAAAATAGGAGGAACTGGCTAATAGAAGGCCAAAAAGGATGTAAAGCATGCGGCAAATGTAAAGCATGTCCATTTTTATTAAAAACCACAGAATTTCAAGATGCAACAGGATTAAAGAATTATAAGATAAGACACAATATAAATTGTCTAACTGAAGGCGTTATCTACCAAATAATTTGCTCATGTAATAAAAAATACACAGGCAAAACCAAAAGACAGTTAAGACGCCGTGTATTAGAACATGTCAATGATGTTTTAAATTTAAAAGATACCTCAATAGCAAAACATGTACGTCATCATCACAACAATAATCCATACTGCTTGAAATTCATAGGTATAGATCACATACCAAAAACAGCAAGAAGAGGAGATTGGGATAAACACCTACTGTGTCAAGAGGCAAAATGGATATTTCAATTGGATACTAAAAAACCACAGGGTTTAAATGAAGAATTTACATATACAGCATTCATTTGAAAAAAAACCTCTTATGAAAAATACCTAGATCTAATATATGAATAGGATACAAAAGTTTAACAGAAGAATCTATATATATAGTATTCATTTGAAAGAATTACTAAATAAAACAAAATACCCAATTTTTTTTTTTTTTTTTGAAAACAACAACTTTTGATCAAAGATAATAAAACTTAAAAGAAGTAATTAGAATACCATCTTTATCTAAAAAAGTCATTAATATAATAATAATAAATATAAAACATAAATAAAATAAATACATATAAATAAATAGGTAAATAAATAACATATACACATATATATAGCAAAATAAAAAACAAAAATAAGTATCCGGATTAGATAAAAAATAAATTAACATGGTATGCAAAATAATTATAATTTAAAATCAAATAATATGTTTAGCAAAGTTAAAATAATACAAAGGCATACTAATGCTAGCAAGTTAAAAGTATTACTTTGAAAGTAATTTCCTTATTTAAAATCATTATACTTATTTAAATAATATAAAGATAATATAGTAAAAAAGAAAGTCAAAAGCAACATATGAAAATAAAGCATGCACAAAAACATTCAGGAACACAAAGAGTTAACTAACTGCCATAGAAACTACGGAACACAAAGAGTTAACTAATTGCCATAGAAACTATAAATAGCTCCACAGAGGAGGCAGCACTGTGCCCCTGATGAGTGAGAGACTGATAGAGCCTCACGAAACGCGCGTCGGGAGATTGTGACGTCATCAGTAAGCGCGATCACAGCGCAGACCACGCCAATATAGCGTGGAGCATGATAGATACAGCTCTAAAGCTCCAGGTCCACTACTAACTTAAAAGAAAGATAGAAAGCCAATTCCTTCACCACAAAGTCTCAATATAGTTACAATAGAGTAATATACAAGAATAAGGAAATAGAAAAGAAAGAAAAAGGAAAAAGGAGTAAAAGCATAATTAAAGCAAAAAAACGGAAAAAAAAGGAGGACATAACCTCCTTCTAAAAAACAATAGACAGAAGCATTAAGGTAATATATAGTTTAAGAAACAGCATAATCAGGAGTGTATACATTTTTAAAAAATAGCACAGCATTAGCACTATAAATGAATAAGGTAAAGTAGTGACTGTGATAGACTAACAGTCACGAGGTAAAAGGGTAATATAAGAGGAAATAAGCACTAAGTCAAATAGCACAAGCACTTTAAGATAAGAATTTTTGAATAACACAACTTGAATTATAATGCACTTTAAGTAATAGAATTCTGAATTAACATAAATCAACAGGATAAAAGATTAACACAAAAGAAATGCAAAGGAACTTAAAACATATACTCCAGGGAAGTGCTGTATGAATAAACAAAACTATACAACAGACAAAAGGATTATAAAACCTTATCTTAATCTTATGTAAATAATGTAATCTTATGTAAATTAAAATCCAGGGTACCTGATAAAGATTTGACTAAGGAAACATAACCAAAATTACACAAATACAATTGAATTTAAAAACCAAATCTTTTATTGACTTGAGCATAATAAAGTAATTAAATAAAAAAGCTGTGATCAAAGCAAAGAACATAATAATAACAAAAATAAAACTTTAATAAACCTCTAATAATTTGCTGGACGTCAAAAAACCCAAAGGATTAAACACCTTGGGCTTAACATGATTTTTTTAATCGTTGCATTTTTAACAACATTTTAAATGTACAAATAAAGATTGAATTTTTTAAAATTAGTATGTGGCAATAATAATTAAAATAAAGGCTGCATAAAAGGTGTTTCTGTACAACCTTGGTTGGTTGTTCAAGGATTCCTAAATAGAATCCACAGGACAATATTTTGGTACGCACTAATTTGATATCTGCAGCAAGGACAGCAACCCAAAAAGCCCCTTGTAGGGCTAGAAAATTATTTATTTTATTTTATTATTTTTTTCTGTGTAATCTAATTGTATATGCCTGCCTGCTAGCGTGTGTGTGAGGCCTATTGCATCTACTCTGCCAAGTTTTGCCAGTGCACAGTGACACTCATATCTGGTGCAACCTTAGTGTACAGTGACATAAAACAACACATTTTTGACTGTAATCGATTGAATATCAGCTGCCTGCCTACAGGCGTGTGTGTGAAGCCTATTGCATCTACTCTGCCAACTTTTGCCAGTGCACAGTGACACTCATATCTGGTGCAACCGTAGTGTACAGTGACATGAAACAACACTTTTTTTTAACTGTAATCGATTGAATATCAGTTGCCTGCCTATAGGCGTGTGTGTGAGGCCTATTGCATCTACTCTGCCAACTTTTGCCAGTGCACAGTGACACTCATATCTGGTGCAACCGTAGTGTACAGTGACATAAAACAACCCTTTTTTGACTGTAATCGATTGAATATCAGTTGCCTGCCTACAGGTGTGTGTGAGGCCTACAGCGCCTACTCTGCCAACTTTTGCCAGTGCACAGTGACACTCATATCTAGTGCAACTGTAGTGTACAGTGACATAAAACAATACTTTTTTGACTGTAATCAATTGAATATCAGTTGCCTGCCTAAAGGCGTGTGTGTGAGGCCTATTGTATCTACTCTGCCAAATTTGCCAGTGCACAGTGATACGTCATATCTGGTGCAACCGTAGTGTACAGTGAAATAAAACAACCCTTTTTTTCTGTAATCGATTGAATATCAGTTGCCTGCCTACAGGCGTGTGTGTGAGGCCTATTGTATCTACTCTGCCAACTTTTGCCAGTGCACAGTGACACTCATATTTGGTGCAACCGTAGTGTACAGTGACATAAAACAACCCTTTTTTTTCTGTAATCAATTGAATATCAGTTGCCTGCCTACAGGCGTGTGTGAGGCCTATTGCATCTACTCTGCCAACTTTTGCCAGTGCACAGTGACACTCATATTTGGTTCAACCGTAGTGTACAGTGACATAAAACAACAATTTTTTGACTGTAATCGATTGAATATCAGTTGCCTGCCTACAGGCGTGTGTGTGAGGCCTATTGCATCTACTCTGCCAACTTTTGCCAGTGCACAGTGACACTCATATCTGGTGCAACTGTAGTGAACAGTGACATAAAACAACCCTTTTTTGACAGTAAGTCATTGAATATCAGTTGCCTGCCTACAGGCGTGTGTGTGAGGCCTATTGCATCCACTCTGCCAAATATTGCCAGTGCACAGTGACACTCATATCTGGTGCAACCGTAGTGTACTGTGACATAAAACGACCCCTTTTTTTTTTAGTAATCGATTGAATATCAGTTGCCTGCCTAAAGGCGTGTGTGTGAGGCCTATTGCATCTACTCTGCCAACTTTTGCCAGTGCACAGTGACACTCATATCTGGTGCAACCTAGTGTACAGTGACATAAAACAACCCTTTTTTGATTGTAATCGATTAAATATCAGTTGCCTGGCCTACAGGCGTGTGTGTGAGGCCTACAGCTTCCGCTCGAAACCTAGACTCACCATCCTCCTCCAGCTTAGCTTCGGGCACCTCTCCAGTTACCACTCGCCCGCCTGCCGCCACCACCAACACTAGCACCACAGACGCTTCACTTGATCCATCAGCAGAGTTATTGACACATCCGTTGGAAGAAATGAGTGATGCACAAACATTAGTGCCAGAGGATGTAGATAACAGTGATATGTCCCAGTCAGGCAGCATTACACACATGGACGTACGGTCTGATGATGATGATGATGTTGTACCCCGGTGCTGCTTCCTTTGTTGAGTTGTCAGATACAAATGAAGCGGTTGATGATGACGATGCGTCCGTGGATGTGACGTGGGTGCCCGCTATAAGAGAAGAAGAACAGGAGGAAAGTTCAGATGGGGAGACAGAGAGGAGGAGGAGACGAGTTGGAAGCAGCGGGAGGTCGTTGAAAGTAGCTAGTGGCACAGTCAGACAGCATGCATCGGCACCCAGGGTCAGCCAGACAGCACACCAGTCAACGCATGCTGTTGCCACCACCAGAATGCCATCATTGCAGAGCTCAGCAGTGTGGCAATTTTTTTGTGTGTCTGCCTCTGACAACAGCGATGCCATTTGCAACCTGTGCTTAAAGAAACGGAGTCATGGGAAGTCCAACACCTAACTAGGTACAACTTCTTTGCGAAGGCACATGATGTCACATTACAAACGCGTATGGGATCAACACATGAGTACAAGCAGCACACAAAGTCAAAGCCGCAATCCTCCTCCTGGTCCAGCATCTTCAGCCACGTCAACCACTGCTGCCCTGCTTGCCCCCTCTCAACCATCCGCCACTCCGTGTCTCGCCCTGAGCAGTCCTTGCTCATCTGCCCACAGTCAGGTGTCTGTCAAGGACATGTTTGAGCATAAGAAGCCAATGTCACAAAGTCACCCCCTTGCCCGGGAACTGACAGCTGGCTTGTCTGAACTCTTAGCCTGCCAGCTTTTACCAAACAAGCTGGTGGAGTCTGAGGCGTTCAGAAAAATTTGTAGCTATTGGGACACCGCAGTGGAAGGTACCCCGCCGAAATTTCTTTGCACAAAAGGCAATCCCCAACCTGTACTCGATTGTGCAAAAGGGAGTAATGGCATCTCTGGCACACAGTGTTGGGGCAAGGGTCCATCTGAGCATGGATACCTGGTCTGCAAAGCATGGTCAGGGCAGGTATATCACCTACACTATGCATTGGGTACACCTGGTGACGGCTGCCAAGCATGGAATACGTGGCTCTGCAGAGGAGTTGGTGACACCGCCACGACTTGCAGGCAGGCCTGCTGCCACCTCCTCTACTCCTCCTACTCCATCCTCTTCCATAACGTCCTCAGCTGAGTCCTCTTCTACTGCTGCTATGTCTTACTCCACATCAACGGCACCCCCCCAGCTCCACAGGTACTATTCCACATCACGGATACGGCAGTGTCACGCCGTCTTGGGGTTGACTTCCCTGAAAGCAAAGTCACAACGGGCCAGCACTCCTGTCCACCCTGAACGCACAGGTGGATCAGTGGCTGACTCCGCACCAACTGGAGATCGGCAAAGTGGTTTGTGACAGCGGAAGAAATTTGTTGGCTGCATTGAATTTGGGCAAGTTGACACATGTGCCGTGCATGGCACATGTGTGTAATCTGATTGTACAACGCTTTGTGCATAAGCACCCAGGCTTACAGGATGTCCTGAAGCAGGCCAGGAAGGTATGTGCCCATTTCAGGCGTTCCTACACGGCCATGGTGCACTTTACAGATATCCAGCGGCGAAACAACATGCCGGTGAGGCGCTTGATTTTAGACTGCCCGACACGTTGGAATTCAACACTCCTAATGTTCGACCGCCTGCTCCAATAAGAAAAGGCCGTTAACAAGTATTTGTATGACCGGGGTGCTAGGACAGCCTCTGTGGAGCTGGGGATTTTTTTGTTACGTTACTA
Organism: Discoglossus pictus; assembly: GCA_027410445.1. Taxonomy (NCBI): domain Eukaryota; kingdom Metazoa; phylum Chordata; class Amphibia; order Anura; family Alytidae; genus Discoglossus; species Discoglossus pictus. The sequence continues at coordinate 96,301,795 of CM050173.1, read as the reverse complement.
AACACTCATGCGCAATGCCTGTAGGCTTATGCATCCTTTTGAGGAGGTGAAAAACCTGGTCAGTCGCACCCAGGGCACCATCAGCGACATCATACCATTTGTTTTCTTCCTGGAGCGTGCCCTGCGAAGAGTGCTGGATCAGCGTGAAGAGGAAGAGTTGTGGTCACCATCACCACCAGAAACAGCCTTATCAGCAACGCTTGCTGGACCTGCGGCAACGCTGGAAGAGGATTGTGAGGAAGAGGAGTCAGAGGAGGAATGTGGCTTTGAGGAGGAGGAGGAAGACCAACCACAACAGGTGATCGTTGTCACCTATCTGGTACCCTTGGTGTTGTACGTGGCTGGGGGGAAGAGAATACCTTCAGTGAGATCACTGAGGACGAGGAACGGGACATGACTAGCTCGGCATCCAACCTTATGCAAATGGGGTCTTTCATGCTGTCGTGCCTGTTGAGGGACCCTCGTATAAAAAAGATGAAGGCGAACGACCTGTACTTGGAGTCCACGCTACTAGACCCCCGGTATAAGCAGAAAGTGCCTGAAATGTTATCGAATTACCACAAGTCGGAAAGGATGCAGCACTTCCAAAAGAAATTAAAAAGTATGCTTTACACAGCGTTTAAGGGTGATGTCACAGCACAACGGCAATCTAACAGTGGAAGAGGTGAACATAATCCTCCTCCTCCCATGACCACGCCGGCAAGGAGAGGACGCTTTACAGATGTGTTGTTGATGGAGGACATGCAGAGCTTTTTAAGTCCTATGCTTCACCACAGCCCTTCGGGGTCCACCCTCAGAGAACGACTCGACAGTCAGGTAAAAGACTACCTCGCCATAACTATAGATATCGACACTATGAGGAGCGATGAACCCCTTGACTACTGGGTGTGCATGCTTGCCCTGTGGCCTGAGCTATCCCAATTTGCCATAGAACTTCTGTCCTGCCCCGCTTCAAGTGTCCTGTCAGAAAGGACCTTCAGTGCAGCAGGAGGTTTTGTCACTGATAAGAGAAGTCGCCTAGGTCAAAAAAGTCTAGATTACCTCACCTTTATTAAGATGAGTGAGGGATGGATCCCGAAGGGACTGACAGTGGGCGATACATTCGATTAAAAAAGGCCTGATACATGAGCTGCCTTGAGCTAGTAATGGTCCACACGCTGCTGTATTTTATCCCTGAATGCAGGATTTTGTGAAAGTTAGCTGGCTATTCCTTCTTATTTTTACTTTTTAGGTTAATAATTTTTCTTATTTTTTACTGTAATTGCAATTTAAGAGATACCTAAAACATTGTAAACAGACAATAGTAAAGAGTATATCTGCAGGAAACACCAAAGTCCTATTAGCTATCATCCCTCCAGCAGTATTAGCTTATTATTTACAATATCTAACCTGGGCAATCACCCTTGGGTTACCCTAGGGCAGGCTTCAGTAAGCAGCCTCTCCTTTCCTGGGATGATTTTGCCGCCGGTTGCTTCTGAAGGGTGTCCAGGGCTCCCCCACTCCGGTCTTTCCCCCAGTGTCGCTTCAACCAGTAACAAATGTTTTATATTTGTAAAGCGACCCAATGATCCCCCTTGATAGAGGTTTATCTTTACAAATTTTGGAGAACCAATTTAAGACCAGTGTCCCCTGTTTCTGGGTCAGGGAGTGTGTGAAATTCCTCAGCCTACAGTAATTGTAATGTTCTGACAGCGGTAGCTCATGCTTGTCCCTCAGTTCCTTATAGGTGAGCATCTAGCCCTTTACTAACCAGTCTCCCAGTCTATCTAGTTTCCTTGACCTCCACCAGTGTTGTGATGTTGTGCTCATGTGTTTCGGGGCCTGAGGGTGGTCAAGAATTGGGGTTATTTGGGTGGATCCAGGGAGGTGTGTTTCTTGGCCCATTTCCAGTATGATAGTGAGTGTCTGATTAGGGGGTTTGGCGAGTTTTTAAGGCTCTGATGCAATTCTGATAGCCAAGCCACCTTGTCCCAGGTTAAGGGCCTTAAAGTGTGGTTCTCTAAATACACACAGGCCGGTTGATGACATATAGAATAAGCTATTGGGAGGAAAGATAGGTGACGTAACAGGTATTAAACTGATAGGAATAAATAGTACAACTTAATACACCACTCCTATCTGGTGGCACATTACATTGCACGTGCAGTGCCCCAAATTCGAAGTAGGAGGTCCGACCAAGCATCTTTTTCCATCTCCCTGTTCCAAAAATCCATGCCATATACACGTCCCCTAATAGTGGACGTAACAGGGATTAAACCGATAGGAATAGTACTACTTAACAGTACACACCTTATAATAACGCAGACAGAGGCAACGCAGAGAGAGGAGTCTGAAGAAGAGGAGTCAGAGGAGGAAGGTGGCTTTGAGGAGGTGGAAGACCAAACACAGCAGGCGTCCCAGGGGGCTTGTTGTCACCTTTCGGGGACCCTTGGTGTCTGGGTGGAGGAAGAGACCTTCAATGACATCAGTGAGGACAAGGAACGGGACATGACTAGCTTGATATCCAACCTTGTGCAAATGGGGAGTTTGCGGTTGTGCAAAGGGACTGTTTGCGGTTGTTTGCAGTGCATTAAATGGGGAGATTGGTATGTTACTGTGAAGCTGGTGTAACCCTTACACTACCTGATCGATACAACATCATACCTGATGTTTTAAAGCATGTTATTCCAAACAATTTATGGCTTAAAACCAGACTCTGCATCAAGTATGTAATTTTCCGTGGGAGTTTTGCCATGGATCCCCCTCCGGCATGCCACAGTCCATGTGTTAGTCCCCTTGAAACAACTTTCCCATCACTATTGTGGCCAGAAAGAGTCCCTGTGGGTTTTGAAATTCGCCTGCCTATTGAAGTCTATGGCGGTTCGCCGATGTTCGTCCGTTCGCAAACATTTGATGAAATTCGCGTCCACGGTTCGCGAACCGAAAATTTGATGTTCGCGACATCACTACCCATATGTATTATTTCCTATTAAATTTACTTCTCAACTGAATGCATAAAACAACCTATGTAGTCAAAACAGCTCATATTGACAGGTTTTGTAATGAGTGTAGATGTAACTGAGATAAAATTCACATTCACCTCACTGTAACTATTTTGGTCAAAATGTTTTTTTTATCTATATTGAGAATTACTTCTGCTCTCTTATATGTTAAATAAATGCTCTCAATTAACAGGACACTAGTGCAGCAAAGTCAGCCCTGGAAGCAAAAGTTTATAAATCTACTTGTTCTTTAAGCAAATGGCTCAAAATTGAACTTGTTTTTCTTTATTAGTTTGGTTAAGTATTGCAGAGTTTACAAGGAAAAGGATTATGGTACTCTATGATGTAATAATTTAATTAATATGCTATAACTATCAGTATAGAGTATAATAGAGTATAGTCAGAAATACAAGAGTTTAATGACACTGTTGCATTATATGATAGAAAAAGTGAGAAATATTGCCTATGAAACTATGGATTAGACTCATATAACTAGATAGGATGAGATCATTACTGCACATTACAGATAACACACTTTGTTACATTTACCTATTTATTCATTTAATCAAATAAAAACATGATGGCTATTCTTGTGTAATTATTATAATATTAACCTATAATTTATTTCTTAAGACCATTTGAAAATTACTGAAGGTGCTGAATGATGCTGAGGGTTTACATAGACCACTTAGTTATTTTTCCTCATGTTGTTTTACAGTTGTAGTGCTCAGTACTATACAGTCTAAGATCATGTCCATATTTGATCTTTTGATTTTTGTGGTTGGGCCATCAGTCCCTCCATTCTCCTTAAATAGTTGTGATTATGCCCTTTCTTTTCAAATTAATGTTGTATGCAATCAGTGTGTCGGGAATTAGCCTATGCTAAATATTATACAGGCAGAGGTTTAAACTAACATTGTGTGTTGATTTTTAATTTATTTATTTGTACATCCTATGTGTAGCTTTAGATAAGATGAGTGGGCTTTCTTCAATCCCCCTCTCTGTCCAATAAATTATGACACAATTGTCTTTGAATTGATTGCAAATATATATTTTCCTGCCCTGTTCTCTGTTTAAATTTAGTGTCATACTTTTATACACAAAGCTGTTCTGGAGTCATACCAGATTTAAAGGGCAATTTTCATCTAGACACAGCTTTAATTAATATTAAAAAAACTTACATAGGGAAGTTTAACAATGTGTCATGGCTGTCCAGGTGAAACCCTCTAGGAGCGAAGTACAAAAGACTGGCAAGTCTGAAGTAATGAGTCAATGGGCACAGGAAAAAGGATGATCAGACAAACCAAAGACCAGGGCCAGCAGAAATCCAATGAGGTCAGTAGCAATATGGGTCTACAGCAAAACACCATACCCATAGGGATCATGAATGGAACAGGAACTGTAACCAAACAGAACAGGAAGACACAGGAGCAACCAGCAGTGCCCTCAGTCACAGGAAGCTGGCACTTACAGGAGGCAGGAGCAACAACAAATAGTCCCAGATGAGGTATTATTACCTAGTAGAAATAACAGGACATAACAACAACCATTCAAAAGAAACTGCATCAAATGCTAGGAGATGTACTTCTGATTGATCTGTCTCTAGAATACACAGCTGTGTTCTCTGAACCACATTCAATTCAATTGAGGTTTTGAGTGATCCAGTAGCCCGTAAGTGAGGTCACAGGGTATTTTACTATTTAATTGGTGTCTTTTTGCGGGCTCCAAATGGCTTCCAAGTTACGGCCTTGAAAAAATGGCGATGGTTAAACTCATAAGTTACATCTTCCCAAAGCCTGTGATCTCTCAAGGCCACAAGACTTCCGATCGATTAAATCGCTAATCACTATTCAATTGCAAAAATCACTCAACACTGCAGCCACAATCAAGCTCAAAAACACCAAATGGCAGCCCAAAGCTTACAGGTTCCAAATAGGACCCACAAAGGGGTTACAGACTAGTTAGTAAAAGCACAAATGACAATTTAAAGACACCAATTCACTTTAAAACATGGGTAAAGCAATGGAAGGCATTACAATTACATGCACAACAACTCCCAAATATCAAATATTGCACAAAAAATTATATTTTCCACATAGGTTGTGATGGTCATGCATATGCCAATGTGAAAACCATGCTGCAACATGCTTAAAGCTATTAAATACACACTACCTCATTAAATTGCAACACAAATAGATGCAAATGGCTGACATATTACCCTTTCACACTCACAGAGGCTCTAATGTGGACCCTAAAAATATAAAGATCTTATATACATATCTCTTGTCACATCTACATCGGGACAACAAATAGTGGCCAAATTAAACCACCACATCACATAGATCAAGTACCAGGGGAACATTTCACATATGGTTGTTCAGTCCGTTACTTGTGTCCAGCTCTCTGTGACCCTATGGACTGCAGCACACCTACTAATGTCTCTGTCTACGCATATCCACAAGGTATGCATGCCAAAGATACTTAAGTGGGTTGCCAGTTCCTTTGCTAGTAGATTGTGATTTGTCTGACCTCTCTGCTTTCATCTGCCCACCTACAGTGGCCCTACATGGTATAGCTCACAGCTTCATTCAGGTACACAAGCCCCTTCACCACCAACACTTTGCAAAGCACATGGGGGCCATACACCACACTAATGTAAATTGATGAATAGCAAAACATAATGGGAGGTCACCAAATGGGAATAGGCATACATCTTGGCACACAGCCAGCAGCAATGGCGACTTTCCAGGATGGGTGTAGCTGAGATTATCTCTGATGGAGGTGATTTGGCTGTTGATCCATGTGCCTCTGCACAGGCTCCATGTGTTTATGCGGCCCTTCCTGATAGGTTAGAGTAGATTAGTATATTGTGGTTTGCAATGTGGTGGTAGTGAAGGGGCTTGTGTACCAGAATGAAGCTGTGAGCTATACTATGTAGTGCCACTGTAGGTTGGCAGGTCGTAGCAGAGAGGTCAGACAAATCACAGTCCACTAGAGAAGGAACTGGAACACAATCCAGTATCACCTGTCATGTTGTTAGCAGGCCTTCAGTGGAATGTTGATATTCCACACTATCACTAATTGGACATTTGTATGTGTATTAACCTTTTATGTTGATTATATATGATATATATTTTTATATGATGTCTAATGCTATTATGACTGATATTATTGTTATATGTATTGATCTATTGCATGATAACTAGGGCTCATAAGTTTACAGATATAGCAATGTGACACATATGTGATGCATGTGGATGTCCCATAACCCCCAACCATTGAAAACACACTGACATGTTTAGAACAGTATAACGAAGCCATATTTCATACACTGAGCACGATCAGAAATGGACAAGACTGTGCATTAATATTGTGAATGTGGTGTGGGCGGATCCGGACAGAGCAAGAGGCTTGGGGGGGAAAGGGGATACCAACAGGGGGAATATCATAGTCTAGAATAAGAATAATGCATAGCACCTACCAGGGTCACATGTGGTCACTACACTACTGCAACCGGAATCTGATGAAAAAAAGGATTATCAGAAATCACTCAATATAATGGAAGAAACCATTAGTGTGCATAGCACTTAGAACTTGTCTAGATCTGCTCAATGAAACAGATGAATCAACCTCTGGTCAGTGTAATCCATTCTAGTGCCACTCATACAGTGTGGTCACAAATATACCAACTCACTATTAGCTAGGTCTCTGGATAATCAGCAATATGAGAAAATACCCATTATTACGGAGAGGATACAAAGGTCAGCAGCCAGATTCACTGTTACTTACATCAGACCCTATGATCTGTTTTCAGACTGCTATTGAGGTCAGAATCACAAGCTTCACTAGTGCATATATTAATGCTGGCTGTCATTAACATGTCATTGGCTGTCATTAACATTGCCATTGTGAGACTCTGCAAGTCTACCGCCATAGCAGTATTAATCTACATTTAAGCTAACAACAATCATGTCTTAGATATCTGGCTATATGATAGATTTAAGATTGTGGGAGCTACATGTTAAGAGGGGGGGGGGGGCTGTCATTGAAGTAATGTCTACCTGTAAGGCACTGGGAAAACCTTACACCTCATACATTTCCTTCACATTGCTTGCAGATGCAGGAGATGCCTTCATATACCTGAATTGTACCTAAAACAAAAAAAGCAAAGAAAAACAAAGACAAAACCTACAAAATAGGGCCTGAAAAATCATAGGGACTGTAGCATCTAGTCTCAACAGCATTCCTCTGTGACCATAAATTGGTGACATGTTCAGGAGAACCCTACATCTTTACAGAAAAAAGGATAATGGACCATGTGATGTGAGGTAGCCATCTGCATACAGAATATCACCATCACATGGGCCATGGTCAAAGACTCTGTAGCCAGGCTAGAATAGGTTAACATTGTGACCAATAGATTGTTACTGAGTAGTGCTGTTGAGAAGGCACAAACATATGCACAGCCCCCATGTCCTCCTCCACCTAGCCAAAGGGCCCACATCCCCCATGGCCAGCCGCCGTCTCCCTAGTGTGTGTGTGTGTGTGGGGGGGGGGGGGGGGGGCAACCCTCCAGGAGCCAGCGGCACCTGCAGTGTTGGTGGAGTAGGCATGGTGGGAGAAGAGATTGGGCCATGCTGTGGGTGGCTGGGGGATGCCTCCGGGGTGGAGGAGGAGAGGCTGGGTTGTTTAATTTATCGTATATGTGCAAAATGCATTCTAGGAATAATTAGGCTTTCTCAAATGCATAAGTGCAATGTATTTGAAATGTTCAGACACACATTTAAAATATTATCTTAGTATCTGTTTTGTAATACAAGTGAATATTGCATTATGTAGAAAAAAATACCCTGTGACTGCACTAGAGTCCAGAAGCTGAATTGAACGTATTTTATAAACACACACAATATTTATAGACATGCCCATTTTCCCCGGCAGTTATTCATTGCTCATGGTGACCTTTACAGTCCTCTACACATTTTCACCCTCTAGGTGAGGGTTTTCAGGCATCAGTGATTATTACTTTTCATTTATTTTTCTCATTACATGTCTTCCACCCTTTGCCTTTGCCAACAGGCATCTTCCTGGCTCCCAATATATCTGTTTGGATGAAAGACATCCTGTGATAGATTTCACTAACAAACTTAACTTTAAATAACTTTATCCAAATACTTTGTGATTGAGCTTTCTTTGAGCCATACTGATATGTTTAAGGGAAAGCTCAAATGTTATGGTGTAGTTTAAAACTATAGCTAATGCCAAATCGTTTATCAGCTGAATAATATTTTAAAATATGCATTTTTAACAGTGCATGTTCAACTTATATTACAAATTCAGTGAGTGCTCGTAAATGCTATTTACTCCCAGGGGATACCTGCATTGTGTTTGGTCATTGTGTTTAGTGTTAACCGCACCAATAGTTATGGGATAAGGGGAGGATCCCCAGTTCTGTCACTACATATAGTTCAGGGACTGATCCTACCCATAGTTTTCTCTTTCCTACATATTTATTATTTAATTAATATTTAATATTTATTCAAGAAGGAGTATTAGATAAAGCCAATTATATGCACTTTTAGCACTTAATCTCTTTCATATCAGCACCATATTTACCAGCGCTACGGAACATGTTGGCACGTTATAAATAAACAATAATAATATTTGTCAAAACCAGGCACCTTATTATAATTCAAAATTAATTTGAGCACTTAGCACTTTCCTCCTTAATCTTACGCTTTAGTAGTACGGCCTAGATTAAGTACTCAAGTAGGAAGCATAGAGAGATATTTGTTTGCATATTAAGTTATAATATATGCATATGTTTAACAAATTTATTTATTAATAGACCATAAGTCTTGTTGGTAATTTTCTTTACTTTATACATTATAATGAACCAATATTCATACATATAATTTAAATAACTTTAAGAGTGAAATTGCAAGATATTTCCATTTTTCCTTTGATCCTATATATTACGGAATTATATGAATCAAAATTAGATATAATAAATTAACTTAAATTGATATTAGAATATTGATATTTTTGCTCATTGGTTCTAAAGGTGGCAGGCAAGCTATAAATTTTTTATATTTTTAAATGTCATGTTTTTTCAATTTAAAAATTATGTTAACAGTAAAATAAGACAAATTTTAAGTTTATTTGTGGTTGGAGAGTTAATTTGTCAGTAGGGCTGAAGGAGGCACTCTGGGAACTGGCATATGGCCCTCTGAATTGTGGGGTGGGCACTGCATAGCGTACAATGGATGTGCTCAAGAGACGTTGTAACTCTCCTGGGATGGCTCAATGGTCAGATAAGGCGTTTTCACTGATGCCATTGATCCAGCAGGAATTACATCTGGAAGCAGGCTATCTGGCCCTACAGGATGAAGCATCCCTAGAGGGGTTTTGGCCACCCAGTTGGGAGGAGTCCTGCCAGACAGGCATGGAGGAGAGTCACCTTCCAGAGACAAAGGAGACCCAGATCATTTTTTCACATCTGGGTCAGATGGAGACTGTTTAGACTTTTCGACAACAATGGACTTGCCCTCAGAGGATTATAAAAATTGTCATGAGGTCCGGGGGGAGGGTGGCATGGACTGTGGGAATAATTCTTGCCTCATGTATGTTAAAATTAGCAAAGCTGCCTTGATGAGTGGCTTGACCGGGAGGAGGAAGAACTAGTTCTTAGCTTTAGAGGGCTGAGCCGTGCCCAGTTAGAGGCATGGGGACAGGGCCTAACCACAGCAGTTCCAGGCCCAGGAGAAGATGTGGGGGAAAACTACCCTGCTCCTATAGTCAGGGAAGGACCAAATGAGCACTAGGCCCTACCAATTAACTGTACGATTAGTGGGGAGGTTCCTTGGATATCCATTGTCAAGGAGCCAGCCACAGACCCTTATCAGAAACGGCAAGCGGCCCTGCTCTTCAGACTATGCAGAAGGCAGTAACAGCCGAGGAGGAAAGAAGGAGCATTGGCCCTGGCTTTTGGAGGGTGAAATAGGGATAATCCCTGATGAGCAGTTACTGGAATTGGCTAGGGCGCTGGGACCAGTTGAATTGGGTAAGCCAGAAAGCCCATTGAATTCCCCGGGAATCAAACACTGGACAGGGGAAGTAGCAGATATGGGGAGGGAAAGAATGATGACCACTTGTGTCCCCCTAGGCCCATGGACTGTTGTAAATAACACCGGTCAGCTGTTTGTATGTTCTTGGCTTTGTACGTGCTTGGCTGGAGAGGGTGAGGCCCCATGATTATCCCAGATTTGTTCACCACTGGATGGGCCAGTTTTCCTGGATTTCCACAGAGGATACCCCAGGGTGTGGTTTTTCACCTGGCCTCCCTGCATTGACTCCCTGTAGCGGCCCAAAGACACTGTTTGTGTGCCTCTATCACTGGAAACGAGGGGCCACTGGCTGGGATCATTGGCAAGGGGGAAGTGGGGGTCTTCTATTTTACCAAGGATACCTGGTACCATCCCAGAATCAGTAGGTCTGTAGGTCTCCCTTGCCTGGAAGGAGAGGGTTTGGCTGGGGAAGGACCCTTCCAAATTTTTGCCGGACCTACTAGCCTGGATGTACTGTTTCCCCTCGACTAGCTTGAAGGGTCCTCCAGGCCAGTGGTCTTATATGTTTCCCCAGGGCCTTGGGAACGTAACTACACAACTGGGAAGGAGGGATCATTCACCCTGGACAGGAGGAGGCAGGGTGCCCAGAAAGACACCAGGGTTTTCACTTAGATTGATTTTTACTAGGGGGTTGGAGAGGTGACGTAACCTGGCAAGCCCCCAGTGCAACACCAGGATTGAGCCACCGAAAGGGGGATAGTAGTATGGATGCTTCCTGTACTGCCTAGACATACTACTACCAGCTGGGACTGGGTTCTTGGACCCTGGAGATTGTTGGAATTGTACCATGGCTTAGACCTCAGAGAACAAGTGGCAGCCCTGTAGCTGGAAAGCTGTCTGGCAGGATAGCTTCCCAGTCTCCATTAGAAAGAAGGGGGAGGAGTTGTCATGCCCAGGGCCTGACTGGATTGTTTTACACTATGGCCTGGGCCTGACTGGCCAGTTACCCTATTTTTATTATTATGGTTATGTATTTCTTAGTGCTTATAGGTAAAATATGATTACACTGTTATACTGTATGTATGTTGGTTTATGTATTATGTTTCCTGTTACAGGAATTGTTATAAAAACATATTAGATATTCTGTAGGCTATTGCATCGGCCAAATACCCAAGACCATAGTCTCATAGATAATCCTTGTACACACACTTCAAGATTACAGCAAAGGGTTATCGTTAGTACAATCACCAGGATGAGATTAAATAAAGCATGACCTTATCAGATTTACAGGGTTTCCCAGTAAGCAGAGGCAGCCTATTATTTAGGGATGGGGCTTGCTGTGATTGGCCAGCTTGTGTACCATAAAATTGTATAAAATGTGTCAATAAAGGTATGAAAGTTGTGTCTGTACTTACAGAAACAAGGCGTAAATGTCAGTCTGTGAATTAATCCTAATCCTAAGGGATTATATTGTGTTCCTGATATCCTGATCTGTGGATGCAAGCTCCTGGATGTGGTTCCTGTGTTTGGTCCATCTTCTGCTATCAGAGTTGTACAAGGACCACACAATTCTGCTGGATAGGTTTGAACCAGGTTGTTACCAAGTCCAATTGAAGTAGCAGATTGTGACAGTGTAGTGCAAAAATATTTATTAAATCAAAAACATATTTTTTATTCTCCAAATTTCATACCATTATTTTTTTATTATTGACATTCACTTTAATGATGTACCCTTGCAATACTATAAATGGCTAGATGAGATATATGTATTTCAAAGTCTACTGTAGGTCTGTTTTTTATGTATTAACTGGTTTCAACTGGGCACAGGAGAAAAATACTTTTTGTTGCAAGATTTACTAACTCTGTGGGCAAAGCTACCCATTGAGTATCTATTACCTGTGACTCTTTCTATGGTCCTTGAGCTGCTACATTGCTGACCATCTACAATCATCTATTTCTATTGACGAGGCCAGCACCCAAAACAGGATTGATACTATCTGATCGGGGCCTTGATAAACTGAGCGCTGATCATACCTCAATATTTTGAGGGTACTAAATGTTTGCTATATGTGTTTGATTTAATAAATACTACTGTACTACACCAGGGGTGGGCAAAATGGGCCACATACATGCCTGGATTTGATGATATCCCTGCTGCACACAGGTGAGTCAAACACTTCTTCAGTAATCCTGATTGACTCACCTGTGCACAGAAAGGAAATCTTCAAATACAGGCATGTATGTGGCCCTCCAGGACTGAACTTGTCCACCCCTGTACTATATTAACTGGTGGTCTGCTCTTCTCTCTCACCATACCTTTTGTGTTTTTCCATATACTCTGGCACATATGTGAACTGTGCATTGTTTTTGGAGAAGCAGCATAGCACACCAGAATGTTGAGCAAAGGAAAATAAGAACTGACGGCTTACCATTTTAATTAAGAGGCAAGACACAGAGCGGATTGTCTTTCTAAGAACTGGAGTAGGAGTCCATTAACTTGTATACTGTAGGTGGGATTTATACTTGATATTTACAGATTGTTATTTTGGACTGAGTATATAGTTCTCTTGCACGTACTATTATTGTATTTTTTTAGTTTATGCACTGTAGTTTATATTCACAGTGTGACATCCGCTGATATTTCTCATATTTTATTTATACTATTCTTCCCTTGTGATATCTAGTATATACTTTCCTCATGGAATTTCTTGCTGCCTTGTATTTTATTATATAAATCCATTTGTGTTGTGTATAAAAGGAATTAGGACTCCTTGCGTTAGCAATATCCATCTCTGGTTCTTTAAGTAGGTGTGAGCTTCATTTGTACCAGTGATTCTTTAATAACTTGTCAGCTGGAGGAAATGCTATTACCAGATGAATAACAGATATGTAAATTATCTCAGACTTCACTGGGTCTACCAAGTGGTTATTAACAGAGGGCATAATTCTATTGCCCAATTTGTAAATGTATACATACTTTAAACTGCTCTTAATATTGCCACATATTCTATTAGCTACTCACAATCTGATTTTGAGTTGCCAGCTCACAATCACTATGAGCCAGCCAAAAACACAAAACCAGCCTTAGAACTCTATTGGTTTTTGCACAGCTCTAATATTATGAGCTCCAAATAATTAAAGTTACGCAAAATAGATATTCTATTAGATATTCTATTAGAGCCGTAGCTCTGGCTCGCAAAGAAAGTCTGACACCCAACTGAAAAATGTATCTCGTTCCTTTCAAAAATATTGCAAGAGCAAAATAGGGCTCACAAGGTCTTTTTCAAACATATATTAGAGCCTTAACAGCAATTAAACACACAATACTGTACTGTAAAAGCATGGGAAGGCAAAGAAGTCATTAGAATTAATTGCACAACAGTCTCAAACCCAGAGATATGCCATCACAATTGTTTTTTAAATATTATTTCTGAGTAATATCGACCCCCAGGACTCAAGGTATTAATACATATCATGAAACCCACATGGACTAAAACAGATGGCCTAATGCTTTTTATAGAGTGCTAGATTGCTTGATTGCAAGCCCAATAGGCAAATATTACTTATTGGCACAAATTCATTCTTAGCCTCCGATTTCAGATTATTGTAAATTCCATCTTTTACTTACAACATGATGATGGTCTCATTTATTATTGGCTGTGTCTAAGAAGTAAATTACAGGCCTGCTTAAATATTGTCAGATCATATAATCACTTCCCCTGAAATCAGGCAGTGTTTTTACGAGTTCAGCCTTGTGGTCAGAACACACTATTTTATCATTGAGAAAGCCCTTATGGGCATTTGATTTCAGGAGTTTGTTCCTGATATACACAGACCAAGTGTGGCATTCTCTAACTAACATTAGTACCTTTGTTATATGTTTATAAGAGAAAGAGGTTTCATCAATGACCTCATATTCCTGTGTGTCTTTGTATTTGGACACTATTCCTAGTTAGAATTACCTACTCTACTACATCGATATCGACTATCTATATAAGACCTAGAAGAAGCATCCCTGCTATATATGGAAAAGCATAATTTGGAAAAGCATAATTTGTCATATTTCTTATGTACAATTATTAAAAATAAAACTGATCCACACTAGGTGTGGATGGTGTGATTTATTTCCCCTTCCCTATTTTTCTGCAAGCATTAGAGACTTCATTATGGAGATCCACAGCTTGCTGCGACCTCCACAGACTGACATGCTCTGAGTACTGCACTAGAAGGATTGAAGGAGAGTGGGAGGCCAACATGAAAATCTGCTTTGTCATATTTCATAACCCTATAAAGAAAGACTAATAGTGCTGGATGCAGCTTAAATTTGTGTAGGCCCATGCTTTATTTTAGATTATAGAATGCCTTTAAATAAGAGGATGATATTCACACAGTCATATGCTGAGAACATTGTCTTATTCTTTTTACCTTTTGTGGATATAGTAAAATACCCCATGGGAAAAAGTTAAAGGCATATTAAAGTGAGGTGGGTTATGGATGCATCCTGTAGAGGGGAATGAGTAGTGTATGATTACATTTATTTGCATGCACTATGTTTTTTTAACTTTGCATTGAAAAAAACAGTTGCAGGTGATGTTTACACCCCCAGGATTGAGTTAGGCTTCTCATGGTAGGATTTTCTAAAAGTGTACCCTGTCCATGTGAACATGTCAGTTTTGCAGCCAATCAGCAATTCTTAATACAGCCAGCATAGATGACTACTACACTGGGTCCTTAAAGGACCAATAATCAACATTTAAGTAAAAATGCTTGAGTGTTTACATGGCTGTTCTTTAGACATACACCCTCTCCTTGATTAATTCTGACAAATTATAATTATACTGAAACCAAACATTTCAGCTTCTTCCTATTCTAATTTGTCTTTTAGGCGAATGAGCATTTATGCTTGATTTATGGTCCTGCAATGACCTGCAACATTTGAGGTCCATGTATGTGTCTCTGTGTGAGTGAGTGCATGCAATTTACTGGGGCTGGGGGAGATCTCAGGGGCTGGGCAGGTAATGGGGCAAATTACTGGGGCTATGAGAGATCACAGGGGCAATTCACTGGGGCTGGGGGAGGTAATGGGTCAATTCACTGGGGCTGGGGGAGATCACAGGGGCAATTCACTGGAGGTGGGGGAGGTGATGGGATAAAGTTACACCTGGTATGTAGTTAAAACAATCAGTGAACAAAGGGACACAGACCTTGTTCTGGTTATTACAGAAATCTAAAGGAAAGATGTTGCTCAATTCACAGACCAAAAAGATGCAGAGACAGTGATAATGTCAGCTGGGATTTTCAGGGGGTGTCAACATTGATAGGATAGAGTTTGCAAATACAAGAAATTCAGCAAACTTTAGGCTAATTGTTTAAATTTATTTTGGTATTTTTTCATCCAATTTTTTTTTTCATACACAACCAATCCTTTTCATTCAGATGCATTAATAACCCAGCTTACTTGTATATACCTTTAATCTCAAATCGTAGGCAAGCAAGGCTTACATTTACATGTATAAAAGGGAATTATAAAATATTTATAGAGAATAAGAAATTTCTTTCATACTTTCCATTGAAATGCAGCTGTTACCGAGGTCATCTAGGTTGATAGCTCAGGATACTCTTCTGCTTTTCCCAGTGGCATGCCATCTCAATGCACTGAAAATCACTTTGTAGCGTTAACACTTTTTGGGAACTAATAAGAGCCAAATCCAGAGATCTGTGCTATCCACAGCATCAAGATCTAGTGTATATGCCCAATATTTCATAGTAATGGACTAGTCCCTTACTATATATATAAATATAAATATAAATATAAATATATTTGCACCTGCTCTAATAAGTATATTACATATACGATAATATGTTAAACACCTCAAATACCCTTTTCAAATTATATTAACATTCACAAATTATAGTCTAGTAAGTGACCAACTTCATTTCATTTGACTCATAATGTTTCCCCTTTGTATCAGACCATTGTCCACCGAACAGTTCAATGTGATCTGGTTACTGCCATCCTCTTTTTCCTCCTCTATATGTAAATATGTTATAAACAAACCCATACACTTTTTTATCAGTACTAATATGTTCTTCCTAGTATTATCCTATTTAAAAAAAAGACAGCAGTGTTGGTACAGATGACCTGGCCAAGTATATATGCTTCATAGAACTTTATCTCAGATTACCCAAAATGATATTATTTCTACATCTATTATTAATAGAAGCACGAAATCTCATAATACCACAGGACACCACCAGGTAGCCATTCATGTCAATAATTGCCCAGCTATACATCAGTTCCAATAATTACATAAAAGGAAAGAAAATCAATAAATGAATTTGCACTTCTAGCATTACAAATCTGGAACAGCAACAGGAAACTTTGTATATAGCAGGAGCTCAGCTCTCATTATAGAAACCAGTCAATGTTCCAATAAATAGAAAGAATAATTCTTCACATTAGTACTGACTAAATAGCTATTATGGCATGTAAGAAAAGGTGCAGCTTTTATCCAAGGATTATGATGAACTTAATGTCACACAACACGATTCTGAAAAATGCTGGTGGTAAGTGTGGCATGTCTGCTGTAGCAATCAGTTTTAATTGCTCTTTCTGACATGCTCTGGCACTCGACTAAATGCAGATCAGTCAATGCTGCATAAACGAATAACAACTAAATGGGCAAAAACACAGTAGAAATACAATATTGCTTAGGCTTAAGAGAAAATATTATAAAAAGAGGCAGAACAGGCCAATAGATGTGTTTTGAGCTATTTAGAAATGTCTACTTTACCAATAATACAGAATGTGTATGTGTTATCTCTTGAAGAATAATGCTGGCTCATGATTTCTAAACACAATTATTCATTTGTTAATAGATACAGTATTTATATGTTTTTCTTTTCTTTCTATCCTACTGCTTCTGGAATTTAAATATTTATCCTTTAGCATGCAGTAAATTACTGTATTTCAATACCCCTATCTAGTTATATAGTAGTTGTTAATACATATATATAGATTAATAATTAGTATTGCAGTATACTGTGATATCTTTTGTAATGGACAAATGCCTTATTTATAATGACGAGCTTTCGAGAAGTTTAAACTCTCTTTTTAAGTCTGAAGCAAAACGGACATGAGATGGAACCCTCAGTTTGAATATAAACAGCGATGAGAGAGTGGAGAGAGCATCTGACATCATCAGGTAAATACACATAAGGGAATCAACACAACATAAAATATGAAACATATATACATATGCAATATACACATATACACCAATATGTACATGAAAATGCTTAGGTTTTGGATGGCGTGATCATTCTGGCTAAAATGGTGTCCAACTGGGGTATCAATAATTGTCTTCATTGTGCTTTCTTATTGAATGTCTTGTAAATGTATCCTTAAGTGCAGTTCTTGACTGGTTTCCCCAATGAAACATCCTGTTTCACATAAAGTAAATTGTAAATTAATATATAAACCACGTTGCATACAATCCCTTGATGTTATTGGTCTTGTTGTTATGTTTGGCTGTGCCATCATTACAAATGTGTTGACATAACTTAAGGCACTTTTGTTACAAGGTTTAGTTCAATTTTTTCTGTTCAGTTGTACATTGGCCAATCTTCTGCTGACAAATTTTTGATTCAGGTTGGGTGGTTGATTAAATGCAAGTTTGGGGAGGTTTTCGGAATATATATTTTAATTGTGTATTTTTGGTTATTAATGGTGGTAAATCTTTGCTTTGATTATCTTCCATATATTCTCTAAAACTGGATGGTATGTGGTCACTAGAGGTAAACGTGAAGTAGTTTCTTTTGTTTTGTATTTTAGCAGGTGTTCACAGGGTATTTTGATGGCAGTGGTTATTTACTGTGTAATGATACAGGATTTGTAAGCCTTTTGTTTGAAAGATTCAGACAGTGTTTTTAAATATTTGTCACAGTCTCCAGTGTTTGTATATATGTGATGGTATCTAATAGCTTAACTATCGATAATGGCTTGTTTAGTATGGTAGGAATGGAAACTGGAGCTGTGTAGGTAGCTGCATCTGTCTGTGGGTTTCCTATATACAGATGAGTGGAGAGTGTCATTGGTGATAGATATGGTAATGTCTAGAAAATTAACCTGTTCTGTGGAGAAATCCATTTTAAGTGTTATAGAAAAGTGTTGAATGAACTGTGAAAGTCTTTGAGTTTGTTTTCTCCTTTTGTCCATAGGTTGATCAGATAACCATTGTCCAAGATAGTAAGGTGATAATCTTGTCACTAATAAAATGCTCAAAAACATGAGGATACCAAAGGACATAAAATAATAAGTCTCAAAACTGTAAACTAACCATCAAGATCCTAATCTTTCTATTCCCTTCTGTCACAACCTGTATGTTGAATGGGGTATGATAAGAGCCTATTGCCCAAAAATCTCCCCACATGTGTGGCCGGTTCATTTTACCTCTGTACAGCAGGAAGAACTTTCAGCCTTTAGGTTAGACTGAGAGATGTCTGTGGTCTTGTGTAGCATAAGGATCTTTCTAAGTTATGAAAAGAACTTACTCCAGCAATCAGAATTCCCAGCATTAATAACAACATTTACACTTTAATTAAGCAGTATGACAACTGTATTACTGAAACCATCAGACATATTTATACCACATTCTAGCAACAACAGACCAACCATGTGCATCCATGGTTACACCCAATCCTCTTCTAGATCATGTTATCAACCCTGCCTGCCAGTCTAAGACAATCACCCATTGCTTTCCCTTTCCACTGCTGTATTCTTTGTAGGGGCCAATTACATAAAATGCCTGGAGACCCCAGTCTACAGCTTTGTGATACATAGAGAGAGATACTGGTGTCACGTGACTCCTAGGGGTCAATTATTTCCCAAATCTTGTTAATAAGGGACTAGTCCATTACTATGAAATATTGGGCATATACAATATTTCCCTCGTAAGTCCTACCCCCACCCACCAAAGTACAACACAGAAATACAGCCCATCAGTCCCATCCTGTTCATACGCACACCCCAACTATAAACATGGGTACCATAATATGGGCCTAGTGGTACTCAGGCAACTTTAAACTGGCATTACAAGGAATCACACATAAATCACAACATCCCCAATGTTAACCCATCTCAGTGGGCCCCTTTCTCCTGGCACAATAAGCCTTTCTTATAAGGCTGAGGGCAATAATCTGTAAGGTATTGCACAGCTGGTGCCTTGGCATGCTTCAGCCATGACACCTTCCCTTCTTGACAATCATTGGCAAACTTCTGACTATATGCTAATCAGACTGACTCTCAATTAAACAATTCAATTAGGATGGTAGACCGTTCTGATTGGTTAACATTAACCAGCCAGATTGGTATTTTTATGTTGCAGATAATTTAGTGTGTACATGTTGTTCTAGAGGGTTCTGATTGGCTACTTAATTTAGTGAGCTGTTTAATAATTAGATGTTTTGTCATTAGATTCATTGTTTAGAGTCCCAATTAGTGAGATGTGTGCAATGTAAAAGCACCACTAATTAGCTTGAATTTACTCTTGTTAGACAAAGATCATATAATGAAGGCATAAATCTATTATACTTTTTTGGTGGCAGCGGTGAGACAATTTTACTTGTATTTCTTTAAATACATAGAAACAAGTCTCTCTACTACACAAAATTACCTAGAAAAGTTTCATAGGCTGACAAACAATTAAAAGTTTTTGCAGCTCCTCTGACAAAAATATAAAAACCTTCCGGCCAAAGGAACTTTAATATAACCTATCATTGTAGGGGAATTTCCGTCTGAACAAATTACTTACATATCAGGAGCTGTAATTAACTAAGTGTTCTGAGTAATCTTCAAGTGTCTGGAGCTTTTATCTTATATTAAGTCTTATGCTGGTTTAGGTAATTATTCCCTATGAATGTCTTCACATGTCCACCTTTGGTCAGTCCTGCCATTTTAGGTCTGGACATTGGAGTTGTTTTTATCAGCGGTCAGTAACATCTGGAAAGGTTAGAATTATTTTTTCAGAAATTCCTCTTATGGAATTATTCCAAGTTTATTGTGTTTATTTTAAGCATAATTTTGGTTAGGGGTTATGTGGAAATCAGCTGTCTTAAAATTTGCAATAATTGTGTATAGCTATTATTAAAATTAACCTACTGTCTGCATACTCAAAGTCCCAGAAAACTACTAGAATAAAAGGTAGCTTCATTTGATTGAATCAATGAGACAGGATGAGTAATTCAAACAGAAAATATAGGGCCCGATTCAATTGCAAGCATGCACCTCGATCATAGTAGGGCGTATGTCTGCGGGTGTGTTGCGGGCTCCCGTTCGTCTCCGAATCCAGAGCTATTCAATTGCTCATGGCTGCAAGTTACTGGCCCACAGCCAACTGATTCGTAGCAGCTCAGGGTTGGAACATGATCAATAAAACAAGCCTGTAACCTACCATTTCCACTAAGCCAATAGAAAATGAGATTGTCATTATTATGGCAATAAAACATGGAGGTTGCATGTCAATCAATTAGGTTTGTGTATCCGATATGCGATTAGACTCGCAAACCTGCAAAATAAAGAATTATGAAAATTAACGCCAATACTTTTCTAGTCCATATGGGTGGCCTGATATTTTTTAACTCATTGATACCCTAGATTGATTTAACCCTAAAATAAAACATAGAAATAAATATTATATACTGCCAATTTGCAGGCTTGAGACTGCAATTAATTATAATGTCTGTCATCACTTTTCCAGTTGTTTACAGTGCATTATTGATTTTTTTTTTGCATTTACGAATAGATGTTTAACCTACTTGCGGGGCCTCTCTAGCACTCATAGGATTTTCTCCTTCATTTGCCATTTACGGTTGTGAAAATATTTGTGGGATTGGGGAAATTTAGCAATTGAATAGCGATTTGCGATTTTAGCCATTGTAACTCTTGCGAAAGTGAAAGATCAAAGGCTTCACAACATGCAGTGTAATAACTGTATTTCTCGGAATTCTGTGCAGGAAATATGTTTTTTAATTTGTTTTAGAGATTCAAATGTGAACACAAATGTGCTATTTATATACTGTACTACTATACGGTGGAGGGCTTCTATTGCTCTTTTGACCACTATATATTAAATGATTGTTGTGATGAACTTTCTTGAATTTAAAATACAATTTTTTTAAGCATTACAAAATGCTCTCTACATGTAGTTTTAAGTGATATGAAATTTATTTACCTTGCATAAAACCTGTACAAATATGAAAAAAAGTTATATAATTAACATTTAAGCTGGATCCAATACTTTACATGTAGTCTAATAAATACCAACTTTAATTTTATTCACTGTGATATGCAACCTTGTAGTTGGTTTGCTTCCATTTAGTTTGAGGGAATCTTGAAAGAAGAGAACATTTAGAAGCTTTGGTTTAAATGGGACAATATTTACCCTTTCAATAGAATTAATGGAAGGTGCTCATGAAGCTGCTCAAACAAGATGATTGCTGAGCATGGAATAATTGTATATAACTGTTAATAAATGATAAAAAAAAATAAAAAAAAAAGGCTACACGACCCCTGAGCACGCAAAAAAAACGCCAGGCACATACAACTTTTACCCAGGAATGTACGAGGTACAAAATACACTATTAGGAAGGACGGAAAATGCTCGAGACCCGCATAACACATAGACAATCGCCACCATTTTACAACACTAACTTAAAACGAATAACATTACCCATCTAAAATGCCGCTTTACACAACTAAACAAACGGTTTAGCCTCATGCATGCATCCTATTTACACTGCACACTTGCCAAATTGCTGACACTTTCTCCTCAGATCACCAACAGTCCAAATGTACATTGTATGTTGCAGGAAAACAACAGCGATTGTTAGCTCTTCAGCATATTGATTGCTGGATATATTCATAAAAAATAGGCAAAGTACCGTATATACTCGAGTATAAGCCGAGTTTTTCAGCCCTTTTTTAAGGCTAAAAAGGGCCCCCTCGGCTTATACTCGAGTCACTCTCCCCCGTGTCTTTCTAACCCCCTGCGTCTCTACCCCCCCATTTCTCTCTACCCCCCCGTGTCTCTCTACCCCCGTGTCTCTTTCCCAACCCCCTCCTCATCCTCAACCCACCCTCCTCACTCTAACCCCCCTCATTCTACCCCCCCTCATTCTACCCCTCTAAATACCCCCCTCTCCCTTTCCCCTCACTTACCTGCATCTAAAGCTCCTGCTCCGGCCTCCGCTCTTTCCGGGACGTGGCGTGCATGGGACGTCACAGCATTAGCATATACCAGGTGCCGGCACCTCGTATATGCTAATGACGTGGCGTGCATGTGACGTCATTGAGCTAAACTTATGATAGATAGATTTTGTATGTTGCACGTTCAGTTCATGAAGAGTTAACTGATTTAGAAAGTAGTGATGTAATCTGTATCATGTTGGGAGTCAGTTATTAACGTTTGCTCTACTGGTTAATACTTAAAAAGGTTTATCTGTCATTTTAGAGAAAGATAGAGATAAAAATGTTTATTATTTTGCAAAGGCTATTTTGTTTTTTTTGCCTGTCTGTATCCTGTTGCTCCTATATTAGAAGGAACCATTGCTTGCTGTGTTCTTGATTTCCTGA
The DNA here is from genome assembly GCA_027410445.1 of Discoglossus pictus. Classification (NCBI taxonomy): domain Eukaryota; kingdom Metazoa; phylum Chordata; class Amphibia; order Anura; family Alytidae; genus Discoglossus; species Discoglossus pictus. The sequence goes on along the minus strand of CM050173.1, from coordinate 96,279,119 downwards.
GCTGGTGTCCTGGCCTGGAGAAGCCAGAATTGCTGAGATGACCAGAACCCAGAACAACCAGGGGTGCACATGTAACAATAAGCTGGAGGGTTGTGGGATAAACCTGGACCCCCTCACCCCAGGGTTGTGACAATTGGTAGCAGCAGTGGCATCTCAGCAGCAGTAACCAGTGGTAGTCTGGAAGGGGAACCTCTATCCCAGAGGAGACATGAAATCATCTGCAGGCCCAGCAGAAGCAAGGGAGTCGACAACCACAGAGTATAAAGGAGTTCCAGCAAAATGGCTACCAGGCACTGCAGGAAATGGATCTTCAAGCTCAATGGGAGGCGTTCCTAGGACTGTGGCCGGGACATGAGCTAAATGACTGTCAGATCCAGTGTGGTAACAGGTTGACCTGGAGTAGCATTATGAGGCCTAGCTGGGACCAGCTGGGTCCCCAGTGTGGAGCACTATTTTTCTTTGCAGCTGGAGGAGGCATTATATAAGATTGTGTATGGCAATCCTGACTGTGGTCTGCTGTGGCCTGGGCACTTCCAAGCGACAAAGTTACATACTTGACAAGTGCTGTGAATTCCTGGGACTACATCAATGGTCTGATGAGGCTTTTGCGCTTTTGCCCTTGATCTAGCAGGAGTTACAGCTGGGAGAGGAATTTATAGACTTACTGGATTGGACAGGGACTTTAAAACTACAAAGGACTTGCCATTTGAGGGCCCTAAAAGTTTTCAAGGGGTCCAGGGAGGGAAAATCATGAACTAGTGGTAGAACTCTGCCCCTGGGGTTTTAAAAATGAGCAAGATCACATTAATGCAGTGGCTTGACCCAGATGAAGATGAGCCTATTACTGTAGTCAGAGAATTCAGTTTGGAATAGCTAAATGACTATATGGAGCATGATGCCCAGGTTCTAGAGCCAGCCCTGGGTCCACCCATTAAAGCCCTGGCCACAGGAACAAAGAGTGAGACTCCAGTCATAAAAAAAATGGCCAAGTAGAAGGCTTGGGGGTGGGGGGGAGAGCCACTGTGCCCCTGGGATCTTGAATGAACCAAGTATGGACTATATGGTGGGAATGGACTGTGTATCTGACAGAGGGCTCCGATGGATAACTACTGTCCAGATGCCAACCACAGGAGTAGTCACAGAAAGTAGCCCTGATACCTTACTAGACCAAGAGGACCAACTATACTGAGATAGCTGGAGTACCACCACTAACAACAGAGTGGTGGGAGAGAAAGGGGACATCTGTCAGACTCCTGATCCAAGGGAGAGCCTGAATTGGAGCACCTATGCTCACCAGCCTTTGGAGGAGGAGATAATAGGCTGTTCCCTGGACATAGACTACAAACTAGGTGAGGACTGTAAACCAAGTCTGGGGCTCCTGATGATAACCACTGTCCACAGACCATGGGACACAGTCATATCCAGTCAGTGAAGATTCCATTGCTAATGACAAGTCAGTGGGGCAAGAAGAAATTGATCCAGTATTGACACTCCAGCTGGAGAATTGTTTTTAATATTTGCCCCAATGGGGTTGAGTAGCCCACCTGTTGCTCCAGCCCAAACAAGGAATTACACTTGGAGTTAATGCTGCAGCATGCCAGTGTTCATCTGATAGAGATGATTACCAGGGTGCTGTATCTATATTCCTGAGGTCCTGAGCCGGTTCCTGAGATTACATGAACCCAGAACATCCAGGTGTGCTCCTGTAACAGTAAGCAGGAGGGTAAGGGGGTAATGTCTGTCAGATGTTCAAAACCTCTATTTGCTCAGGGATAAAAATACCATTCTCTAACTTTTTTAACATTTGGTTTTCATGTAAAATCTCTAATATAAAAAGTGATAAGAAATGAGTCAACAACTCTCACAGTTTGCAAAGATTAATATTGATATCAAATAATATTCAAAAACTATGTGGGAGATAAGTTATGAATGTTATGTGAAAAACATGATTTTTGATAAATAATTGGTGATTTCAAGAAATGTCCCTTTTTCATAAATGGAAATCAAGCAATAGCAAACAATTGTTGTTATATGGAGCATCAACAAACACATTACAAGAAGAGCTGGGAAGCTGCATTTCTGTATCTTTCAGTTTTTTCAACCCCTGTAAAAATAACTTCCAACATATTTCCATTGAATGCTACAAGTTATTTATGTCCATTCACTTCTACATTTAAAGAAATAAAAACTCAGATGTGAAACATCATCAGATCTCAGTTTGATACATATTCCTCTCATCTACCAAGTAACTACAATCAGATTTTACTTTTAAGAGTTTGTTTGAGAATTGGAAAGTGTCAGTCTGCACTTCAAAATGGAACTCAGGATAAACAAAATGTTCCTTATTTTATTTTAAGTGTATGCCATACTGGGGCAGAAATAGTTATATATAGGCTACCTGTTTCAACCTGGGGACATTGAAATAAAGATTAAAGTGATCATTTGTAAAATGTAAATTCTCTCTTTTACAGAATATGCTGTAACAAATCTTAAAATATAAAAATGTATTACTGACATTATTGAAATGTTATTTCTCAAAACTCAAAACAGTCGCCTCACAGCCAAAACTCTTCAATGTCTCCCTGTTGAGTGGTTTGCAGTAACATTTTGCAGCTCTCGTTTTATCCTACAACTTTATGGAGCTTTGTCTTTTAGATAAACACATGACAATTATATGTTTCCATTTATATTTCCTGCACTTCTCTTCTTTGTTGTTGTCACTCAATATGAAAGGTGTTATTCTTGTGTGTTATGTACATGAAAATCATTAGATCTGACATCTTTGCTAATAAGAGAATAATGATGTTACTCTCTCATTGCTATAGTTTCTGTGGTCCAGCTGCACCTCTCACTGGGCTAAATCCATTAACGAGAAACAGAAAAAAATTGTTACTTAACTTTTTAGGATAAGATTTTACTACTTCAGCTTTCCTTTTTCATTTAACTAGCAAAGATTCAATAAACTATGTTAAAAATACTGAGTTTTAACTGTACTTAAGGATTTTGCATTTAAAACTAGCACTGCAAATTTCTCTATGTGGCAAAGCCTCCATCTTCACTAAAGAAGATGCACATGAGGGAGCCCCTGCCACCTATTAATCCCTCAAAAGCCCGATCAGGACGCCACAGCACCTAACATTAACACCCATGCCACAGCATTTCTAAATTTAAATTTCCTATTCCCGCTGGTCCCTAACCATCCTGGAGGTTTGATTATGTCAGTATTTAGAATGTTAAAGCGGTACATTCTAAAATACTGACATAATCATAGCGCCTTTAGACACCATTATCCCTTCCCCCTCTCCTCCTCCCTTTCCCCTTCTTCTCCTTTTCCTCCTCCATTTCCCCCCTCTCCCCCTTATCTACCCGCCTCCATTTCCCTCCTTATCTGCCCTCCTTTATCCCTTTATCCTCCTCATTCCCCCTTATCCTCCTGATCATTTCCCTTATTCTCATGACCCTCCCCCTCATCCTCCTCATCTTCCCTCCTCATCCTCCTTGCCCTCATCCTGCTTTACCGCCTCATCCTCCTCCTTTCCCCCCTCATCCTCCTCCTTTCTCCCTTCATCCTCCTCCTCCCCTCATCCGCCTCACCCTCCTCCTCATCCTCCTCCTTTCTCCTCTCATCCTCCTCTCCCCCCTCATCCTCCTCCTTTCCCCCCACATCCTCCTCTTCCCCCCTCATCCTCCACTCCCCCCTTTATCTTCCTCTTCCCCTTCATCCTCCTCTTCCACCCTCATCCTCCTCTTTCCTCTGCACCCTCCTCTTCGCCACTTACCCTCCTCTTTCCCCCATACCTTCTCTTCCCCCCTCATCCACCTCTTCCCCCCTCATCCCCCCTTATCCTCTTCCCTCCCTCCTTCCTCCTTCCCCCCTCTCTTCTCTCTTCTTCTTAGCCTCAGATCAGCTTCTGCTGCTGATCGGAGGCTTGCAGAGCGTCTTATGCCTGTCTCTTGAACCTGCATATGCTAATGATGTGATGCGCTTCTGACGTCATTAGCATACGCAGGTTCCAGGCATAAGACGTGCTGCGAGCCTCCGAGAGGGGGAAGGAGGAAGGATAAGGGGGAGGATAAGGAGGCAGGAAAAGGGGGGAGGAGGAAGATGGGGAGGAGGAGGAGGAAGAAGATTTGGAGGAGGAGGATGGGGAGGAGCAGGAGGAAGATGGGGAGGAGCAATGGTGTGCTGAGGGGGCCCAGGCAAACTTGGCAGCATTGGGCCCCCTCCACATCCTCCCTGTGGTAACCCCGAGTGTGGCTCGGGGTTACCGATTTAGGAAGAGAAAATTAACCCTGAGTCACACTCGGGACTACCTCTAGGAAGGTTAAAGGACCTGTGCTACTGCAACAATTAACCCATGCTGTGGGGGTGCTACAAGTACCCCCATTGCACCTGCAATTAACCCAACAACAGAGCCCCAACTATTAAGCATTGCATTGTTAAATTTCCCATTCCTGCACCCCTGCATCTAAATTAACCCCTATCATTAATGGGGGTCCAATTAACCCCATCAGTTCCATAAGGCTCATTAACACAATAAGTGCCATGATATCCATCCCTGGGTTGGGGTTAACTCTCTAGATGCCGCAGGTGATGTAAAGACTCGTGGCAGGGGATAATTAGTGGCACGGGTCCATTAAGGACTTGCACTGCTGATGGGGACTCCTTGTCTTATGCAGGGTTAATAGGTGGCAAGGGGTTCCAATTGGCACCCCCTGCAGCATGGTGGGTTCATTGTAGATGCAAGGGGGTTCTTTAAGAACCCCCCTTGCAGGAGTTATATTTAATTTCCAAGGGGTCTGTACAGACCCAATTATTATGTAGATGGGGTGATATGGCAGTGAATAGGGGATGCCTGAGGATTCTTTCCAGTGAGGATTTAAATGGGAGGAAACCCCAGGGCATGATGTTATCATTTTCTATTGGCTCCTTTAGCCATTTCTCATCCTTAAACTTGGTTTGGGTACCTCCCACACTGAATACTCTTACTAACAAGGAAAGGATTTACAGATGTAAGCTGAGTGCCCCAATGTAGAGGAAGAAAAGATCTACATACTGTTGTAGAAAGGCTCTCACCTAACTTAGAGCACATGAGTTATACGGAGCTTATAATTTGTTTTTTATGAAGAACATGAAAAAAATTAACAATTTCAATGAAGGATGATGGTTTTGAATGCAAAATTGATGTTTATTCTCTGACAAATAAAGATCTATAAAATATCAGTAGAGTTATGTTCTGGTTTAATGCTTAGGTACTGTACATGTGGTCTTACTACATAAAGCCAGGTTTGAGTGGGTGGTATATTAATTCTCAGCTTTAAACCAAATAATTTACAATAAAGGAGGCAAAACAGTTGGGGACAAGGGGACCATTAGAGAACATGTTACTGGGCACCACTGAGCCGCCCTAGAATTAATATTATTTTAACATCTACTGTTTCACCTGAAACACAACTAAGAATATTAAGCAATTTTAGCAACCTTTCATTTACATTTGTTTATAGAGCTGAAGGATTTGGGGCCATCTGTCATATAATGTCCTTAGTTAATTGGATTTAGTCACAGAGCATTTGCTTGTCTAATTAGTGTGATTTCTAATCTTAATACATGAGTTGCAAAAATGTAGAAGCAATAATTGAATTAGCATGACAGAATTCATGTAGCATGTTCTTTCTAACTCTGCTCAGTGGTAAATTCACAAATATTGTGGTATATATATATATATATATATATATATATATATATATATATATATAAATATATATATATGTATATATATATAGGGGTAACTAAGTTGAGATTTTAACCCAGAACTGTAATACAAACAGAAGTAACTACAAAAAGAATAGAAAATAGGATCCCTGTGTAGTATTTTGAGATGATTTCAGTCTTAAATGAAAATTAGGCACAAAGTATGTTACCATTAAATTACATTTAAAACAGTAATTTTGCAATTGAATGCAACTTATAATGATTTTATGGTCATGGCTCAATATCAATAATTGACCTGTGTCTGCATATTATCCATTTCTGGTCAGTTTTACCGCTCAATGGGCTGTCCCAGAGCTAGCACATGTTAATAGTGATTTATTCAACTGATTATGACACTGGGAGACTGAACCTCATTCAATTGCAAGGCTGCATCTCACGTTACAGAGGCCGTATGTCTGCAGGCCTGCTGCAAGCTCGCACTCTGCTAAAATTCTGGTGCTATTCAATTTCACAAGGGTGATAGTTATGGGCCGAAGCCTCAAGCCCATAAACTCCTCCTGTGCCCGCAAGCTGTTAATGGGCTGGTATAAAATCGGTCGGCAGTTACGATCCAATCACAGTATTACAGAGTGCAACACAGGCCTCTCAGCCAACAGAAATCAGTCTAGCCAAAGATGATTGACAGAGAGAGTTTATAAGGTTACGTTCCACCTGCCCATGAGTTGACTGTGTTGTAAATTCTGACAAAGTAGCATGCAGGTCCCGAAGTTGATGGTTTGAGTGAGAGAGAGTAGGAGAGTTTTCAGAGCAGTATCTTCTGATTTTGTTACAATTAATCTTTGATTACACATATTTAAAGATTACACATAATACCAATACACATAAATTAAATTACACACATAGATATACATAGAGCTAGGTCACTCCATACACCTCCACACCTTATTACCCACACCTCATCCCCAAACAATTAATAAATATTAATAAAATACACGTTTTCTTCCCATCATATATAGTAACACTTATTTTTATTTATCGCTATATTCTTTTTGGGATTGTAATGGAGGTAGGTGAGAGGAGGGGAGAGGAGTGGAGAGGCGGGGAGGAGGAGAGGCGAGGAGGAGAGAGAGGAGAGTGAGGTGGCCCTGGGGAGTGGTGGAGGAGAGGAGGAGGTGAGGAGGAGGAGAAGGTTGGGGAGGTGAGGAGTGGTACAGGAGAGAAGGAGGTGGAGGAGGTGAGGAGTGGCAGAGGAGATGAGGAGGAGGTGGAGGAGGAGATTGGCGGAGAGGAGAGTGGCGGAGGATTGGAGGAGGTGGAGAGTGGGGGAAAGGAGAGTGGCGGAGGAGTGAAGGAGGTGGAGAACGGAGGAGAGTTGGATATTTGAGTAGAGGAGGTGGGTGGTGGTAGGCTGCCCATAGAAATAGGCACATCTAATCCAGGACAAGAGGGAGAACCTGATCCCAGGTTGAGTGATAGCTAGGGGGGGGACAGGCCTCAGGTACAGTTCAGGGAGCTAAGGATCCTCGTCCACAATCAGGAGGGTAAGAGGCTAAAGGCAAGCACAGGGCCCATAACTACATGCACCGTAGGTCCTCCTCGGTGCCATCTGTGGACTCCCCGTTATCCTTGCAGGGGGGGGGGTAATTTATGCCCGGTCCTAGGACCCAGGCATGGAAGGAGGTAGCAGCCACAGTAACAGCATTGGGAACAGTGAAAAGGGATATGAGGTCTGTAAGGCACCGGTTTGACTACTATAAGCCAAGGTGAGGAGGATGATAGCCATGGAGGCCAGTGAAGCTGCACCAAGTGGTACCTCCCCAGTGACTGTGCGATACAATGAGTGGGAGAGGGTGGCCAAAGACCTTCTGAGCCAGGTGCCCTTCTGGAGCTTCAGGCCTGGTGGCCCAGCAGGATCCAGCCTCAATGTCAGGTGAATATCACATACATAAACATGCCACCATATGTACATCACACACACTACACATGTGCATGATGACCAGCAAGGATACTGACATGTCAGCTCTATGGGATTAAAAGGGATAGATGGATGCATAATTAAATCATTCCTGGGGACAACAACAGTAATCAACTAAAAGAGAGTCCATGTATGGGTGTGCCCACTGCAGCGTATGCAGTTACAGACCACAGCCAGAATGAAGATAGTGTTAGAAGTCAAGAACAAGAAAGATCAAGACCCAAAGAATAGCTGACATCTAGCAAATGATAGCTACTCATTGTTGCAATTAATTGAACGATCCAGGTTCAAGCCTAGATGTCAGATAGTTAGGGATGAACTGAAAACAATGTAATATTCATCAATGACATATATCTTTATTTTCTCGTTTACAGCATCAAGAAGGTCTGGGTCCAGTGGTGAGCCAGATGCGGGGGAGTCGGCTCCATCAGAGCAGGGAGTCAGTGATCAAGCACCCACCCATCAGGAACCGGCGCATGGGGAGGAGGAAAGAAGTGGAGCCGAGGGCCCTGGTTTGGAGGAGATGCAAATTGATTTATAGCAAAACACTTAATGGGATGTCACCAAATGATAGTGGGTATACATCTTGGCAAATGGCCACCATCAATGGGGTGGGACTTTCCAGGATGGGCCTAGCGAAGATTGTCCCCGATGGATGTGAGTTGGCTTGTGTTCCACATTCCTCTGCACAGTCGCCATGTGTTTTTGCGGCCCTTCCTGATGGGTTAGATTAGATTAGTGTGGTTTATGTTCCTCTGTTCTTTTGTACCTCAATGAAGATGTGAGCTATAGCATGTAGGGCCACTGTAGGTGGGCAGGTCACAGCAGAGAGGTAAAATAAATCCCAGTCCACTAGAGAAGGAACTGGCAACCCACTCCAGTATGTTTTCCATGCAAACCTTGTGGATACGCACAAATAGAGACATAAGTATGTGTGTTGCAGTATATAGGGTCATAGAGAGTCGGACACAACTGAGGAACTGAACAACCAAATCTAAAATATTCCCCTGGTACTTGATATATGTGATGTGGCGGTGCAATTTGCCCACTATTTATTTTCCCAATGTAGATGTGATGAGTGAGATGTATATAAGATGATCTTAGTATTTTTAAGGTCATCATTAAAGCCTCTGTGAGTGAGAAAGGGTTATAAGCTGTTTTTATGTATTTGTGTTGAAATTTACTTGCAGCATGACTTTTCATATTGGCAGATGCATGTACAAAACATATGGGGAAAAAAAGCAATTTGTTATTTGGGAAACCCTGTAAACCCTTTGTGGGTCCTATTTGGAACCATAAGATTTTGGCCGACATTTGCCGTTTGCGGGCTTGACTGCATTTGAGGTCTTGAGGAATTGCAGCAATTGAATAGCGCTTTGTGATTTTAGCGATCATAACTCTCGCGGAAGTGACAGATTCAAAGGCTTCAATAGGCTGTAAGTTCCTGTTTTAACAACCGCAAGGATTTCAAGCCCGTAACACATAGCCCATTTGCAGCTCGCAAAAAAAAAATGCCAATTGAATAGCAAAATAACTTACGCCCTCCATTACGGCCTACTTTAATTTACAATTGCCCAATTTAATGAGGCTCTCTTTTCTTGATTTGCATGAATCACACTTTGACTATCTAGGAAGTGATAATACTGATCAGTAAAAGGTAAAATGCAGAGGCAGGGGGAACATTGACTAAGTAGATTCATAGCCATAAAAAAACAACTTCAATTTACGTTTTAGACAACATTCCCTTTCAGTTTATATGTCCTTATTAAATTGTGATTCTGCCAATTGAATAGGGCTCTATTTAAGCACATAGCATATTTTTTTACAGAAGTTTTTAGTTAGTGAGGACCTTGCTGTTGGATAGAAGTTCACTAACTAAAAACATCTGTAAAAAAATATGCTATGTGCTTATATAGAGCCCTTTTCAATTGGCCGAATCTCCGTTTAATAAGGATGATAATGTGTTTTAGTGTTTCAGCCATCCTCCTCTAGCATTTGAAGCTTTTACTATTCTCCTATATAACTATATCAAAATGGAAATACAATTTAAAATAAATAATTGTAATTATTCATGGGACAGATTCCTTCACATCACCCAATGTAACTAGTATGCATATCCAATTAAAGACAAGTTAAGGAACCAGCGTCTTTTACCATATGTACTGTTACAATACAGGCCCAGCAGGACCTGGTCCGGTCCTTGTATCAAATGGGTATGACTATCCTAATTTGCTGCAGGCAGAGTATTTATATGGTTTCTGAAAATATTTTGCCCATTATCATGTCTGGTTATTCAAAAACAATATGGAAAATGTTTGACAACAGTGGTGCTTTAAATGTAAAATAATTTTTCTATCTATCTTCTATCTTCTTAAATAGTTATTGTGTACCTTTATTGGATTTGATGATTGATTGATTCATCCAACCAGGATGTACTAAGCACCGTAGAGGAGTATAATATTTTTAAAGTTTATAATTAAGTTCCTGTTTTTATATTTGTAGTTCTATTTGATGGATAGTGTTACGCACTGGAACAATAGTATGGCTATACTTATTGTTTCATATTTGTACACATGTGGAAAGAATCATCAAATTACATATATAGGGGAAATTTTTATATACTTTTACCAGCAGATCCATCTTCGGAAATTATGTTATTCATCAGTATGATGGCAAATCTAATAAAGATAATCTCCTGTGATCTTCTAATAGAATGAAGAATAGTTTGAATAGAAGTACAGGCAATGTGATCATTCATCAAGTGTAGGTCTGAAAAACCAACAATGTATAATACAAGCAGTGTATGATCTATCTCATATCACAAGCTGGAAGGACTTTTCACTCTCATAATTATAATGCAGTTTTTATACTATGTTTATTAGATTTTGATGACCTGTAGATAATATTCCATTGCTTTCAAGTCAACAATATAGTGAGAGAGCTGTGATTTATAAGCATAACAATTTAGAAGTAGAGCTGGAAACTAATATCTCTGTTTTTAGCAGATGAGATTTAACACAATAAGAATGGAAAAATAAGAATGCAAACAAATCTAGGAGTATCAGAGATACAAAGGATTTAGGAGAATTATGGGCGACCAGCTATGTAACAGAGTTTAATACCAAGCATTATCTATAAAGGCAAGTAAAATATTAGCAAACATAATTCTGCCACTATATAAATTCTAAGTGTGCCCTCATTTGGAATATGGCAGACAATTTTGGGCAACACTTCATATAAAGGACATTTTAGAGCTGGACGCTGTACAGAGAAGGGCAACAAAATGAATAAAGGAAATGGACGGACTAAGCTATGAAGACAGGCTAAACAAAGCAAACGTGTCTAAGAGGGGATATGATTATCTAAAATTAATATATCCAGGATCAATATAAGCCTTTGGCCCCTATTCAATTGCAAGCCCGCAGCTTACATTATACAAGCCGTAAGTCTGCGGACTTAAAATGTGCTACAGTTAATGAGCGATTCAATAGAACAAGCCCAGAATTGAAGAGCCAAAACCGTAAACCATGGAATCGTAAGTAGCATTTCAGAGCGTGAACATGATCAATTAAGCAAGGCCGTTACTACCAATTTAGAAACAGCCAATAGTAAATGAGACCATCATCATGACATCAGTAAAATATGTAAGTTAAACATCAATCAATTAACATTTAGAAGTCTGATATGTGATCAGATTCGCAATCCGGCAATGTACAAAATAATAAAAAATAATATAGAAAATGTTCTAGTCCAGGTGGGTGGCCTGATATGTATTAACTCCTTGATTCTTGAGATCAATATAACACGAAAAGAAAACGTAAATAACATATTTTTTTAGTGCAGATTTGCAAGCTTGAGAATGTTGTGCAATTAATTCTAATGTCTTTCACCACTGTCCCTGTCTTTTAAAGTGTAGTATTCATTATTTATTTGCATTTACAGTGCTAAGATCAGGTGTTTAACCCCCTTGTGAGTCCTATCTGGTAATCATAGGCTTTTCTTCTAAATTTGCCATTTACTGGTGTAAAAACATTTGCAGGCTTAAGGAATTATAGCAATTGAATAGCGATTTACAATTGTAAGATTTGCGGGCTTGAAAGATCAAAGGCTTAGATGGGTCAGAGTTAAGATTTTAACAACCGCAGGAATTTTTAGCCTGTAACCCCTGCAAATTGCCAATTAAATAGCAAATTAGTTTACGGGCGACATTATGGGCTCCAGTAACCAACAATTGCTCAATTGAATAGGGGCCATGGTCAAAGGAACTTTTTGTGCCAAGAGCTTTTCAGTTGACAAGAGGACATCTCTTGAGGTTAGAGGAAAAAGGATTCCACCTTAGAGAAAAAACAGGGTTCTTCACAGTAAGGGTGGTTAATTGTGGAATTCTCTAAGGAGGCTTTGACAGCGGATTCGATATGTCATTTTAAAAAAGAGTTGCATATATTTTTTTATAAAAAGGACATTTAGGGTAATCCCGGATAACTAGAAAAGGAAGAGTATTGATCCAGGGAGGAATCTGAAAGCCAGTATCTGGGGTCAGGAAGGAATTGTTTTTCCCTTGTGGAACAATTGACAATGTTTAATCTTTTTTTGTTTGCTTTCCACTGGATCAAATAACAATAAATCCACATATTTCAAGAATCAGATGAGATCTAAAAGTTTGAACTTGATGGACTAAAAGCCTTTTTTCATCCTTAATTATCATACATCCATGTATATACAGTATCTCAAGTCTAAAGGTCCTCACGTCCACAGGTTTTATGTTTGTAGCTGCAGTCTAGGGATGTCATTCAGAATGTGCAGTAGTGAAATATAAAAAACTGCCGCACCTGAGCTCAAAAAAGCAAAATTGCATTCCACCCCTTGCAGCCAGACTGCTGATTATATAGAAAAGGATTGGGTTTAAAATAACAGCTTCAGTGTAATTGCTTCCCTATTTTTCTCTGCAAATGAATGTTGATATAATTAAAATAACCTCTGAAAAGGCACACAGGTATGAAATTAATACCAGAAAACACATAGCTTTGCTTTTTTGTTATGGATGCGTTATTTTGGATTAAACATTAATGTTTTTTTATAAAACATTTTCATCTATTGAACCAAACCTAGCAAACACTAGATGTATACAAGGAATACAAGGATTAGCTCGCAATTGCTTGCATTTGGTTAATTAATTACTTTTTTTCCTTCACACTTGCACTAAATATCACTTCCTTCAAATAATAATACATCATAATAAAACATAGATACCAATAATGAGCATATAGTAGATTTTAAGACATGCATAAGACTTTTCTTTTACATAGATAGAGATGAGGGGTCTGATCTTGTGAGTGTGCAGAGTCGTGGTGAAGAAGTGGTGGAGGGATTTTTCTTTAGTTGCTGGTAAGCTGATTATAGGGCTAAAACTTTTGGCAAAATAGATCACTACTTGAGGAAGAATAGGCATACTAAAGAGGTGCGTCTGTTCCATATATAATGGGACTTGTCCAAGTTAAGTGCACATTGGCAAAATGCTTTTAGGAAGAAGTGGAAATAGGTAATGATAGAGGAGAAAGACATAAATAGTAGACTGAGTGGCAAGGAGGCTTTCCAGTGACTTAATGGTGGACAGTATTTCCATGTTTTCATGACAATTAGCCTACTACCCTTGGTGTACACTACCCAGAGAAAGGTAATCTTCCTTAAATCACATAATACATAGGCCTTGATTCAATTTAGCTATTGTTTTGTTTATGGGAGCCCGTAATGAAGCCCGTAAACTAATTTGTTATTCAATTGGCGTCTTTTTGCGAGCCGCAAACAATCTATGGGTTACAGGCTGAAAAGAAAGAAAAGTGAGGATTTGGATTTCCCTGGGTGTTTTCCAGGCTGAAAATCACAAGATTGTAAGTTACAACCCATCTAAGCCTTTGATCTTTCAAGAGTTACAATCGCAAATTGCTATTTAATGGCTACAATTCCTCAAGCCCACAAATATTTTCACACCTCTAAATGTCAAATGTAGAAGAAAATCCTACGGGTACCAGATAGGACTTGCAAGGGGGTTTAACCCCTGTTTGTAGCATTGTAAATGCAAATAAAAAATCAATATACTGCAGACGGTGAAAGCAATGAAAGACATTCTCAAGTCTCAAGCTCGCAAATCTGCAATATATTTTTTTTATGCTTCATTTTGGTGTCATATCTATCTTGGTAATTAATCAGTTAATACATATTAGGCCACCCACATGGACTAGAACATTTCCTTCATTTGTTTTTATTATTTCGTACATTGCAGGATTGATTGCATATCGGACCCCTAAACGCTAATTGACATGTCATCTCCATGTTTTAGTGAAGTCATGATGTCGGTCTTATTTTCTGTTTGCTTTTTCTAAATGGGTAGTTACTGCCTTGCTTAATTGATCATGTTCAAGCTCTGAAATGCTACATATGATTGCATGGTTTATGGTTTCGGCTTTTGGCCCGTAAGTTGTAAGTTGCGGGCGTGTTCAATTGAATCTTTCTGTAATTGTAGCAAATTTGAAGCCCGCAGACATACAGCCTGTACAATGCAATCTGTGTGCTTGCAATTGAATGAGGCCCGTAGTGTGGCCATTTTTCTAAAATAAAGTGGGATGTCTTCAGTATCCATGTTATTACGTAAACCCTATTCTCAGAAATGTAAAATGACCTCTCCAGTTTGAAGCTCATACCACTTCCAAGAAGTATATCAGTTCACTTTAAAGAGCAAAATTTTCTAAGACACATTAATTTATATTGTTGTAGTATCCCTAAAAAGATTTACACACTGATATACACCAATGCAAAAATATTTATACCTTCATTTCAATTAATTTCCTTCCTTTTCTATCAGTCTTCCTTGATTAATTTTTAGTATATTTAATTTCAGCCTCAGTTTTATTATTATTTATTATTATTAACTTTTATTTGTATCCCATTTGTTTCCCATTCATTCCATTAATTATCACAGTTCATACTCTTTATTCAGCCAATCAACTTTACTCCTGTCTCCATTTCTTCCATTGTTCGATTCAAGGCACATAGTTGCTATGCAGTTCAGTAGTAAATGTTTGCAAAGAGATTGCGAGGAATTTTAACTATACAGCAGAAGGAAGTAGGTGGACCAGGGGCTGTAAAACGGGTAGTTATCAGCTTTATTATTACACCATTAATGAATTTTACACCTGTTTCCTGATCAACTTAATATACCATGTATATGTTTGCCCCCCCCTCCCCCCCACACTGGTCAGTACAGATAGATATAAACATTTTGAGACTAAAATAACATACAGCTTGGAGGTGCTTATTTACGTATGTAGAAGATATGTAGAAAGCAGTGTTTTTTTTTGTTTTTTTTTACTTGTGCAATATTTGGATTGTTAATAAAAAATAATAAAGAATTAAAAATATAAATTCGATTTTTTGAATAATGATCTAATGTAGTTGTGAGATTTAATTCTAAGTATATATTTTTATAGATTCAGTAAAATCTATGATAATTCACAATTTAGTCACCAAATACTTTCTAGATAATGATTGTGCACTTGAAAATGTGTTTTTAAAGAAGATATACAACAAAGTCTGTCTGAGAACAAAAATCACTTAAGTAGGTTTGTTCTATTGGCCTGTTACCTACTCAGAGAGCAGCCTCTTTTATCTCACTTGTGCCCTTCACAGGGAGAAATATCCTGTAGTATATTAGTCTGATCTGACCCAGTAGAGTGATCCATCCACAAAATACCAGGCCATTCTACCAATAACAGGAGAAACAGCAAAACCCAGACGTACGTTTCGGCCTCTTTGGCCTCATCCATTGCGATGTAGCTGCACTCCCTAAGGCACAGTGAAGACGTTATAATCACTCATAACGTTGATGAAAAAGAATTTGAAACTAAAGTAAAAAGTAAGTATAAACACTGTAATGATTAATTATTGGGAAAAATAAGGTACTTTATTGATTGTGGCAAACTGTCATAAATCATTTCAAGAATACAGTTTTATTACTTTTTAATTTGAAATGTTAAACATTTTGGAATTGACGTCTCTTGTATCCTTCGTTGTTCTGGACTATAGTGCAAATTCTTAAATGCCACAACATAGTAATTGAAAGATTAATCTTCAGGGAATACCCTGCCCCATCTGAATTCCCATCCCCTTTGGTCCCTCTTCCACTTCAGCACTTTATTCGAGTTTCCAAGATCTAGTGGATTATGATCCTTACATTAAGTAGTTCTACCATTTTCCTCTTTCAAGACTTCTACAATTATCAGAGCACTCCAGGTTCAAATGACTCATAGGTTGAAAACATCTGGTATGCAGAAGAGTAGAACAAAAATGACTATATCCAAATAGTAAGCAGTAATACAAAATAGAAGAATATATCCAATTGCGTTTTTTGAATGTAACTACAAAACAGGTGCACAAAAATAGATCATCGAACATAAAATGAGTGAAAACAAACTTTGTGATAATAAGTACACTGATTATTTGTAATTTTGCTAACATTTTAGCTTTGTTTAACATTTTTACTTGGGAAAAAAAATCAACTGATATTGTGTCCCAATAAATGCTAGCATACATCAATTGACTGGTATAACTAATCCTTTCAAGATGTGGTACTCCATTATTGGTTCAGTCATTGCCCTGCTGCTATGAGCCATTTTTAAGACTTATAGGTCTTTAAAACAAATAAATCTGGAATATATGAAATACAAATATAATTATAATATTCACGCATCATTAATCTCTTATACCTTTGGTAAGCAAAAAGATTTATGATCCTAGAAAACAAGAAGCTCAAAGAAGTGCTTTCAAATGATTGTTTGAGACTTAAATATCCATAGCACAGTATATCTGTACAGGTGGAAGTCAGAATGAATTATTCACTCTCTGCTCGTAAATAATGTAACACAACTGCTGACGAACATGAACGACAATAATACAAATCTTTTTAGAAGGAAATAACATTAATTAGCTAGCAGGTCTTCATATAGGTTTTTATGTACTGGGTAATGATATCATGTTAGAAAATAATTAACCATTATGCAGAAATAGCAATTTTGTTGTTATGTTAATTAATTTAAATAACTTTTGCTTCCCCTGCTATATATCCTTGTGCAGGACAAATTAAAACGGCAGTGCCCTTTAGTTTCTGATTGTGCTGAGTGGTGCATTGTGACATTTCAGCATTAACTTGGTAATGCCTGTAATTGGTAACACCTGTAATTGTGTAATTGTGTACTAAATGACTTATTTTCACCATTGATTTTGTACTCTCTGATAAAGAAATCTGATCTCAGATAATGATCTCAACAACAACAACTACACAATAATGAGCTTGAAGATTTATTTATGCTGCCATATCACTTTAAATGGAATGGTAAAAAGTGTCTAACCAGATATCCAATAATCATATCACAAAGCTGTATAAATGTACCAATGATAAGATCAGATAGACATTTTATTGATAATATATGTGGATTATAAAGGCTTACAACAGTGTATTTATTTATGTGTGTATTTAGGATATTTGCTACCTGATGTACCCAACATTCTAGTTTGTTGTTGCTGTTTAGTTGTTCAGTCGTATCTGATTCTTCGTGACCTAATTGACATCAGTACACCAGGCAAAGCCACTGTTCCTCCTAGCTCCATCAAGCTCATGTCCATTGCTTCAATTACTTCATCTATCCATCTCTGCCTCTGACGTCTCCTTCATTATGTACCTTACATTTTTCCCAGCATCAGAGCCTTCTCTAAGGAATCCGGTCTTCTCATAATATGGGCAAAATATTTAGACTCATGATCAATCCTTCCAGTAAACAGTTTGGCTTCATATCCTGTAGTATTGATTGACTGGATCTTCTTGCAGTCCAAGAGACTCTAAGCAGTTTTCTGCAATACCACAATTCAAAGGTGTAAATGTTACTGCTCTCAGATATCTTTATGGTATAGCTCTCAAATCCATATACAACCCAGTTACTGGTCCTCATTTCCTTTTGCTATGTTTCCATCCTATAATAATCACATAAAAAAAGAAGGAACATTCAAGTATTTTATAGCCTCTAAAAATTTGATTATATTCTCTTTTTACCTATCACCAACCACAAAGGATCCATGATAAAAAATCAGTACATGGAGCGGTTACTGTTCTGTCCCATTTGGCCATCACTCAGAAGTTTAGGAATCAAAGAAACTGCATAATATCATATATCATTTTTATTTTTTATTTGATCCAATAACACATTTCTGTTTGCAATATTTATTACTTATAATTTAGATTGTAGATGAAAATAGTAAACTTTGGTATTTTGCACAATAGGATCCTGAGAAAAAACACTGCCACATATCAGACAGAAAGAAGGAAAATACAATTTAGAAGTCAAGTGGAAGTCAACTTTCAATCAAAAGAAGACAATTACAGTTACTGAATATAGACTTCACACAATCCAGATGTGCAAATACAGATAATATTAATCATATAGGTGTCTCGTGGATGTTAGTGTACTTTATCCAAGGGCACCTGGAGGAAACATTGCCTATAAATTAAATGTATTTCACACTGAATGCTGATTTATTGACACCATTTACTTCTTTTTTTTTCATGAGCCATACACAACATCAGAAATAAACAGGGATGCAGGGGCAGAGACGTCCATATCAAAATGTGTCCTGTTACTTATTACAGATTCAAAGTGGCAGAAATATTACATTTCCACTCTCAGAAAATCTATTCATTGTTATTCTTAGCCATTTGCTGTTTTCTAGAGATAAAAAAAGCAAAGTTATAACATAAAGGGACTGTGAAGCTTTTTACTATTTGATGGTTTTAGGAGCTTGAAAAGCCTTTCTTACTCCATGTTCAATCACCATAGTAATTAGTTGATTTTAACAAAATAATGAATCAATCTTTTGGAAGCTCAAAACCAGTTTTAAGGCATTTGATTTTTCTACAGCTTTTAAGGATTTTCTGGTTAGGCTCTGACTGTGTAATATGCTGCTGACTGAAATTAAATAAGGCTAGACTGGTCCTGACTTTATTATAAAAAAATCATATAATGAATTTATTACATTTAGAATTTTTTTTTTTTACTGGGAAAACAAGAAAAAAACCTTAACATAAAAGTAGCATAATATATAAACAAAATTCTGCTAATTTATTGAGTACAGGGGTCTCCAACAACATCACATGCGTGTTGGTACAGGATATTACATTGTAGAATAAAATAATTTCACATCTATATGTCCATCTTTGTTTAGTCAAATTTTAAGCAAACTTGTGTTGAGGGAGAGTTCAGGTGCAGGTTTATCTAAGCACCCAAGTATTGATATACACCCTGCAAATAATGAATTAATATGACTTCCATATGACTTGGAAAATGATTTTACATTTGCTTTGTATTTTTGTGCATCTGCTTCCTCAGCCACTAGAGTAAGAATTAGTCATCCCAGGAGCTTATCAAGAAGCAAAATCCACTATGTATGTTTATGTGGTAAAAAAAGGTCTTCTGTAATGTATAAAACTTACTTTTGTATATGCTTGTAAGCATATCAGTGCTTTCTGTGTTCATGCAAACTTGCTCAAAAGGTGTGAAACATGCCCATCTTTGCCAAAATCACAGAGATGCATGGTATTTAATTGGCTAATACTAATCAGTTATGCTATTGTTTAGTAGATGGAAAGTCAACTCCCCAGGGCAATTATGCAATTTAGAGCAGTTTATTCCAATTAAATTATATACAAACTATTTTTGATATACTTTTTTGACATACATTCCAATCTTGATATACATTATGTTCATCGCTGTTAGAATTCATATGCAGTTTATTTGTTTTCTGCCTAGTCTTCAGACTAATAATTTACAATTATAATTGTTAAGTATTGTGACAGAGTGCTACAAGGGGTTTGTGTGAGCCAAATACTTTTTGAGGCTTTCTTACTCCAGGAAGTTTGAAGAAGTTAACATTCCAGAAGCAGTTAATTAGCTACACCTGAATAAAGCTGATTAAATACTGGAGCTGGATCTTGGATGTGACTGCTGAATGGACTGAGTTTTCAGTTGATTTGACATACACAGAAGAGTGTGTGCTGTTTATTTGGGCAAACACAGACAAGTGTGCAGTTTTGCCTGAAGAACACACACACACAGAAGTGTATGCTGCTGTTTATCTGAGTTTGGAAAAGAGACACACAGATCTGTGCTGTCTGACAGAGAAAAGACATGCAAGACAGAGAGACAGCAGTTTTGGAGCTTATGAGCACGTGAAAAGAGAGTTCTGAAGGATACAGGTCAGTGTATGTAAACAGACTATTGGACTGTTTTGTTTTTGCTCCAACCAGGGTTAATTTGATGAGAGCTTGACAGCAAGGGAATTGTCTAAGAGTAAAGGTATGGAATATCATTCAAAACTCCATAACACAGCCACTCATTACATTTACAGATCTATTATAGTCAAAAGCAATGATTTTCTGTTATTGTTTAATTATCAGCAACTAAATTAGAAGGGTATAGATTTCCTCCTCAAAAGTTTTTCATGTTACCACTCTCATTTATCCAGCTTCATAGTAAGCCACTGACATTTATAAGCTTCCACTTTCTTTTTCACATAAAGGAGATTGATAGCCTATTCATGATGTGAGCTGATATAATTTTCCTTCTGAATGTCTACACACATTGGAGGTAATACATAACCTCAATACAAATCTAATGAAGTCATATTAGATCTAACCATCACATATATAGTTGTGAGCGTACGAGTTGTTGCTAACGCTGCGGGCTCGCGTAGCGAGCCGCGGCCCTCGCGAAGCGTAGCGAGGGCCGCGGCTCGCGCAGCGAGTCGCGGGCCTCGCGAAGCGAGGGCACTGTGCCAGGTTCTCAGTTGCTGGCATGGAGCGCCGAAGGCGCTCCTTGCCAGCAACTGAGGACCCTCGCGAAGCGAGGGCCTCAGTTGCTGGCTTGGAGCACCGCAGGCGCTCCATGCCAGCACCTGAGGACCTCGCAAAGCGAGGTCTTCAGTTGCAGCAACTGCGACCCTTGCAAAAAAAAGTTGACGTCGCAACACATTACGGCACTCGCAAACAACATACGACACACGTTCACACACATTACGACACTCGCAAACAACATACGACACACGTTCACACACATTACGGCCTCGCAACACTCGGACGCAACTCGCGAACATTACAAAATTACAAACACAATACATACACACAGCACATACATAAAAACCTTACCTACACAAACAGGAAGCACCCAGGACCTCAAAAATGCAACTTACAACTTAATTGCACTCAAAATAAAAGAGTTTAGACACTAAATAGTTTGTTAAGCGACACAAAAAATGGCCGACGAATAAAACGAAAACGAGGCTACACACGCAAACACCATACGAGACACGTTACCACACATTAAGACTTCACAAACATCGGACGCAACACGCCGACATACAAACATTTAAAACTTAACAAAGACACACAACAAACACATAAAAAGCTTACCTACAGCAAGAGGAACCAGCCAGCACCTCAAAAAAACAAGTTACACCTACATTTAAATCAAAATAAACACTTTAGACACTAATACCATCGCTAAGCGAGAGAAAAAATGGCCGACGAACAAAACGAAAACGAGGCTTCAGACGTAACTACACTACACTTACTCGCAATAATGAAACACATACTATGCGGAACGTATCACAATCATATTAAACACCATTTTGAACAGTAATACGCCTAAAATGGCGGATGGAACGCAAATTGTAAGCTGGAACGCAAATAGCGCATGCGTATTGCGTTCTAACGGTCTCACTTTCCAGAACTTTCTACAAGTTTATAAATACTGCCTATTTTCAACTAAAAAATACATTTCTCCTCAGGTGATCAACGAAGTGACTTCTGAGATAACTGCTGCTTTTACTTGAGAAGACAATTCTTTACTAATTTACTACTTTACATTGTGCAAATTACAACTGACAGGTAAGCTATAATATATTACATTTTATTATCAGGTCAGGTCAAACTAATAAAAAAATAAACTAGGATTTATGTAGTCATCATGTATGGCACATTTATGTGTATAGGCTCACAAAAAAAATTAAACAGAGCTTTATGTATAGTGACATCTGACACGCACATATATGTCTATAATGTATAGTCACATGTGACACGCACATATATGTCTATAATGTATAGTGACATTTGACACACACATTTCTGTGTATTGCCCCTTCATATTGACATGTGACACGCACGTATATGTGTATAATGTATAGTGACATGTGACACGCACATATATGTCTATAATGTATAGTGACATCTGACACGCACATTTCTGTGTATTGCCCCTTCATAGTGACATCTGACACCGACATATATGTCTATAATGTATAGTGACATGTGACACGCACATTTATGTGTATTGCCAATGCAACAAAATTAGCTTACAACAAAATCAGTAAACAACTACATTTAAATGACATTATATCTCATGTATACTGATATGTCACACGCACATATATGTGTATCATCTATAGTTACATCTCACACACACACATTTATGTGTGTTGGAAAAAAAAAAAAAATAAGGTTCATTTAACCATTTAAATTTGACTCATGTATACTGATATGTCACACGTACACAAAATAATTACATTAAACTATGTAATGTGCTTCATGTATGTGACATATGTGTGTAGCCCCCAACAAAAAATAAGGTTAATTGAATTAATTTACTGCAATTCAATAGATCAGATAAAGCTGAATCTTTCTATTTCTTTTAATATTCAAACAGACTCTGCATCAACAGCGTCTCTCAACAATTTGCACCGTGCATTGTGAAGCACAATCCCTTTTAAACAACACCAACAAATTTGAAGAGGTAAGATACAACAAGACATTACATGCTCAAAAGGCCATGCTTTGCTAGATGAAAAATTTTAAATATACAAATAACTATTTCACTTTCTTTTTCAAACAGACACTACAAGAAGACCGGCGGATTAAGATTGGCAGGAAGGCACCGTCTGTCATTCAAAACTTCTATCAAGGTAAAGTATTAAGTATAAACAAGAAATAACCATGAGCCTTATTCAATTGCAACTTTCTCAATTGAATAGGGCTCTATATACGCACATAACATTTTTTTTAGACAGAACTTTTTAGTTACTGAACTTCTAACCACAATCAAGCTTTTCAATAACTAAAAACTTGCCTCAATAAATATGTTATGTGATTATATAGAGCCCTCTTCAATTGGCAAAATTGCAATTCAATGAGGACCTATATATCTTTAATGGCCAAGGGCCTCACTCAAATGTGATTTGCCCATTTCAATAGGGCTCTATATAAGCACAGAGCATATTTTTTAAAGGAAATTTTTCTTTTCTGAACACGTTCCTTTTAGATACAAGTTCACTAAATACAAAATTCCGTAAAAAAATATGCTCTGTGCTGATATTGAGCTCTATTCCATTGGCCAAAACACAATTGAATGAGGAGCTCACAATATAACAAATGCAGTAAACAAAGGCCCTTATTCAATTGCTATTTTGGAAAATTAAATATGGCTATAAATAAGAACTTTTAGGCCCTTACTCTATTTTAACAAATATATGTGATGTGCTTATTTACAACCCTATTCAAATTTCTACATTGCAATTCAATTACGGCCTTAGAGTACTATTACATTGTAAAAAATGCAATTGAATGAGGGCCAAACTATGCAACATATGGTACACACAAAGGCCCTCATTCAATTGCAATTTGCCCAATTGAATAGGGCTCTAAATAACAACATAACAATTGCTTAAAACTAAGGTTTTAGTTAATAAAAATATATCAAAAATACAGTTTTTCAATGACTACAAAATTATTTTAAATAATATGCTATGTGCTTATTTAGGGCACAATTCAATTAGCCAAATCGCAATTCAATGACACACAAACTGCTACACACAAAACAGAATTTCTTATTAAATGTTTAACAACCTATAAGCCTTACAAATAAGCAAAAATAAGAATAACAAAAGTGTTGTGCACCTAATAGCATTGTATAAAAAAGCACACAAACTCATAGCAAACTATATTAACATTCTTCTTTAATGTTTAACAACCTATAACCTGTACAATCAAGAAGAAATAAGTTTTGCACAAGTGATGCGCACCAAACAGGATTGTCAAAAAATAACACAAACACATAGCAAACTACATTAATTATATTATTTCATGTTTCACTAACTATAACCATCCCAATAAAGGTTAAATAAGTATACCACAAGTGGTGCGCACAAAACAGGATTGTACAAAAACGAACATAAACACATAGCAAAATAAATTCATATTCTTATTTAATATATCACAACCCACAAGCCTTACTAAGAACCTTAAATAAGAATAACAAAACTCTTGGGATTGTACAGAAAGTTACAAAATAAATATTTCTAAAAAATAACCATAACTGATACAATACAGCAAAATTCATACATTTTTTACTTTTTTAAAAGACTTTTCACTCAAACAACATTTTCTATTTTACATTACAACAGATACTGCGTGAAGACAATCGGACGAGGACTTTTTCCACAGGACCGGACCATCGGACGAGGACTCGGACCAGACCAGCAGACGAGGAATTTCAACACAGGACCAGACCAGCAGACGAGGAATTTCAACACAGGACCAGACCATCGGACGAGGACTTTCACCAACGGACCACAACATCGGACGAGGGATATCGCCACAGGACCACAATATCGGACAGGGGCTATCGCCACAGGACCACACCATCGGACGAGGACTTCCAACAGAGGACCACACCATTGGACAACGATTTTGAAACGAGGACCAACAAACATTCGGATTTAAATCACACTTCAACCAAGGTAAACTATAATAAGTACTAAACTATAAAACTAAAGAAACTGCTTTCAGTTGCATCCGTGTCAACAGAAAAATAAAATAATTAATTTACTATCTCCCTTATTTTATTTAAATTGCTACTATGCAATACGTAGCTCAATAACCACATCACCTTTTTTTTCAGCAAAGAAGTTTTGCAGTGGTAAATATCTATCCACAAACAAAGTTTTTAAGAAATAAAACCATTATTTTAAATAAATATGTTACATGCTTATTTACTGCAGTATTCCATTGGACAAATTCTGAGCCACTGAAGACAGGAATTATAAATTTAACTAAATATCAATGATACATTCATGATTTGCCTTTTATTTCACCAATTGTGCACAATAATCTTTAACAGGAATTACAAATTTAAATATACACAATTACATTTCTTTGTTTCCTTTTACAGATTAATATGGCTGATAACGAGACCAAAGAAGAGAAGAAAAGACGTCAAACTAGAGAAAGACAAGAGAGATGGGCCGCCCAGCAGACACCGGAGGAGAAAGAAATTCGAAGAGAAAAAGAACGCAAAAGACTTGCAAATAAAAGAATATCAGCTGCAAAAATGAAAGATACAACCAAAATAAATAAAAAAAAAATAAAGCATTTACAAACTGTTCCTAAAACATCAGATGACATTTTACAACATACCAGTCAAGACAGACCAAAAAAAAAAACTACAAAAAAAAAGCATTTACAAACTCTTACTAAAAACTTACAGGAAATTTCAACCGAACAAGTCCAACATATACCAAGAAAATCTACGAAAAAAACTAAACATTTAGAACCTGTTGTTGAAACATTTCATGACTTTTCATCTGATGAATATCAAAGTCAACATCCAATATGCGTTGCAAATTGTCCTTTACTGAAGTCTTTAGCAGTAGAGGTTCATAGTTGTGGGGACATGACTACTCAATGTCAATTTTGTGAGGCTTATTATTTTAAACAGGAGAGACCCCGAGATGGACAATTTATTAGTTGTTGTCAAAAAGGAAAGTTCAAACTTCCACAAAGGAAACAATTTCCAACCTATTTACTAAATATTATGACTGAACCTACTTTTCCAAATTACAACAATTTTAAGACAAACATAAGATCCTACAATAGTGCCATATCATTTGCATCTATGGGGGCAACATTGGCTGCTAATGTACCAGGACATGGTCCTTACTGTTTTAAAGTCCAAGGACAAATTTATCATCGGACTTCACATTTACATCCAGAGGAAGGAGAGCAAAGAAAAATCGCTCAACTATATGCCCTAGATACAATGGAAGCTGTTGACCAACGTATGCAGATGGAAGAAAATAAAAAATGCTTACCCAGTGTTTTTATAGAGCTAAATAACATTATGGACAACAATCCCTACAGTAAAGCTTACAAAAAATTGGCAGAAGTAGAAAATTAACAACTACTTCATGCACAAAGACATCAATTACCCATGCCAAAGGTTAATATGGTGCTTAAAAGAGACAGACATACTGATAAACGTCGTTATAACTTGCCAACATCAAATGAGGTTGCAATGGTCTTTCACAATGATGAAGGAGAACCACCATTTCAAAGAGACATTAGAGTATATCCCAGAAATGAGGACCAACCATTTATTAATATTAATATCTTAAGTCCAAATTTAGATCCAATGACATATCCCATCTTTTTCCCACACGGAGAAGCAGGTTGGCAACCAAAATTAACCCTTCCCAGTTACCCAAATGCTAAAGCCAGAATCCGAAATAATGTTTCTATGCTTGAATTTAAAGTTGCTCAAATTGCCATTAGAGATGAATTTAATCCCATTTTATGTGGTGGAAAACTAACACAACAATGGATTATTGATTCATATTTGCAAGTTGAGGCAAATAATTTAAACTTTATAAAATATCAACAAGATAAACTACGTGTAGAACAATATTGTGGACTCATGGACTATGTTGCTGACGTGGCTACAAGCAGAGACATGACAGCTGGCAAAGCCATCATTTTACCATCTTCCTTTCAAGGATCTCCTCGAAATATGAGAGAAAGATACAATGATGCTATGGCTATTGTGACAAAATTTGGAAAACCAGATTTATTTGTGACATTTACATGTAATCCACAATGGCCAGAAATTCATCAAAATCTACTTCTTGGACAAAGTGCTTCAGATCGACCAGATTTAGTAGCCAGAGTTTTTAAGATAAAATTAAATGAATTAATACGTGACTTTACTATAAATCAGTTATTTGGCAAATGTCTTGCTTATGTATATACCATTGAATTTCAAAAAAGAGGCCTTCCACATGCACATCTTCTCATAATACTTCAAGAGAAAGATAAATTAGATACTTCGGACAAAGTGGATGCAGTCATAGTTGCTGAACTACCGGATCCAGAACTATATGGTAGACTATATGAGATTGTTACTCATCGCATGATTCATGGACCCTGTGGAGACCTTAATCCACAATCACCATGTATGGAAAATAATAAATGTTCCAAAGATTTTCCTAAAGATTATAGAGACAAAACATATGCAAATTGTGATGGATATCCACTCTATAAAAAAAGTGGACAATAGATATGTAGTACCCTACAATCCATATTTACTCATGAAGTACAACGCCCACATCAACGTAGAAGCCTGCACTTCCATTAAATCCATTAAATATGTCTACAAATATATTTAAAAAGGTTATGATGCAGCTACTGTAGTTGTCAAAAGTGCAGACAACCCTGAATGTAGTGAGTTAGTACATGATGAACTTGCATCTCATGTAGATGCTCGCTATGTCAGTGCGCCAGAAGCTATGTGGCGGCTTTTAAAATTTGAAATGCATGATAGATCACATGCACTATATAGATTAGCAGTACATTTGCCACAACGACATTTAGTCTATTTCCATGCTGGAAATGAAATGAATGCATTGGCCCAAAGTGAAGATCGTCACACTACACTAACTGCATGGTTTGCATTAAATTCCACTGATGCTCAAGCAACACAATACTTATATATTGAAATTCCATATCACTATGTTTTTGTGAATGGATTATGGAGAGCAAGAAAAACCAGAGGCAATAAAATAATTCCACGAATTTACACAGTCAGTCCAAGAGATGTTGAACGTTTTTGCTTACGGATATTACTTTTAAATGTTCCAGGAGCACAAAGTTTTGAACAATTAAGAACTGTTAATGACATTGTATATGAATCCTTCCATTTAGCTGCAAGAAATAGAAACTTACTCGCTGATGATACAAAGTGGGAAAGATGTTTAGAAGAAGCAGCACAATGTCAAATGCCACGACAGATGAGAGAACAATTTGCTTTTATTTGTATCTTCTCAAATGCTCCAAATGCATTAGCTTTGTGGGAGACTTTTAAAAGTAATATGGCTGAAGACTTTATGCGACGATACAATGAACCCATTGCACAGTTAAAAGCCTTAATGGAAATTCAAGAAGTCTTTTTAACTCATGGATTAAGTTGTGCAAGTTTTAATTTGCCTGATCCAGGTCTAATAGATGACATTAACTTTGAAGACTATGACATTCAACTACAAGCAGAAAGAACACAAGAAAGACTTGCAACTTTAAATACACTACAATTGCAAGCATTTCATGCCATTAAAAATGCTATAGATGATGACATGGTGACAGAGCGTTATTTCTATCTTGATGGACCTGGCGGATCAGGGAAAACATATTTGTACAATTTATTAATGAGTTCAGTACGAGCACAAGGACAAATAGCAATGGCGTTTGCCACTACTGGAATTGCTGCACTTTTATTAGAAGGTGGAAGAACTGTTCATAGTGGATTCAAACTGCCAGTGCCTATTTTGGAAAATTCTGTGTCAGATATTCGCATGACATCCTTACAAGCAAAGAAATTGAAGAAATGTAAATTAATTATAATAGATGAGGCCACAATGATGTCATGCTATGCCCTCCAATGTATTGACCGTTTGCTTCGTGAAGTCATGGATAATATTTTTCCATTTGGTGGAAAGGTAATTTTGTTGGGTGGAGATTTTAGACAAACATTACCTGTCGTTGTACATGGAAATCGAACAGACATTATTGAAACATGTATAAAGTCAAGTACAGTATGGAAACATTTTACCCATCTTCAACTGCAACAAAATATGAGATCAGAAGGCCAAACTGATTTCAATGATTGGCTTATTAAAATTGGAGAAGGAAGAACAGAAAAAATACTACATTTACCTGACGACACTGTAGAGATACCACCTCATATGATTTGTCAACAAGATATTATATCGGCAATATTTGAAGGGAGCATAAATAACGAAGAATATTCGGAGCTTGCCAACCAAGTCATACTGACGTGTAAAAATAAAGATGCATTAATACTCAATAATGAAATCTTAAAAAAAATTAATGCACCACAAAGAAATTATCACAGTGCTGATTCTGTACTTGCTGATGACAATGAAAGTCAGGCAAACTTTTCAACTGAATTCATTAACTCTTTAACTCCTTCTGGAATGCCACCACATATTTTGCAGCTAAAGAAAGGTGCAATTATCATGTTACTGCGAAATATGAACCCCAAAAAAGGCCTATGCAATGGCACAAGATTAATTGTTCAACAATTAAAGGACCATTTTATAGATGCTGAAATTTTAACTGGGACCCATAAAGGAGAGAGAGTTTTCATACCAAGAATAGATTTAGCACCAAGTGAAAGTAGTCTCCCTTTTATACTTCAAAGAAGACAATTTCCCATTATTATGGCATTTGCCATGACCATTAATAAATCACAAGGTCAGACTTTCAAATCTGTGGGTATTTACTTGGAAGAACCAGTTTTTGCACATGGTCAATTGTACGTTGCGTTGTCACGGTGCAAAAATCCACAGGCTATTAAAGTTTACATTGAAAACAATGAAAGTCAAGGTGATTTATTAGAAGATGGACGTATTTTTACTAAAAACATTGTCTACTATGAAGTACTATAACTTTGCAGGATACAAATTCAAGATGCCAACATTTTTTAAAAGCATTGCAAAATACATAACAATTGGTTGTTTAATTCAGTCATAATTAATGAAAGTACTGTTTAGGAATGATTCGCCTCACAAAATACTTGCCTTGCATTGTTAGTAAAAATTATGTTAAAATGTTAAGTCACTATGTTAATGTTTCTAATGTTACAAGTTTAAAAAATATATTTGCAAGTTATTTCATTCAACAGATTACAAAGTGGATGTTAAGAGGTCAAGCACCTTTTAAGTCACAATGTAAATATTGTCTGTTATCTTAAGATTACTAACTACATTAATGTTTATCGCCAGTTTATGTGCTCAGTAATCAATTACTTTAATTACTTACGTTTTAAGCAGAGTTTTACTGTATGCCTTCCTCTACATTCAATGTATATTCAAGTTAACAATTATTGTGATAGAAATTGCATGTTAATACTGATTAATTTAAAGGTCAATTGTTTTTACGTTCAAATGTTAATACTTTTAATAAAAAATTAGGTTACAAAATGTATTCGCTATGTTCCTGTTTATAATGTTCAAAATTATACAAATGTTTTGTCAACTTCTAAACTTACATAAAAAATAAAGTTAAAGTTTCAAAATATATACTTTGAAGGTTATTGCTTACATATATTTTAAACTTCATGTTAAAATTCGCAACGTTTCAAGAAGGCTTTTTACTTTTTGCTTTCCTATTCATTCAATGTATATTAAAGTTAACAATTCTTCAGATACAAATTACATTTTAAAAAACCATTACATCAACATTTTACAAAAATACACGTTCATATTAAAATACTTACAAGTGTCAAAAATATATGTTAATAACTAAACAACTTGACAAACATATACATCACATTGCCGTCATTTTTTGACGGGCAAGTCGCTAGTATACTTATAATATCCAGTGGCCTCTCCATACATTCTTTGCAAAATTAAATTAATATATGGTGGGCAAAAGAGCAATAGAAGCCCTCCACCATAGTATAGTATACAATACATTTGTGTTCACATTTGAATGTCTAAAACAAGTTAAAAAAATGTGTTTCCTGCTCAGAATTCCAAGAAATACAGTTATTACACTGTATTCTGGGAAGCTGAGCAAGGACATGCAAATGTGCTCACAAATACTTTGTTCGTCA
Source organism: Discoglossus pictus (assembly GCA_027410445.1). Taxonomy (NCBI): domain Eukaryota; kingdom Metazoa; phylum Chordata; class Amphibia; order Anura; family Alytidae; genus Discoglossus; species Discoglossus pictus. The sequence continues at coordinate 96,248,380 of CM050173.1, read as the reverse complement.
AATCATGACCATTTTAAACTTAGCTTCCTTTAAGCTTATGTCCGCTGCATTACACAGCTTTTTTGTAAAGCCAAGGTCGGATTATACACAAGCCGGGAATCCTACCCACGGATAGCCGTTTCAAGGTTACTGCCTATCATCAGCCTGTTCATCAACCAGTCATTAAGCTTACAAACTGAGAAAATAAATTATAATGGAGAAGAAGATAATTTATTTTGTTATTAAGAGGTTTGGGGGAACTAAGAAGAAGTACATATCAGAGGGTGATTACAGTATAAAACTGTACACAAAGAGTGGATGATTCTTGGCACAGCAAAGGTCAAAGGAGGTCAAAGGAGAACAGATCTAAACAATGATTTTAATACACATGGGACATCATTCAATTGCTGCTTTTTTTAGATCTGGGCCTGCAAGTGGAGAGAGCAAGATAAGCTTGCCTCCTACTTGCTGGCCTCGATTGGGTCACTTGCTGCGCGCTACTTTCCATTGCGGTCCGTTAACTTGCAGCTTATTTCCCTCAAAGCCTTTAATCTTTCATGGCTGCAAGAGTCCAGAGAGCCAAAATTGCAACTTCGCTATTCAATTGCTCTGATTCCGCCTCCCATCAAGCCAGCAAATGGCTAAACTTGACACACAGTTTTTTTGACCCAAGGTGGTGTTGCAAGGACTTGCAAAGCACTTATGTATCCTTCATGTCACAAAGTCTAAGACTACACTGCACTAGTAAGCCTGACTATACCCCATTAACCGTAACAATACACCGTTAACTCTAGCTAAGCCTCATTAACCCTAACTATACCCCATTAACCCATTAACCCTAACTGTACCTAATAAACCCCAACCCTATTAACCCCTACCTTACATTATTAACCCCTATCCTACCCTATACCCTTCTATTGACCCCTATAAATAATTAACCCCCCTTTAACTATTTAATCCTAATCAACCCTCACCATACCTAATTAACCCTATCACTAACCACTTAACCCCATCGAGACCTATTTAACCCTATTTAGTACTATGTAACCCCATCTAGTCCTATTTAACCCCATCTAGTCCTGTTTAACCCTCATCTAGACATATTTAACCCCATCTAGTCCTATGTAACCCCATCTAGATCTATTTAACCCTATTTAGTCCTATGTAACCCTATCTAGTCCTATTTAACCTCCTCTGGACCTATTTAACCCCATCTATTCATTTTAAAACCAATCTGGGATTATTTAACCCCAAATGTACCCAGGAAACCCCTATCCTATAAACACACTCCTACCCTACCCTATTAAGACCCACACTACCTACACAACTCGTACCCTACCCTGTTAACCTCCCTCCAGACTATTAACCCCCCTCTACACTATTAACCCCCTTCTACCCTATTAACCTTCACCTCTACCCTATTACCCCCTCTAATCTATTAACCCCCCTCTACCCTATTAACCCCCACTCTACCCCATTAACCCCCCTCTACACTATTAACCCCTACACTACCTACCTAACCCCCTAATAAACTCCATAGCACCATACCAATCACGAAAAATAAAAAAGACTAATTACAAAAAATAAAAAAAACTAGATTAAATAAATAAAGACCTTATAAATAAAAAAAACTAGATAAAATAAATAAAGACCTTTACTGAAAATAAAAAAGGAACAATACAGAAAAAAAAATAAAACTGAAATAAATACATCACTATTACAATAAAAATAAAAACCCACATCCAGCAATAAATAAATAGTAAATTATACCACTTACCTTGCCCAAATGCTCCACCAGCGATGATGGTCTTCTGTGTTTCATCACATGACAAGGGCTCAATCCAAAAATGTCCACTGGTCCAGCACACCTACAATAAAAAGAAAGAGTACAATACATGCATAAATAAAACATGTAATATTATATAGACCTAAAAAGCCACTCACCTGTCCAAAATGGCCATCCAGCGATGCCCCCAATCTCCTCAAAGCCATCTCTGGCAGGGCCCCTCAAAAAATAACCTGACGTTCTAAAAATGTGAAAAATCTAACAGAGCGCGCATGATCAGGTAGAAAAATTGAAATGGCACCTTCTGATTGGCTGAAATATGATGATATGACAGTGATATCAGCCAATACACCCCTATATCCCATTCTGATTGGCTGATGTAACTGTGAATCATTTCTGAACCAATTAGAAGGTGCTATTGCCTTCAGCCAATCAGAATGGGATACACCCCTGTGGGGTGTATCCCATTTTGATTGGCTCAAAGCATCTGCACCTTCTGATTGACTGCAATCTGATTGACAGTTACAACAGCCAATCAGAAGGTGGTGATGCTTGGAGCCAATCAGAATGGGATACACCCAACAGGGTAGGGTAGGAGGGGGATAATAGGATAAAGATTTACTAGGTACATTTGGGTTTAAATAGGCCAATTTAGGGTTAAATGGGACTAGATAGGGTTAAATAGGACTAGACAGGTTAAATAGGTTTAGGACTAGATTGAGTTAAATAGGTCTCGGTGGGGTTAAATAGGTCTAGACTGGGTTAAGTGGTTAGTGATAGTGTAATTATTATAATGAGGTTTAATAGAGTTAATTAGTTAGAGGGGTTAATTAGTTAGATGGGTTTAATTAATTAGAGGGGATTAATAGAATTGTATAGTGTAGGATAGGGGTTAATAATGTATTGTAGGGTCAGAAGGGCAGGGGTTTATTGGTTACAGTTAGGGTTAAAAGGTTAATGCGGTATAGTTAGGGTTAATGGGTTAATGGGGGCATAGTTAGGGTTAATGAGATATAGTTAGGGTTAATAGTGTAGTGTAGTGCTTTTATTTTGTGTCATGAGGGTCCTGGAGGACCCTTTATGGCACTAATAGTGTTAATATAGGGGTCAATAGTGTCCTATAGGGTCTATATAGCCCCATATTGGACTGAGGGGGTTAATTGTAGTCTCATGAGGGTCTATATTGAACCCCATGAGGGATGGGGTTAATTTTAGGTCCGAAGGGGTACTTAAAGTACTCCCACGGCAGGAGTTAATTGTTTTATTTAGCGCGCGTTCTTTAGGGACCTTTAAGGGCCTTTCAGAACCTTCAAGGTAGAACTCCCGCTGCAAGGGTTAATGTGTGAATCCTCTAGGGGGTCCCGATGGGGACCCCGCAGCATGGGGGGGTTAATGTTAGTTGCCGCGGGGGAACTTATGGACTCCCGCGGCGGGGGGTTACCATTTTTGTGTCGCGGGCCACTTAAGGACCTGCGGCATAGTTTTTGACATTTTTAAATGCTGCAAGGGTCCCAATCGGGACTTCTGCAGCAAGGGGTTGATCTGGGGACCCTGCATTTCCCTAGTCCTACGGGCTTGGAGGTTGTCATGATGACGATCTCTGTTTCCATTGGCTGTTTCGATAGCGGTCCTTACAGGCTTCATGTTCAAGCCTGTAGATGCTACTTCCAATGGCAGGGTTTGCAATTATCGGGAAGGGGGACTAACTTGTGGGCCCGGCCAATTGAATAGGAAAGTAAAAGTGGAGCTACTAGAGCAAGTAGCACAAAAGTAACATAATCTGGAATTTACTTGCAAGTAACAGCCCCGTATTGAACGAGGCCCATCGGCTCTCTTGATCATACAAAAAGGTCAAGGGTAAAATGGAATTTAAGGTTTTGAACTATATCGAAGCGTTGATTCAACATTTATCAACATTTTTATTTTACAGTATCCTGAAATGCACAACTGTTGGGGTTTCTATTTATATGTTTCAACTGAATACTAACATAAGCATCTAAAAGTTACTCACCAAGACTTCAATACACGTCTTCTACTGCTGGATCTCTGAGTTTTGTCTTTGGTCTTTCCAAACCGTTACTAATTAAATCAAAGAAAAAACTGATAGACAGCATGAAAATACATTATAATCAGTTATAAAATAACAGTTATAAGCACACTGCTAAACATTTCTTGGAGAAGCACAAGGACATTATATAAAGCATAGAGATGACATGTTCCTATTGTTAAACTTATGCCACTAGACCAATGACAACTGACAGAGCTCAAGTTGATAATCCTGTATATTCTTTAAATTATCTCATTCAAAGTTTTACAGATAGTATATTTTAATCTATATACAAAACAATTACAAATGTTTTGAACCAGAAAATACAGTCACCATTTTTCTGGAAGTCTGTAAAATCTGATATCTCACAATTTGCTGGAAATTATGGATATTCACTGTAGCCAATCAGTCAATCAGAGTCTGCATTGGCTGATTTATGTCTCTACAATAAAAGGAGAATATTCTCCTTGCATTTGTACTCATGACTGGTAAAACCACCAGCGATATCAGATTATTTTTGAAACATTAAAGTACACGTTCCTGCATTAACAGCCTTCAAACAACTAGCCCAACTTGCTAGCTGCATTGGAAATGTTTTACCATAGCATTACATTGATATATTTGCCATTGATACAATTCATGTTTTCTGGTTCAAATACTTTTCAGTACATTAGATACTGTATGAATTCTGAGAATACTGAATGTATTATATTTCATATCCATCAACCCTCTGTTATTTAGAAGAAAAATGTCTTAGCATTTGCCAACATCTATCCAAATTAAATTTCCACTTAAATCACTAATACCTTTATACCCCTTTCATAATCCACTAGATCAATCATCAATGTTCAAATAACTTTAGATTGAAATATGAGTTTTATTTAAATTGTTATATTATTCCTCCTTAAATTAATAACCATCTAAGTATAATAGAATGATTTTACCTTTTGCAAAACACTGGGCATTAGAAAAAATGTAACCATTAATGTAGTTAAACAATAAATTACTTTAAAAAAATCAGGACCCAGGCTGTATAAGATTAAGATCTCTCCACTCTTATAATGATTTATTGTTTCCATCTAGTGAGACATGCTAAATTGAAAAATATTAGTAGCAGGCAGTAGTATAACATAAGCTGCTAGCAATGTACATAAATACACTTTCTAGTCACCTCCTTCTGTCATACTGCAAGTACGGAATGCCTGTTTGTATAACAATCCCCTCTGGGCGGCTCTCACTCCAGAGACAATACTTCCGGGGGTGAAGAGATCTAGAGCTAAAACGGCCTCAGACATGATTAAGAAATAGTAATTAATTGTTTAAAATCCCAGTACACATTTAATAACATTTTTTTTTATATGGCCCTACCTTAAATATTAGAGAGCTTTTTATAATAACACTGAATTAGCACTTTAAAGCCATTAAAAGAAACATAATTTTAAAAAATTAATCTGCAATGAAAAACCCTCCTTTAGATTTCCTAATTAAGCCTGAAGCCACACTTGGCGTTGTATATGAACACTTATTAAAGAGACGGCAGCTGTATTTCACTTTGAAATCTCCTTTTGAGTCAGATTGTTGGTTGTCAAAAAAGATATCTTTCAGAAATGTTCAGCTCTTTAAGGAAAATAATGTCAATGAAGCAAGCAATTTGTGTCCGCAAGTCCGGTGATACATAGTAATATGTCTCTGATCACAGGTATATGTTGTCTACTATTTGTAGAATACTTATATCAAGGCTAAAGACCAAAATACATGGCAAGGTTTCTTGTTGCTGTTTGAAAGAGTTTTTTTTTCTATTTGTGTCAATTCAAGTTTTTTTCAGGCTGCAAAATGTGTTGTGGAATAATACTAATACTCCTGTTGCGGAGTTAAATTTCTGCTTGATATTTGTGTTGTGATGTAAGAGTTATTGTTTTGTTTGTTTGTGATAACATTGCCAAACAAATGTTGTTTGTGTTGTAGAATTAATTATTTCTCTGTTTGTGTGTAATGAGAGCTATGTCTCTATCTGTTGCTTGTGTTGGTAAATTAGTTATTGTTCTGCTTGCCTTATGTTGCTAAGTAAGGATTATTTCCTTAATCATCTCTAGATTATATGAATAGGGGACACACAAATAGCTAAAATTAAATGTAATCATACATTACTGGAGTTTACAAGCACTATGCAGTATGTGTAACCCAAGAAAGCTTTGACCAAGGAAAGCTTTTGACTTCCAGCATTTTTAAACATCCCTGGGAGAATGCAATGGGCATTCAAGACTCAGAGCTCTACTAGGAGCAGCAGAACATTGCTATAGTGACGAGGGAGGAAGCCTATGTTATGCAGTGATATGACAGTGAGGAGGGGGTAAGCTTGTTTTATGCAGGGATATGTTGGTGAAATGTGAGGAAGTTTGTGTAATGCACAGATATAAAAGTGAGAGCTCAAAGACAGGGCCCTCGATTCTTTGCAATGTGTTAATAATGAATATGTCTTTACCTGGACAATATCTTATGTATAGCACTACGGAATACAAATAAACAATAATAATAATATGTTTTCTATTTATATACATAAGCCTTTAAATACACAGGTGGTTTTTATCTCTTAACAGCTTTTAGTATCCTTTTTTGGATACTGATCTGGGGATATATTCCTATCATAGAAATTTATGTCCCCTTGTCATATACTGTTCTGCCCCTAATGTTGTGATCTAGAAGTAAATATTCATATTCCAGTAGTATATAATGTTTCACACTGCCAGACAGCCATCTGACAGAATGTTATAGCTCACAAATAGGGAACTGTAGCATTTTGTTATCAATATTAGGGGATAGTTTTTCCTCCTCCCCAATTATCAGGAGTTTGGGCCATTTGTCAACATTGGCTGACTGATAGTACTATACAATCACAAATAGCTGGTAGTTCTATATAGTATTGATAGGGTAGGATCCATAGTTCATATATCTTCAACAACACAGTATTCACAAAGTATTTTTTTAGGCTTATGTACTATATCAAATGAATGTACAATATGCATATTCACATGATTCTAATACTTCACTATATAGTTTTTTTTAATGTTTCAGGTATGTATATGAGTCCCTTATTATTTTTATAATTACAGTTAGTATCTAGGATGCAGCCGTTCGATACAATTAGATACAGAACTTTCGTTTTATAAAAATGTCATGATACCATGACAACAGGGACTCTTTATAGGTCCCCTAGGCAACCAAACGCTAGTATGCTGTGGACACTAGGCACTGCATTATAACATAAAAGTAGTGCTTTAGCACAAGATTGCTTTATATGTCCACCTCTGTAGTCATAGTGAGTGTGGTATCCGTTTCTAGCATACACCACTACCATCCAAGGTAAGCTCCATAAAGAAAACATTCTGGGAACCTATTGCAGCTACACAAAAGGAGGAACAATCAAGGTGTTCCAGCACATTACCTTGTATGTTTATTATTAAAATTATCAGTTGTTCCTCCATATTATGGCAATTATATTTGCATACAGATATACTGGTATATAGATCAGCTTAACATCAGTTTGGGTTCCACATATTTGTTAGTATATGTTTTAAACTTGGGAGGGGGGTAAGCATATAGATTAATAATGAGTATTGAGGTATAGTTTGATATCTTTTGTATTGGACAAACGTCTTATTTATAATGACGAGCTTTCGAGAGGCTCAACCTCTCTTTGTCAAGTCTGAAGCAATACTGACATGAGATGGAACCCTCAGTTTGAATAAAAACAGCAGATGCAGATAGAGTGGAGACAGCATCTGACATCATCAGGTAAATACATATGGGGGAATAAACACAAGATAGTAAAGGAAACATATATACACATACTATATACACATATACAACAATATATACATGAAAAAAAACAGAGCACTGTAGTCCACAGTGATATATTTACTGTTGGACAAACACCTCACTAAGAGTGCCAGACTGTTATGGTATAATAAGAAAAAAATCACATGAAATTGTGATAATGTGTTAGAAAACCTAAGTCCATATTAAGTCCTGTATTTTTAGTGTTGAAGAATGTAATTATGCAAAATTTCAAATGCTTTTCTCTCATGGATGTTTTTAAATTTTCCTCTGAGTATTTTGACTTTTAAGTTTTGGATGGAGTGATCATTCTGGCTAAAATGCAAAAAATGCACTTAAGAATTAATTTACATAGGCATTTAATAAGAAAGCATAATGAAGTCATTGTAGCCCAGTGGGAAACCATTTTAGACCGAGACACAGGGAAGGGAGACGGGGTTGAAAGAGACACAGGATAGGGAGGGGGAATGAGAAACAGGGGAGGGAGAAAGAGGGAAAAGACACAAGAGAGGGAGCAGGGGAAGAGACACAGGGGTGAGAAATGGGGGAGAGGGGAGAAAAGAGACACGGAAGGGAGCGGGGGGAAAGAGACACAGGTGTGAGAGAAAGGGAAAGAGACACAGGTGAGGGAGTGGGGGAAAGAGACAACAGAGAGGGAAAGAGGGCAAAGAGACACAAAGGAGGGAGAGGGAAGAGACACAGGGGAGGGAAAGGGAGGGAAGAGACACAGGGGTGGGAGAGGGGGAAAGAGACACAGGGGTGAGAAATGGGGGAGCGGGGGACAAGAGACATGGGAGGGAGTGGAGGGAAAGAGATACTGAGGTGAGAGAGGGGGACAGAGACACAGGGGAGGGAAAGCGGGGCAAAAGAGACACAGGGGAGGGAGAGGGTGGAAAGAGACAGGGGAGAGATATGGGAAAATAGACAAACAACAGATAGTACATAAACAGACAGAAAAAACAATGTATAACTCTTTATCATGCCATCATTTTTGACGGACAAGTATCAGATATTTCTCAGTGATTAACTCAGAACAACAAAGCTCCTTGTGTCGATTAATTAATAATTTCCATAACTTTTAATTGTTAAGCTGTCACACAAGCTAGAGGCCCCATCTCTAATAACTTAAGTACCAGCAAGTCATCCTCGACACTCAAAGAGAGCTGAAGAGGAAGATTCCCAATCATCCTTCTTAGCAAAGAGTTTAAGGATCTTATTTTCAAAGGAAATGTTAGTGAATATGGAGAGGAAAGCAATATGAATGAATGGTACAGTGGGCCTCTGGCTAGGCTTTCCAAGCTTAGGTCTAACATGTTAGTGAACTTAGCTCAGCAATCCTACATTATTTCTTGTGCACTGTATTTACCTCAGGCTTTCAAATAAAGGGACCAACCTACTATACTGTATCTCTATATAATCATATAGCCAGCATATGTCATCATAATTAAGTGGTTTTAAGTGATTAGAATATCTTAATGGACCACTCTACTTGTAGTATTTTTGGGACATTGTATTACACAGAGATATATATTTGCTTCTTCGAGTAAAAATACTTTAAAGGATTGCTATATCTTAAAAATACATGTTTCTTTAAAAAGACAGAAACTACGAGCCCTATTAAATTGTCCAAAATGTTGTTACTGTAGCCCGCAATGTAGCCTGCAAAAGTTACTGCTATTAAATTGGCCTCTTTTATCGGTATGTGGATTACAGACTGAAAAGCAACTGCGGTTGTCAAAATCATAGCTCCGACCCAGCTAAGCCTTTGATCTGTCAGGCCCGCAATCTCTAAAATTGCAAATCACTATTAAATTGCTACAATTCCTCAAGCACGCAATTGCCTTCACACCCGTAAATGGCAAATGTATCCAGAAATCCTACAAGTACTAGAAAACTCGCAAGGGGTTAAACACCTGTTCGTAACACTATAAAAGCCAATATACTGTAAATACAATACTGCACTTTAAAATATGGGGAAAGCGATGTAAGACATTAGAATTAATTGCACAACAGTCTCAATCTGGCAAATCTGCAATAATTTTTTTCTTTTTTTGATGTTCAATTTCTGTGTTATATCAAACTCGGGAATCAAAGAGTTAATATATATCAGGCTGCCCACATGGACTAGAACAGTTTCTTCATTCATTTTTATTGATTTTTAAATCACTAGGTTGCGAGTCAGATCACATACCAGAAGTCAAAACACTAATCGATTGACGTTTACATGCCATGTTTTGCTAATGTCATAATGACTGTTTCTAAATCGGTAGTTACGGGCTTGTTTAATTGATCATGATCATGCCCTGAAATGCTACTTACGGATGCATGGTTTACCGTTTTGGGTATCAGCCATGTAGTTGAGGACTTGTTCAATTTAATCGCTCTGTAACTGCTGCGAATTTCAAGCCCACAGACTTACGGTCGATATGAAGGAAACTGCAGGCTTGGAATTTATTGAGGGCCTATGTGTTTTATAATTGCTTTATCCCTTTTCTGCACACATTCTACCTATAAATGACACCAGCTTTTTCAAGTTGTCTTAAAAAAGAAAGTAAGTTTCATTGTTGACATATACTTCATTTCAGAAAGAAGAGTAAGAAATTGAAATAAGGATGAGTAATTTCTTATAGAACCAGAAAAAAACAAGTAAAAAAGAGCTGTCATGCAAAAAGTTACAGCTACTTTGAACATCTCACCATTATAGAATAAATTGATCCTCTGTTTGTTTTGTTATTTGATTACTTGCTTTTTTACTTTCAAATTAATAATTGTTATGATTTGACAATATTGAATACACCAATTTAGTGTGGGTTATTTTAAACAGCTTCCTCTGTATCGCTACTTTGTCATGGAGAAGGGGTTTGTGTATCTCTAGGAACCAGTGAGCTAAACCACGGAGGGTCACCCAAGATGGGCAGGTCATAGTAGAGAAGTCAGACAAATCTCGGTCAACTTGAAAAGGAACTGGCAACCCATTCCAGTATCTTTGATAAGATAACCTTATGGATAAGCACAACCGGAGACATAATGATAGTTGTTCCTGGCGTGCTCCCGCTCAGAGGGTCACAGAGAGTCTGACACAACTGAACAACTAAACAACAGCAATTTTTTTGTGGATATTAATGCAAAGCAAATCATCAAAAAAATTAAAAGGAGGATGTAAGCTCTTTTCTATGTTACAAAACATAAAACCTGGTTATCTGCTTAATGTAAAAAAAAAGTAAATTAGCTTATGTAGAACCTCTTTTTCAATCTTTATTTATAGTGTGACATATTATTTACACTTGTGTGAGCTTTAATTTAGAAAAAAGAGGTTCTATATATTTATTAAGTCAGATAATCAACTTTGTTCAGTATTGATTAGATAACCTTTGATTAATCTCATACCCAATGGCTTTAATGTCTGTTTATCTTAAAAAAATACTTATTGTGTGTACTGTCAGAGATTGTGGACATGTTTCTACAGTTTTTATGTTAAAAAATCCAAACCATATCATTTTGCTGTTTTTAAGCATTGTTTGTGCTTTTCTCGAAATTCTTTTTTTTATCAAACTAGTATAACAGAAACAAAAGATAATAAAGTAGAGATAACAAAAGGAAGAGAGGGACATTTTTGGAGTAGAGAGAGAAAGGTAGAAATTGAGAAAAAAAAAACCCAATGTAGTATTTTACAGAAAGAGTAATACTTAACCAACCTTGTCTATCAGTGGAAGTGGTAGAGTCAAACACAGTTAAGGAGGTGAAGCATGCCTGGGATAAGGATAAGGCCACATTGGTAATTGATAAGCCAGATTTTTGTCTTTCTTCAAATCAATGTTTTTATGTTTAAGGGAGAAAGCAAGATAAAAGGAGAAATAAATAGAAAGCGAGAGGCGTTCTGCCACCTCACTATCATATCACACAGGCTTCCCCCACTTCACTATCATATCACTGCATAACTATCATATCACTACATAACACAGACTTTCTCCCTCATTACTTCCTTCCAATTTTAATCACTCCATGATACTTTCCCAGGGAAATAGTGTGTGTGGGTAGGTGGGTAGGTGGAATATGGGTGATGGTGGGGAAAGGAAGAAAAATATATGAAGAGCAAAACATAAAAAAGGACAAAGAGAAGAAGTGAATTGGAAATATATGAATCAGCTGCAAAAGTAAATAAATACATGTAAAAAAGCCAGGTGTTGTGGTGCAAAAACACAAAACAGAAAAATTATGCTAGTCATTTATAATTTCAATGTTGTATGTACCTTGCATTTTGTTGTGCATATACTCTTTTTGCTGCATCCTCCAGGGTTGTTAAAAGGGGAGTCAAAAGCATTCCTGGAGCAAAGCATTCCTTGGAGAGATATACTTCTCAGTACCCTATAGTGGTGCCCTCTGGTAGTGCATAATTACATTTAATTTCAATTGATCGCATTTTACCTGTTCAGATAGGGCCATATTAAATTCCAGCCTCGTAAATACAATGTGTTGATCTTAAGGCCTACATGCTTGAAATTCTCCCAGGTTACGTCGCTCATAAATTGGAAGGGGCTGCGAGAGAAGCTAAATCTTAACCCAGACAGTCGCACGTTGCATGTGCGACCGTGATAAGATCAATTAGTCAAACCCGTAGCAATAGGTTAGACTTAGCCAATGGCAAAAGAGATTGCCCTGCCACAGGGTGTACTCCAAGTACCCCCCCCCCCCGGCACCTAAAATGAACCCGCCCATGCAGGGGGTCCCCATTGGGACCCCCACAATGTGCCTACATTAACCCTTGCAGCGCGGGTCTCAATCGAGACCCCAGCTGCATATAAAAATGTAAATGTCCCACCGCAGGTCCTGAAAGGTCCTTAAATGACCCACACTAAATAAAACAATAAACCCCTGACACAGGGGTACTATATGTTCCCCCCAGGAACCTAAAATTAACCCCATCACTCATGGGGGTCAACATACCCTCATGATAATAAAATTAACCCCCTCAGTCCAATAGTGGTCTACATAGACCCCTATAGGACACTATTAACCCCTATATTAACACAGTAAGTGCCATGAGGGTCCTCCAGGAATTCTAAGCACTACACTACACTATTAAACCAAATTATACCCATTAACCCTAACTGTACCCATTAACCCTTAATAAGCCCATTAACCCTAACTATACCCCATTAACCGAACTAACAAAAAATTAACCCATTAACCCTAACTATACCAAATTAACCCTAACTGTACACTATAAACCCATCCGCTTCTAACCCTACCTTGCTTTTTTAACCCCCATCCTATCGTATACCATTCTACTAACCCCCCACTAACTAATTAACCCCCTCTAACTAATTAACCCCTACTTAACCCTTACCATATCTACAGTGCGTGGCAAAAGTATTCACCCCCCTTGGCATTTTTCATACAGAACGTGCCCACAACTTTGAAGATGTTTTTTTTTTTTATTGTGAAGCAAACAACAAATAGGACAAAAAAACAGAAAAAGTCAATGTGCATAACTATTAACCTTACTAAAGTCAATACTTTGTAAAGCCACCTTTTGCGGCAATCACAGCTCTAAGTTGTGAACAGCAATCTTTAAGTCTGACCACAGATTGTCTATTGGATTGAGGTCTGGGCTTCAACTAGGCCATTCCAACACATTTACATATCTCCCCTTCAACCACTCAAGTGTTGCTTTAGCAGTGTGTTTGGGGTCATGGTCCTGCTGGAAGGTGTACCTCTGTCCTAGCCTCAAATCACACACAGAGTGGTACAGGTTTTGCTCAAGAATGTCCCTTTATTTAGCACCATCCATCTTTCCCTCAACTCTGACCAGTTTCCCAGTCCCAGCTGCTGAAAAACATTGCCACAGCATGATGCTGCCACCACCATGTTTCACTGTGGGGATGGTGTTCTTTGGGTGATGTGATGTGTTGGGTTTGTGCCAGACATAGCATTTTCTTTGATGGCCGAAAAGTTCAATTTTAGTCTTATCAGACAAGAGCACCTTCCTCCATACATTTTGGGAGTCTCCCACATGCCTTTTCACAAACTCAAAATGTGCCATTTTATTTTTTGCTGAAAGTAATGGCTTTCTTCTGGCCACTCTGCCATAAAGCCCAACTCTATGGAGCATACAGCTTATTGTCGTCCTATGTACAGATACTCCAGTCTCTGCTGTAGAACTCTGCAGCTCCTCAAGGGTTACCTTAGGTCTCTCTGCTGTCTCTCTGATTAATACCCTTCTTGCCCAGTGTGTGAGTTTTGGTGGGCGGCCATCTCTTGGCAGGTTTGCTGTTGTGCCATGTTCTTTCCATTTGGTTATGATAAATTTGATGGTGCTCCTGGGGATCATCAAAGATTTGGATATTTTTTTATAACCTAACCCCGACTTGTACTTCTCAACAACATTGTCCCTTACTTGTTTGGAGAGTTCCCTGGTCCTCATGGCAATGTTTGGTCAGTAGTGCCTCTTGCTTTGGTGTTGCAGCCTCTGGGGCCTTTCAAAAAAGGTGTGTATGTGTAATGACAGATCATGTTACACTTAAATTGCACACAGATGGACATCATTTCACTAATTATGTGACTTCTGAAGGTAATTGGTTGAACCAGAGCTTTTTATTAGCTTCGTAACAAAGGGGGTGAATACATACGCACATGCCAATTTTCTGTTTTATATTTCAAAAAAATAGTTTTATGCATATATTTTTCTCATTTCATTTCACCAACTTAGACTATTGTGTTCTGATCCATCACATAAAATTCAGATTAACAAAACATTGAACTTAAGGCTGTAATGTAACAAAATAGGTAAAAAGTCAAGGGAGGTGAATACTTTTGCAAGGCACTATATGTTGTTGTGAGTAGAATGGTTGAAAGAATATTCTGAGCCTTGTTGAATTGAACTCAGTTTTTAGTCTGTTTTGTTCTCCCTTTTGATGGAAAATTCTAGACAAGAAATGTATCTACAAACTTTAAAATAAAAACTCCAATAAATTGTCTTTTCATGCGTATTTATTATTGACAGTTGTTGTCAGACAGGCGCCAATCTTTCTCTGATGTCCTTGCTGTCAAGATATCAGATTGCTCAATGTTTTAAAGAGATGCTCACAATAAATGTCTATTACATTAACCTGTTCAAAAAACAGAAAATGACTGTGATATCAATTCATTTGTCTCTGTGAGACAAACACAGACATACATATTTATCTTCTAAAGGACAGAATGTTACATGCACCACTTTCTTAGTATAAGAAATTCACTGTGACTTAGAGAGTTAACATTTTTTGTGAAATATAAATTGGAAAAGATCATATATTTGATCAGACTGTTCCAGCAAGAAGAGCAATTGTATTTTCATGTTGATAGAAGAGTTTTCCAACTGCAAACTGATAATAAACATGACAAGTATTTATTTACCCGTCCAGTGCTAAATTATATGGAACCAATTTAAGTAAAAAAAAATAGAAAGCATTCAGTTTAATGTTACCTAAGGTAAAGTTGTATTCTAAATTTAAATATTTAATGTGTGAGAATGGCATACAGAGTATTGAGGGATGTCATTATTCTGTGATTGGGCTCATTAGTGTATTAAGGCATTTAATTACTTATTCTGTTTAGTGACACATATCTGAGAAACACAACACAGACATCCAACATCTCTCATTCACAAAATGTCCATCCACGATACAGATCTCATAGATATTGATAAATTCTGCATCCACCAACACATGTATAACTTTTTGTCTTTATTTGTAATAATTTGTCATGCAATTATATTTTTTAATTTGCATGTCCCAGCTCAGCTTCCCAGAATGCAGTGTAATAACTGTTTTTCTCAGAATTCTGAGCTGGAAACAGTTTTTTTTTAACTTGTTTTAGACATTCAAATGTAAACACAGATGTACTATTTATTTACTATATATATATATTTTTTTTTTCTTTTTTTTTTTTATATTTATTGAAGAGTGAAGCAGTCGTGAATGTGCAGTAATCTAGTAATTTCGTAATTATTAATATATATATATATATATATATATATATATATGTATATATATATATATATATATATATATATATATATATATTAATAATTAAAATTGCAATATTATTTGATACCTTTTGTATTTGACAAACATTTTGTTTATAATGACTAGCTTTCGATAGGTTTAACCTCTCTTTATTAAGTCTCAGGCAATACTAACATGAGATGGAACCATCAGTTTCAATAAAATCAGCAGATGCAGAGAGAGTGGAAACAGCATCTAACATCATCAGGTAAATACATATAGGGGAATAAACACAACATAGCAAAGGAAACATATATACACATATTATATACACATATACATCAATACATACTGTACATGAAAAAGTAGATCACTGTAGTCCACAGTGATATCTTTCCTGTTGGACAAACACCTCATTAAGATTGCTAAGTCTGTTATGGTATAAGAGGAAAAAATCACAAGAAATTCTGTGAATATGTTAGAAAACCAAAGTCCTTATTAAATCCTATTTTTTTAGTGTTGAAGAATGTGATCGTGTTTATTTCAAATGCTTTTCTCTCTTGGAAGTTTTTACATTTTCCTCTGAGTATTTTGACTTTTAAGTTTTGGATGGAGTGATCATTCTGGATAAAATGGTGTCCTACTGGGCTACAATAACTGTCTTCATTATGCTTTCTTATTGAATGCATGTGTAAATTCATCCTTAAATGCATTTTTTAGCCGGTTTCTCCAATGTAACAGCCTGTGTCACATAAAGTACATTGTATTATATAAACCACATTGGATGATGTACATGAATATGATCTTTTGATGTTATATGTTTTGTTGTTATGTATGGCTGTGTCATCATTAACAAAATATGTTGACATAATTTACAGACACGTTTCTTGGGGTTTGTAACCCTTTTGTTGAAAGATTCAGACATTGTTTTTACATTTTTATCACAGTCTCCATTGTTTGAGCAAACCAGATGAAATCAAATAACTTGAATATGGATGATGGCTTGTTTGGTGTGGGAGGGATGGAAACTGGAGCTATGTAGGTAATTACATCTGTCTGAGGGTTTCCTATATACAGATGAGTGGAGGGTGCCATTGGTGATGAATAGTGATGACGCAAACAGAAAATTTTCGGTTCGCGAACCGCGGACGCGAACTTCAATTAAATGTTCGCGAACAGGCGAACAGCCATAGACTTCAATGGGCAGGCGAATTTCAAAACCCACAGAGACTCTTTCTGGCCACAATAGTGATGGAAAAGTTGTTTCAAGGGGACTAACACCTGGACTGTGGCATGCCGGAGGGGGATCCATGGCAAAACTCCCACGGAAAATTACATAGTTGATGAAGAGTCTGGTTTAAGCCATAAAGGGCATAAATCACCTAACATTCCTAAATTGTTTGGAATAACATGCTTTAAAACATCAGGTATGATATTGTATCGATCCGGTAGTGTAAGGGTTACACCCGCTTCACAGTAACAGACCAATTTCCCCATTTAATGCACCGCAAACATCCGCAAACAGTCCCTTTGCACAACCGCAAACTCCCCATTTGCACAAGGTTGGATACCAAGCTAGCCATGTCCCATTCCTTGTCCTCACTGATGTCATTGAAGGTCTCTTCCTCCACCCAGCCACCAAAGGTCCCCGAAAGGTGACAACAAGGCCCCTGGGACGCCTGCTGTGTTTGGTCTTCCACCTCCTCAAAGCCACCTTCCTCCTCTGACTCCTCTTCTTCAGACTCCTCTCTCTGCGTTGCCTCTATCTGCGTTATTATAAGGTGTGTACTGTTAAGTAGTACTATTCCTATCGGTTTAATCCCTGTTACGTCCACTATTAGGGGACGTGTATATGGCATTGATTTTTAGAACAGGGAGATGGAAAAGATGCTTGGTCGGACCTCCTACTTAGAATTTGGGGCACTACACGTGCAATGTAATGTGCCACCAGATAGGAGTGGTGTATTAAGTTGTACTATTTATTCCTATCAGTTTGATACCTGTTACGTCAACTATCAGGGGACGTGTATATGGCATGGATTTTTGGAAGCGGGAGATGGAAAAAGATGCTTGGTCGGTCCTCCCACTTCAAATTTGGGGCACTGCGCGTGCAATCTAAGGTGCCACCAGATATGAGTGTCACTGTGCACTGGCAAAAGTTGGCAGAATAGGCGCTTTAGGCCTCACACACACACCTGTAGGCATGCAGCTGATATTCAATCGATTACAGTCAAAAAAGTGTTGTTTTATGTGATTGTACACTACAGTTGCATCAGATATGACGTATCACTGTGCACTTGCAAAAGTTGGCAGAGTAGATGCAATAGGCTTCACACACACGCCTGTAGGTAGGCAATTGCTATTCAATCTATTACAGTCAAAAAAGTGTTGTTTTATTTCACTGAGCACAATATAAGCTGTAAGCCTGACACAGGCAGGCAACTGAAATTAGATTAAAGGAAAAAAGGGTTGTTTTTTTTCAATGTATGGTACACCAACTATGACTGGTGAAACAGATCAGAATATTAGCTGTGAGCCTGACACAGGCAGGCAACTGAAATTAGATTACAGGAAAAAAATGGTTGTTTTCAATATATGGTACACCACCAGGTATGAGTAGTGAAAATAAGCACAATATACTGTAAGCTGTTAGGTGTTAGCCTGTCACACACACACGCTGGCAGGCAGGCATATGCAATTAGATTACACAGAAAAAAATTAAAAAATAAAATAAATGATGTTCTAGCCCTAAAAAGGGCTTTTTGGGTTGCTGTCCTTGCAGTCCCTCAGGTCTGTAGTGGAAGCTAAATACATAGCCTGGCTATCTATTTCCCTATTAAATCTCCAGCAGCTACACTATCTGTCCTCTCACAACGAATGCAGCTTCAGAATGATTCTAAAATGTATGCTGTCCTTCAGATGGAAGGCCCAGGAAGGGAGTGTATGCTGCTGATTGGCTGGAATGTGTCTACTGACTGTGAGGTGCAGGGTCAAAGTTTCCTCAATGATAAAGAATAGGGGGCGAATGCAAAATCGCCTCGAATAGTCCGCGGGCGAACTGTCCGCGACATCTCTAGTGATGAATATAGTAGTGTCTAGAAAGTTTAGCTGTTCTGTAGAGAAATCCATTTTAAGTTTTATTGATGAATGTAAGGTGTTAAATGAACTATAAAAGTCTCTGAGTTTGCTTTCTCCTTCTGTCCATATGATAAACAGATCATTTATGTAATGGTAGTATTTGTATGGTTTGTAAATGGATACAGATAAGAATGTTTCTTCTACATTGGCCATAAATAGATTTGCATATTGTGGAGCCATTTTGGTACCCATGGCAGTCCCCATCATCTGTAGGTAGGTATCTTGGTTAAAAGTAAAATTGTTGTTGGTAAGTATATATTTTATTAGTTTACCAATAATATCAGGGCCATATTTATTGTTTTGCATGTTTGTTGAAAGAAATTTAAAGCATGCCTCAGTGCCATTTTTGTGTAGGATATTACTGTGAAGAGACTCTACATCCATGGTAACAAGTAGTGTGTTAGCAGTTAGGTCTTTAATCTGACTGAGTTTGTTGAGAAAGTCAGTGGTGTCTTGTATATAGCTACTGGAGTTACTAACTAACAGCCTTATTAAATTGCGATTCAGCAAATTGAAAAGGCCTCTATTTAAGTACATAGCATATTTTTTTACAGAAGTTTTTAGTTATTAGTGAACTTCTATCCAAAAGCAAGGTCTTCACTAACTAAAAACTTCTGTAAAAAAAATATGCTATGTGCTTAAATAGAGCACTTTTACATTTGCTGAATCACAATTTAATAAGGCTTAAATGGTTTAAGGATGTTTTCAACAAATCCAGATATCTGTTCAATCATTGTGTCCATATCTGTAACAATTGGTCTTCCTGGGTTGCCTGGTTTGTGGTTTTTGGCAGTAGGTAGAAAATCCCAGTTGTAGCATTGGCAAGGATGAGTTGTTCTAATTATTGATGTATTAATTAGGGAATGTTTTGAGGAGTTTCTTAAGTTGAAGAGTATATTTTTCTGTAGGGTCCTGGTTCAATTTCTTGTAGTAGGTGTTGTCTGACAGTTGTCTGTTGGCTTCATTTATGTAGTCCTGAGTATTCATGATAACAACGGCACCTGCTTTGTCTGCTGGTTTGAAGATAATGTTGGCATTGTTTTTTAATATCTTTATGGCAGTTCTTTCTGATAGAGTAAGATTGTGCTCTTTAAGTCTCTTTTATATTGTGTTTTTATAATGGAAGCGAAGGGACTTTGCAAAAATACGACATTGATGGCTGAACCGCGCGCACCCGAAAACATTCAAAACACAATAAATACACGCAAAAAATACATAAGACGCTTACCCACAGCAAGGGGGGGGGGGCACCCAGGACCTCAATTTAAGTCTAAATTCCAGGGTTTAGACACTAGGAAATCCCCTAAACAAAAGAAAAAATGGCAGTCGAAAAAAACCAAAACGTCGCTACAGCACCCAAAAGACGCAAAACACCACCAAGCACATATGGCTTTTCAAAAAAGCCGTACGAGGTACAAGATACACTCTTACCAAGGATGCTACATCATCCACAGCCGCGTACCACATACACATTCGCCGCCATTTTACAACACTAACTTACACAATGTGGAAGTACACAGCTAACCTAACGGCTTTCCCTCGCTCACGCAGCCTATTTACACTACACACTGTACACATTGCTGACACTTACACTTCAGCTCCACAACAGTGCAAACCTACATTGTATGCTGTAGGAACATCAAAACAGATTGTCAGCTCTTCAGCACAATGCTTCCTGCATATATTACTTCGACATAGCTAAAGTATATTAATTTATTAATTTATTCATTGTTTAATTAGCATACAAAAATACATATACAGAGCGTAAAAAGCAGATCACCGCCGACCAAACCATAACAGCAAAAGCACCTTTCCCAAAAAAAAAATTACAAAAACCAACAGCCTAGCAATGAGTGGCAAAGGAGCTCATTGCGAGCCATGCGTTGAGCGCCGAAGGAGCTCAGCGCGAGGCTCGCAATGAGTGGCGAAGGATCTCGGACCACCAACAAAATTAATGTCTGGCCCAAACAGCATTACCTGCCTTACAATTTTATTCCCCCGTCATTTTTGACGGGCAAGTCGCTAGTATATATATATTAATAATTGCTATATATACACTACCTTTACTGATACTGATAGACAGTTTTGTAATTATATATCTTCCATCCAGCTAAACCCAGGTGGAGCAAAAACAAAGTAAATGTCTAATAGTTTGTTTAAAATCACTGGCCTGTATTCTTCAGAGACTTCAGTTCTTCACTCTGCTGAAACGGTCATCAGCTCCAAGATGAGGTCTCACTATTTGTGTCTTTTTCCAACTTCTGACACCTGCACATACATTTCTCTGTGTGTATCTATACTAGGACCTGCTTCACACACTTCTGTGAGTGTGTCTTTTCTTTAAGCTTTAGACAAATTACACCCTTTTCTCTTTTGTCTCTTCTCCCAAATCAGACAAGCAGCACACTTTACAGCCTCACACAGACTGCAACTTGCACTCTTGCATTCGTCATTGTGCAATGGCTAGGAATGGCTTAGAAAGTTTAAATAAACTATTTAAATTAATTAGTATTAATATTTATAAATATCTCACTGTAACTTCAAATTTTAGCTCACTCACTTAAATATGTATTTAAATATTATTTGTTTATTTATTTACATATTTATATTGCTATTATCCAAAATGTTTTCAAATGTTAGACTGTTAGATGGTTCATGAAGGTTTATGGTAGCATTAATTGAAGATCTACTGACTATACTTGTTATAACATACAGATACTGTAAAACAAGAGGAGTTGAGGGTGCTTATCATAAACAAACAATCTAGGGTATATGATGCTTTTATAAAAAGAGTCCCAAAAGAGGCAACCATGTTACATAGTGAAATACTACAATACTACATGCTTTATTCTTGGATAGGTCCTAATTAGAGATGTCGCGAATAGTTGCGATATTATGCGATATTCGACCCGCCCCCTATACTTTATCATTGAGCAAACTTTGACCCTGCATGTCAAAGTCAGCAGACACATTCCAGCCAATCAGCAGCATACACTCCCTTCCAGAGCCTTCTACCTCATGGACAGCAGCCATTTTGGAATCATAACTAACTTGCAGTCTTACTGAGAGGAGGCTGAGTGTAGGTGATACTGCATCAATAGGGAAAACAATAGCTAGGCCACTGTACACAGTGTGCAATACAGTCCTGAAGGACTCTTTTGATCTCTGCTGCAAGGACACCCCTGTGTCTCTTCCCCCCCTTATCATCATCCTCTCCTCACCTTAGCACCCAACCCTAACACCCCTCACACTTATCCATAACACCCATCAACCTAACACCTAACCCTAACACCCCTCACACTTATCCCTAAGACCTAACACCCCTCACACTTATTCCTAACATGCCTCACCCTAACACCCATTACACTTATCCTTAACACCCCTTACCCTAACCCTAACACCCCTCACACTTATCCCTAACACCCCCTCACCCTATCACCTAACCCTAACACCCCTCACTCTTATCCCTAACACCCCTCACCCTAACCCTAACACCCCTCACAGTTATCCCTAACACCCCTTACCCTAACCCTAACACCCCTCAAACTTATCCCTAACACCCCTCACCCTAACCCTAACACCCCTCACACTTATCCTAACACCCATTACCCTAACCCTAACACCCCCCACACTTATCCCTAACACCCCTTACCCTAACCCTAATACCCCTCACACTTATCCCTAACACCCCTTACCCTAACCCTAACACCCCTCACACTTATCCATAACACCCCTCACCCTAACCCTAACACCCCTCACACTTATCCCTAACACCCCTCACCCTAACACCTAACCCTAACACCCCTCACACTTATCACTAAAACCCCTCTCCCTAACCCTAACACCCCTCACACTTATCCCTAACACCCCTTACCCTAACCCTAACACCCCTCACACTTATCCATAACACCCATCAACCTAACACCTAACATTCTCACACTTATTCCTAAGACCTAACACCCCTCACACTTATCCCTAACACCCCTCACCCTTACCCTAACACCCCTCACACTTATCCCTAACACCCCTTACCCTAACCCTAACACCCCTCACACTTATCCATAATACCCATCAACCTAACACCTAACCCTAACATTCTCACACTTATCCCTAAGACCTAACACCCCTCCCACTTATCCCTAACACCCCTCACCCTTACCCTAACACCCCTCACACTTATCCATAACACCCCTTACCCTAACCCTAACACCCCTCACACTTATCCATAACACCCATCAACCTAACACCTAACCCTAACATTCTCACACTTATCCCTAAGACTCAACACCCCTCACACTTATCCCTAACACCCCTCACCCTAACCCTAACACCCCTCACACTTAGCCCTAACACCCCTAACACCTAACCCTAACACCCCTCACACTTATCCCTAACACCCCTCACCCTAACATCTAACCCTAACACCCCCTCACACTTATCCCTAACACCCCTCACCCTAACACCTAACCCTAACACCCCTCACACTTATCCCTAACACCCCTCACCCTAATCCTAACACCCCTCACACTTATCCCTAACACCCCTTACCCTAACCCTAACACCCCTCACACTTATCCATAACACTCATCAACTGAACACCTTACCCTAACATTTTCACACTTATCCCTAAGACCTAACACCCCTCACACCTAACCCTGACACCCCCCACTCTTATCCCTAACACCCCTCACCCTTACTCTAACACCCCTCACCCTTACTCTAACACCCCTCACACTTATCCCTAACACCCCTCACCCTAACCCTAACACCCCTCACACTTATCTCTAACACCCCTCACCCTAACCCTAACACCCCTCACACTTATCCCTAACACTCCTCACCATAACACCCTTCACACTTAGCCCTAACACCCCTCACCCTAACACCTAACTCCCTCACCCTTATCCCTAACACCCCTTACCCTAACACCCCTCACACTTATCCCTGTGTCTCTTCCCCCCCTAATCATCAAGGGAGGGGGGAGGATGATGAGGGAGGGGGGAAAGAGACACAGGGGAGGATGATGAGGGAGGGGGATGTTAGGTTATTTATGCCCTTTATGGATTAAAACCAAACTCTGCATCAACTATGTAATTTTCTGTGGGAGTTTTGACATGGATCCCCCTCCGGCATGCCACAGTCCAGGTGTTAGTCCCCTTAAAACAACTTTTCCATCACTATTGTGGCCAGAAAGAGTCCCTGTGGGTTTTAAAATCCACCTGCCCATTGAAGTCTATTGGCGGTTCGCTGGGTTCGCCGGTTTGCGAACATTTGCGGCGGTTCGCAGTTAACGAACCGAAAATTTTATGTTCGCGACATCCCTAGTCCTAATTAAAAAATGTAATTGGCAAAATAACATTTCACCTAGAAGAGCATGTTTTATGCAAAATGTGACAACAGCTTTGATGGAGGAAAAACCTGAGGTAAAGTGCTGTGGTGTTGCAGGATGCGATAGCAACAGTAACCATTGCAAAATTAACTTTAGTTTTCCACAGTTCTAAACTATAACAATTACATTCATTTGTATGTTCTTCAGCAGCTCACATAAGTTAACTTACAGAGGTTTTATAGCTATAAAAGATCCTGAAGCATCCTCCTTCCAGGGAATCTCTACCACCTATACACAGAACCCTGCAGAGGAGAGGACCCAACATGTGGCATCTTTTCTCGGGCTGGTCCAGCTGACAAAAACTATAGTGCAAAGTTTTTAAACTGTAACTTACAAAATATCACTGAGTTTTGGAGCATTAAAGTAATTATTTAGCCTGAAATAACAGCACTGAATTGCTGTTGGCAAAGCTCTATGGTAATATAAACTGTTTTTGTACGTCTGTTTTGTAAGCATATTATGATTCAGTGCATGAATTATACATTCTCTATTTGTATACACAACACATACAGAACTGAACTATGAGGCTGGTGAATCTGCAATTCACTGGGGATGTTTTTGTATTTAAAACAGAGACCGACCTCTGGATGTTGCACATTATTTCTTATAATAATAAAACTGCTGAATGATTAGTGAATATTTACTTTTTGGGTGTAATTGGTTAAATATAATTCTCCATTATCTCACCTTCAAGGCTCTGTGAATAATTGAAAATATGTGTTGCTGGCTGGTGAATTCTGGAATAAATTACTTTTTATACAGTGTCTAATTCACTAAGAATTTGTTACTTTCCCTACAAAAAAAATCCAAGTAAAATGATATTCATTGCATGTTTTATGTGTAATTTAAAACATAAAATAATTTAAGTGAATATATTTATAATATGTAATGTTCAAAGACCAACTTGAAAAAGTCCATAATAATCTTCAAAAAGTTACTATAATACTCAGAAAGGCTCATGCAGATTTATTATTAAAGGACTCAAGTAATGTAAAAATCTGTTCAAGACATTATTGTAAAACGACATTTACATGCAATGTAATTGAAAATACCTCTTTAATGATTAGATACAATTACATACAAATCATAATTATTCTTTTAAAAAGTGCTTTGGCTGGTGGCATGGTATAATATAATTACTAATCAAAAGTAGCTCTATTCAGATGGCACTAGCAATAGCATTTTGATTGGAAACTTTAAAAGAACCACACAAAAATCACAAAGCTGGGGATTTAGCCAAGACAAAGAATTGTTTCACATGGGAATAATGATACAAGTAGATAAATGGAGAAAATCTAAGATGCTGGGTTGCAACAAAAAAGTTATTTAGCATGGATTTTTTTAATCAATAAAATTGCATTTTATTAAACAAACCATGAGCCCCATTAAACTGCTATAATTTTAGAAATCGTAGTACGTAAAGGATCCCACAAGAGTTACAGCTATTAAATTGGCTTCTTTTAGCTACCTGCAAATGATCTGCGGGTTACAGGTGGAAAATCCCTATGGGCTGTCAAAATCTGAACTCCGACCCAGCTAGGCCTTTGATCTTTCAATCCCATAAATGTTACAATCAAAAATCACTATTAAATTGCTACAAGTCCTCAAGCCCACAACTGTTTTCAAATTCTACGGATACTAGAAAGGATCCGCAAGGGGTTAAACTCCTATCAGTAGCACTGTAAAAGCCAATTTTAAACAGAAAGTTATTAATATTAATAGCACAACATTCTCAAGCTCGCAAATCTGCAATAAAAAATATTTTCCTTTATGTTTCTTTTCTATCGATCCCAGAAATCAATGTGTTAATACATATAATAGAACTCGCATGGACTAGAATATTATATTTATTGATTTTTTAATTTTGCTTTATTTCTGGGATGCAGGTCAGATTGCAAACCAGTAAGCGATTAAAATGTAACCTCCAGTTTTAGTAATGATGATGTTCTCTTTTACTATTGGCTTTGTCTAAACCTGTAATTATGGGTTTCAATAATTTGCTATGTGTCGAGCATGATTTACGGATTTGGATTCCGTCCATTTCCTTGAGGACCTTTCTAATTTAATATTTCTGTAACTTCAGCAAAATGAATAGTGCCCCATGTGTATTGTTTAACTACTGCATATTGTATGCAATGATGTTATAAAGTTACAAAAGAGACTGACTACACTCAGACTTATATCTACTTATAGACTACTATCTGGTTGTCTAGTGGTTAGGACTTGGTGCTTCCACCAATGTCGACCTGGGGATTCCAAATCAGGGAAGCAAGAGGTCACACCACCCTGTAATAATAATAATAATAATATCTTGTAATAATATTATTTTAGTTTAAATATAATTGATGAGATATTCTCTACATAGGATATTTTGATAATTAGTGGCATAATGTGCTTATTTATTTTGGGTGAGGAGATCTAATTGAATTATCGTCAAGTCACTCCATGTTTGTCACCAATGTCACTAATTAGCAGACTGTTCCACTATTTTGAATAATATTTCATTTATAATAAATGCTACATGTCTCACACATTACTTTAGAAAAGAAAGACTAGTACAGTAATTTTTTTTCTGAAAAAAACTCTTACAAAGCTGCTGCCCGTATGTTTGCTATGATAACCCACTGTAAATAATAATGCTAAGGGAAAAGTGGTCAAACACATCAGTACAAAAGACATCTGTACTCCTCTATGTATTATTGCTCATCAATGATACATCATGAGATTGCATTTCAAGTATCTACTCTACATCTTCAATCGAGAACTATTAAATGGGGAATACCATTAGTTGCAACAGGACAATACACTGAAAAAACTAAAGCCCACCACACTATTCCCTGAAAACATTATCACGTACCTTATCATGCAATATCTAGATCCCTAACCTTTAATAAACTGTGATTTTGTATTTAATGGAGAATGTGTGAAACTTGTGTAGAAATTAAGTATTTTGGAGTATTATTACTTAATAACTGTGTGTAAATAACAACAAGTTGTAAGTCTTTTATATAATATAAGAGGATTTATAGAAATGTATCCTGAAATCATATTAATTATTGAGCTACTTAATATATAATGAAACATATTGCCTTCTAAATACAGTATGATTACTTATGCTTCATAACATCATAAACTATGATGCATGTTGTCTCCAATAATGAGATTTTTCATGGCTAATTAATTATTGGCATTCAGATATGCTTTAAACTCCATTCCAGTCTTGTCACCTTCACCTCTTCACAGGTTTTAAGAGATAGAGAGAGAGAATGAGAGAGAGAGTGGGAAGGAGAGAAAGAGAGGGGGGGATGAGAGAGAGAGAGTTGAGTAGCCATGTTACAGGATCAATGAAGATAATTGGTTTTCTCTGTCAAAGAACCTCAAAGAACTTCAATAGCCACCGAGAATTGTGATCAGCACAATCTAGTTGAAATACCTTTTCCCCTAATCAGCAGCAGACAGATGACATCAGGTTACTGATGTTTAAATTACTCTAATTGCAAAAATATCCCAGTTCCAACCAACCTCACAAACTATACAGTCCTCAGAATCAATCAGCACTATCTCTCACCCTAGTCCAACTATGACTTAATTCTGAAAATAAAATCATGAAAAATGAAAATTAAATGCAGAGCTAAAGCCATACAGTATACTTTTTATCCAGTGCCATTTATTAACATGTTATATAGAATATACAATCTGTACTTGACTTCCTGTGCCTTTGCATTTAATTTCTATTAATGATGGACATGTTATCATTGGAGACTTCCACCATTCCACAGCTAACAGAACTTTCCTGAATCATTATATGGACCCTATAATTAATCATTGCCAGATTGGGTCCTATTTTTTTATTTATTTTTTGCACTGTATATAATAGAATGCAGTGTAATAACTGTTTTTCTCTGAACTTTGAGCTGGAAGCAGGATTTTTAACTTACTTTAGACATTCAAATGTGAACACAGATGTACTTGTTATTTACTGTACTACTGTACGGTGGAGGGCTTCTATCGCTCTTTTGCCCACCATATTATAAATGATTGTTGTGGTAAACTACCTACTCATAAAGTCCATAACACAGGCTGAGATCCCGCTCCGTGCTTATGATAGCCAGTAAGCTTGAAACAGATGTACATGGATTGGATACTCAGCCTGTGTTTATTCCAACCTTGGCTTTGCATTAAAGCTGTGTAATACAGCATGCATAAGCTTAAAAGAAGCCATGTTTGATAATGGCTACGGAATGAAGAGCGAGGCATTTGTGGTCACATTTGTGTGTCCCAGCTCAGCTTCCCAGAATGCAGTGTAATCACTGTTTTTCTCTGAACTCTGAGCTGGAAGCAGGTTTTTTAACTTGCTTTAGACATTCAAATGTGAACACAGATGTACTTTTTATTATATTTATATATATATATATATATATATATACTGTGTATATATATATATATATATATATATATATATATCACAGATAATAGATGTCAAACTGCGATTCGTCATCTTGCTTGCGAGCCTCGCAAAGAGAGGCAAGCTGTTAACGCATAGGCCTTCCGAGCTCTGAGCCCTTAGGCAATGAGCACCAAAGGCGCTCATAGTCCTGCGCGCCTTGTGAAGCGAGCAGTTGAGGCATTGAGCTCTGAGCACTTAGGTGATGAGCGCCAAAGGCGCTCATCGTCCTGCGAGGCGAGCAGTTGAGGCATTGAGCTCGGAGCACTTAAGCAATGAGTGCCAAAGGTGCTCATCATCCTGCGAGCCTCATGAAGCAAGGCGAGCAGTTGAGGCATTGAAACATGCGGGATTTAGACGGAAATGAGTGCTGAAGGTGCTCCTTTGAGCTGTTGAGGTGTTCAAATATGCAGGACTTTGCCTGCAAGCAGTTAAGAAATGCAGGACTTACTTACTTTGCTCAGTGTGGGCCTCGCAATGAGCACCGAAGGTCCTCAGAGGAGCAAAAGCCTTACATTGTGTGGCAAACACCATTGCCATGGCTTCAAATTTTATTGCCATAATTTTTGACAGGCAAGTTGCTTGTAAATATATATATATATATATATATATATATATATATATATATATATATATATATCCACTATAATAATTGACAAAAGTCTGTAACATCAGCACAGTGCTTAAAGTGCAGGCATCAGAATTGTCAATACATTTTGGGATGCGTGCATGTGCTCTCCACCGCTTGGTGGCCAGATATTCAGCACCAAATGCACATGTGCTCCTCCTGGCAGCAAAGCGAGAGAAGGGACAGAGAGAGAGACAGCACAGAGAGTGAGAGAGAGCACAGAGAGCGAGAGAGAGGGAACAGAGAGCGAGAGAGATAGACAGCACAGAGAGAGAGACAGGATAGAGACAGAGTACAGAGAGAGACAGGACAGAGAAAGGGCAGAAAGAGAGATAGAGGACAGAGACAGCACAGAGAGTGAGAGAGAGCACAGAGAGTGAGAGAGAGGGCACATAGAGAGAGAGGACACAGAGAGAGAGACAGGACAGAGAGATAGGGCACAGAGAGGGACAGGACAGAAAGCGAGAGAGAGCACAGAAAGTGAGAAAGAGGGCACAGAGAGTGAGAGAGATAGACAGCACAGAGAGAGAGACAGGATAGAGACAGAGTACAGAGAGAGACAGGACAGAAAAAGGGCAGAAAGAGAGATAGAGGACAGAGAGAGACAGGTCAGAGAGAGGTCACAGTGAGAGTGTAACATAAAGAGATAGAGTACAGAGAGAGAGAGAGGGCACATAAGAGAGATATGGTACAGAGAGAAGGAGAGAGCGTGCAAAGAGAGAGCACATATAGAGAGAGATAGCGAATAGACAGAGAGAGGGGGCACAGAGTGAGAGAGGACAGGGAGAAAGAGAGAGAACACAGAGATAGAGAGCACAGAAAAAGAGAGAACAGAGAAAGAGCACAGAGAGAGAGAAAGAGAGCATGCACAGACAGAGAGAAAATGCATTCTTTAACCAAATTATAAAGAGTATTTCATGCTACACTAGCTGGTTGATTTATACAAATGCTTAGATATCAGTTGTTAGTCCTATTTTGTTTCCATTTGAAAAATATCTGTCCACAGCACTCTTTGAACTGAAGCTTCTGTCTGGCTACATAACCAGTTCCCCAAAATCAGTTTCTACTGCATAGATATTCAGAGACATTTTTTCTGATCTTTCCAGGCTACTTTTTATGGAGAGTTGTATGAATTTTACATAAACCTCTTTGTAACATACTTAACATAATCATAGCCAATGACTTCAAGTAGAGTAAAACAAAGGCAATATATATATATATATATATATATATATATATATATATATATATATATATATATTCAATATAATGAACTCAATACATATAATTGGAATTTAGGTCAGATATCTGTAATGAATAATAACTTATGTAAAATGGCATTTCACATCATAAAGTATTTATACAGTGAAACTGACAAGTGGCTGGTCCCAAGCAAAACTTCTCCTGCTCTCACTCCAACCGTTAACTTTTAAGACCTTAGAGAGGTGCTGAGAGGTTTAGATCTGTAAGAATATAGCCCTTACACCATAGGAAATAGAGAAAAGTAACAAGAAATTCACATCACATTTGGGATGCTTTCTAAATTCCACCATTTGGCACTCATGAAAAATTGGTATTTTCAAAAGTGATCTTTTCTTCTACCTTATTATTAGAGTTTTTGCAGCTGGTTTTGGGAATTCTAAATACTTTTATATTAACACTTCATTTGTAATCTTAAAAATCTAAATTGATAACCTGAAAGAACACATAAATATACAACAAGCAGGTACATTGAGTATGTTATTATGACTTGTTTCTACCTATAGTTCTCAAATTCTGCAGAGTAAAACTGTTGTAAACTTAAGTGCATTGGGATGTGATGTAGTCTTAGTCAAGTGCTTACACTTTTCTATGTTAAAAAGGATGGGCCTCATTCAATTTGGGGTACCGCAAGGATGTCCCCTTTCTCGCTAATCACAAACCATGCTATCGGCAGTAAGCACTTCAATGCTTGAACAGGATCACTGCCACAACACCGTAACTCGTATTTCAATCTCGGAGCACTGAAAATGCAAAGATAAATTCAAGACAGCACTGTAAAGAACTGTAAATTATGGGGAACACAGTGGGTGGACATGAGGATTAAAAGCACAATATTCCCAAGCTGGCACATCGCCAGAATACAATACTGTTATACTGTTATTCCAAGCCAGTAAGACTTTTGAATCCAACCTTCATTTTTTCAAAGACCTCCGGGAGGTTGGATTCAAATGTCTTAGGGGCTTGGCGGTTGAAGCTCGGAGGACATTAAGACGAAAATTGAACATCAAATCAAATATTTATTTATGGCGATTTGATAGTGTGGGAATGTTGTGCTATTAATTCTAAGATCTAAAATCCCTTTCACTTCTAATAAGAGTACAGGGTGTATTTTTTATTTGCTTAATTAGTGCCACATTTTGTAAGTAAGAACGCTGCAGGACCTCTTTGGTGTAAGTAAGCTATGGTTCACGTTTAGCCATTTACGGGCTTGATGGAGGGTGAATTAGCGAATAGGGATTTCTGGTGAACACAACTCTCGTGGCCGCAAAAGATCAAAGGCTTTGACGGAAGTAAGCTGCAATTGAGCAAATTGCAAGGGATCGCAGCTCAAGGCTCTTAACTCGATCGGAGGGCGCTAACGTAAGCTAATTGAATAGCTAAGTAGCTAGTGGCCTCCATTTGCAGCCCTTCACCCTGAAACGCAGCAATTGAATGAGGCCCTATGTTAATATCATAACTTTTAACATCATTTCACATACTGGTGCCCATAACACCTATAATCTGCATGAAATAATTATCCTAATTGTCCAGTACATTGTTATGTGAACATTACAGCTCATTACAGTAACACAGGCATGATTTCCAAGTGATCACATGTATTAATATTTCCAAAAGGCTTTCAAGTACTATTTCATGTGTTATTATTACGATTTTTGATATCATGCTTGAACCACATTATTAGTGATGAGATAATATTCATGAAAAGTATACATTGTAGCACTGTTCCACATCACCATATCCCTGAAGGGTTGTTAACTAAATGACAGTTATTATTAAAAATTAATTAAAACCAGAACACTTGCTATAATGTCACATAAATATTATTGATATACTTCCAACAGCAATGGCTTGGGACTTTACAGGATGGAAGTGAGTTTGCTGATGCTCCATGTGCCACTCCGCAGCCTCCATGTGTGTTTGTGAGCCTTCCTGAAGAGCTTGATCATGTTAGTGCAATCCCCCTTATCATGATTTGTACCTGAATCCAATGTCGCTGTGCCTCTAACAGCATGTTCCCTGAGGCACCACAGTGCCTGGCCTGTTCTATCTAGTGATATACCCATGTAGCCAGCATCAATGTCACCCCCTCCTCTCTTTAAGGCCAGAGGCTGCCCATGTTGACATTTCTCCCACCCTGTTTTCTAAGAGCTATGGCCCTGGTGTAGATACCCCACCTTCCCATGGACGTGTCAGCAGTGTGCTGTATTGATGATCAATAGTGTTGCTGAGTATTATTTGAGGTGTATCTATCCCTTTCATAGTCATTGCATTAGAGCAGCTTTTGTGGTAACTGTATGTTTCCTGATTGGTATAAACCTATTGCGTAGTGTGGTGTTTGTACCCTTGGTACTTGATATTTGTCATGGGGCAGTGTAATATTGCCAATAGTTTTTGTTCTAATATGATAAATTTAAATATATAAATTATATATATATATATATATATATATATATATATATATATATAAATATATGTCCACATTTCAGATTCAGTTAGTGTTACGTATCATTTGTAAGGCATTAAAGCAACACTTTTAAAATTACTATATACATGAGCAGTCCAAAATATTAATTGCATATTTGTTCCTAGGAGACTGTTGTGCAATGAGTTCTAATGTATTTCTATGCATTCCCTTGCTAGAAAGTACGGTAATGTGTGTTTACAGTAATTGCTGCTACAGCTCTAATAAGTGTTTGAAAAAGCCCTTGAGAGTATTATTTACTTGTAATATTTTGTCAGAAACATGATACTTTTTTTCATTTGCAGCTCAGACTAATGGAATATGCATATAGAATATTTGGAGTAACTTTAAATATTTAGCGCTTGTAATGTTCGAGCTGTGCTAAAACCAATGAATTCTAAGCTGGAGTTTGCAGCTTTGGCAGGCCCGTAGGGATTCTAGGCAGGTAACAAGTAGCTAATAGAATCTGTGACAATTTTCAGAGTGGTTTTAAGTGTGCATAAATGTACAAATTGGGCAATAGAGCAGGGTACAAAGTAAGCAATATTTAAGATCTATTTTGCTGATACATAATAAAACAGAATGATAAAGTCAAGTAAATTAATATACATTCCAGTAGATGCACATTAAGATTCATTAAGCACAGTTTTAGGAATTTAATTAATACCAAACAACAATTAAATAAGCTGTAGAGATAGAAAATAAAATAATATGACCAATTAGCAGAACAGTAACAGTAATGCTCAATCAAAGTTCAATTAAGTTTAAAAAATGTGATGCCTACAATTAAAATAAAAGAAACAGAAAACTCTAAAATGTCATACACAGATGCATAGGCACCTAGATTTTGACAACAGATGAGAAGTAAGTAACCAACATACGCTTCCTATTCTAATGTCTAGTGTGATTTGCAATAGATCGCAAACGCTCCATGGATTAAATGAATATAGAAGCACATAAGTTAGATATAATAATTTTCTTATAGACTTTTAAATGTGTCTTTGACTTTATTACCTATTATATAAAAGAGAACAAAAATAAAGTAATGAGGGAATATTACGATAGCTAGTTTGTTATTTAAATAATAATGTATAGTGGGACAGTTTGAGTATCCAGAGGTGCCATCATTTTCTGGTAGGATTCATCTGGGTTGGATATAGTTGGAATTGATGGTAACCAAGCTTTAGCTATCATACATCTGATTGCTAAAAAGATCTGTGCTGAAAGGAGTTGCAGTTAATTAGTTAAATGATTCATGTGTAGTCCTAAAAGGGCATCCTCTTGTGCTTTGGTAATGTTAATGCCTTTAAGATTTCCTATTTTTATTTAAACATCATCCCAGTGTGGCTATCGCAGGACAATTCCACAACATATGTTTCAAATTGCCTTGTGTCAATTATAAATTGCCAATGTGTGTTGGTATTTTAGTCTGCAGCCTAGTAGGAGTCAGGTAACACCTTATCAGATTTGTATAGGCATTTTCCCAAATGGTAATCTTTAATGATAAATGAGTCACTGATTTCATGATTTTGCTCCATTGCTTTTTTTGTCTAGCATAATATAAGATTGCTCTCCTATGCTATCATCTACTGTGGTGACTAGCGTATATTGTCTTAAACTCATACCAATAAATCTGGTTTTGTGCCCAATGGCCTCATGAATGAGGTAGGCTAATAATTTGATTGACTTGTTCCTCCATTTGTAAAAATTGCAGTCCTTAAACTGCAAGCTAAGGGTGGCTTGCTTAGTAATATGATCATCATAGTGTTTTTATAGATCTAGATAAATAGCTTCACCTCAGAGATATTGGATAACTAGCGAATTGCCCGTCAAAAAATGACGGCAATCAAATCGTAAGGTAGCTAATGCTGTTTGGTGTGTAATACTAAAATATATAGTAGATGAATAAATGAATATACTTTACCTATTTTGAAGCATTGTGTTGAAGAGCTGACAATCTGTTTTCATATTGCTGCAGCATTAGTGGCGTGTAGCTGCTGTGTAAGCGTGATGAATGCGTGCAGTGTAAGAGTGTGCGTGCGCGAGACGAAACCGTTAGCGTAGTGGTGTACTTCCGCATTGGCGTAAAATGGCGGGTTATCTGTGTTATGGGTGTTTGCGGATTAGCCGTCGGTGCTTCGTGGTGTTTTTCGAGTTTCGGGTGTTGTTTTGCGAGTGTGTTGTGGTGTTTTTTACGTGTTGAGAGTGCTGTAGCCTCGTTTTCGTTTTGTTCGGCGGCCATTTTTTCTCTCGCATATCAAATTTTTTATTGTCCAAACTCTTTTATTTTTATTGAAACAAAGGTGTAAGTTGCATTTTTGAGGTCCTGGATGCTCCCTGTTGCTGTAGGTAAGTTTTTTATGTATGTGCTGTGTGTATGTATTGTGTTTTTAATTTTGTAATGTTCGCGAGTTACGTCCGAGTGTTGCGAGGCTGTAATGCGTGTGAACGTGTGTGGTATGGTGTTTGCGAGTGTTGTAATGTGTGTGCCGTGTTATTTGCGTTGCGACGTTTATGGCCTCCAGCCCATGATGCCATGTCCCCCCAGGCTAAGCCTTCATGTCCCCCAAGGCCAGGCCTTCATGGGCCCGATCAGACCCATCAGACTACTTACATTCATCGAAGCTGTTCAGAAAATGTGCAGGCAGGGGAGACATGGCGGAGGTGAATTGAGATGCTCCAATTAATGTAAGTAGTCTGATGGGTGTAATGGGGCATGGAGTTCTGCTCCCTCTCTCCAGCGGCGGGGTATTGTGGGGAGGAGGTGGCTGCAGGGCCTCAGCGTGAGCAACGGGCTGTACGCTGCGAGCAAGGGCCTCAGTTGCTGGGATGGAGCGCCTTCGGCGCTCCATCCCAGCAACTGAGGCCCTTGCCCGCGCCCCTCGCTACGCGAGCCCGCAAGCGTGAGCAACGGCCCGTACGCTCACAACTATATATGTGATGTGATATATATATATATATAATGTGTAAATATATATATAATATAATGTGTGTATATATAAATAAATAAATATATTATATAAATATAATGTGTATATATATATATATATATATATATATGTATATATATATATATATATATATATATATATATGTATATAATGTGTATATATATATATATATATATATATATATATATAATGTGTATATATATATATAGGGTGGCAGTCCTGAAGAAGTTACCATACTGGTAACGAAACCGGTCGGCAAGAGCCATATCACCCCTGCGAACAACCAGCTAACAAGTATGTGGACTTAGAGGCGTTTTTGCAACTGTATAACAGTAAGTAAGAGCCTTTATGGCTCTCTCTTTTTTTGTTTATATAGCTTAACTAATTATTTTTGGAGAAGTATACCTATTCTCCCTTAGTCTCCTCTATAAAAAGGCCCCCAACTTGGCAACTCTATTAGGGCAATACCCCTATGACATTATTTTGTTTGCACTATTATTTTCTTTGGTGTAAATCAAGGGGAAAATCAGAGCCCCACAGAGACCAAGTGGCCTATATATTAAGGATCATATGTATAAACTAACACATTTGCAACTATAAGTCCTCAGCTTATTGGCTTTGTCCACATACTGGATAGCCCCTATGGCACTGGTTGACGCTTTTTTAATATAAAAGTTTTTTACTTACCCAATAGTCAATATTTTTTATTTTTTTGTTTATCCAATGATTTACAAATTTTTTTTGTCTATATGAGGATAACTTCCAATCATCGTTTTTACTGGCTATTCCTATTATTTATATTGCCCATTACAATGGGTTACTAATAGTGCATAAGTATCATATTTCGATACCATTTGCACCATATATCACAGCCCTTATTAGTATCACTTCCCCCTATTTGGCTACTATTAGCCACTGTTATATGGCAACAGCACGTCTATGTTAAGCTACGGCTATACACCTTTGCACGTTTAGTACTTCCTAGACACAGACTAGTGTTTATCTTTCACCACATACTGACTAATATTAGTTCCATACACCCCATTCACAATATCCTACACACTTGGTCACTTGGCCTGCACATTCACGCCTACATACACCATATCACCTTAAATAGTCCAGTCAATAGACAGTTACCCATATCATATATACCCCAACTATTGGGCTTTATTGTTCAAAACTTTTATTTTTATACCACTTTTTAAATCACCTTAGAGCAAGCCGGGTAGGCAGCTCACATTAAAAAATAAAACACATGAACGTATTTATTTAATAACAACATTATTATACTCATCAGGTGTTAAGCACCAACTCTCCAAATTTCTATGATCTATATATATATATATATATATATATATATATATATATATACTGTGTATATATATATATATATATATATATATATAATGTGTATATATATATATATATATATATATATAATGTGTATATATATATATATATATATATATATATATATATATAATGTGTATATATATATATATATATATATATATATATATAATGTGTATATATATATATATATATATATATATATATATAATGTGTATATATATATATATATATATAATGTGTATATATATATATATATATATATATATATATATATATATATATTGTGTATATATATATATATATATATATATATATATATATATATATATATATATATATATATATATGTTGTATAATGTAAATAAGAAGCCATCTAGAGTATATTGATTTCACATAAAAGTCCAGGTCCTCAGAGATAATCCTCCCTACCACAATATTTAAATATATATACATTAAATGTGACACATAAACTTTAAAAAAACAGTTCTATCTTTCCATTTGTTTTTGCAGAGTGAGACAGATTTACATACACAGCTATATTATATATTAGACTCGCCCCCTAATGTGCTGAGTGGCTACTGCTTGTGCTGCTGAGCATTCTGGGACTTGAAGTTTTGTGCAGTGAGTTCTGGTACACCCACTTCCGTTTTTTTATTAGCGCGACGCGAGGGGCCGCGGGCTCAGGTAAATACAGTGATTGAGTATCCAGTTGGTGACCAGGAGGGCCTCAGTTGCTGGCATGGAGCGCCTTCGGCGCTCCATGCCAGCAACTGCGGCCCTCGCAAGCGTGAGCAACGGCTTAAGCAAGCTCGTATGCTCACAACTATATATGTGATAACAAGTTTAAATACGCTTGAGTAATATTTCTATTTATGGTAGCTAATAGAGCCTGTCTTAAGCTACATATATATTCAATGATGTACCTTTGCATGATAGCCTTAAATGTGTCCCAAAAGAGATAACAATTGTCTTCATGTGCCAGGTTATCATCTTCAAAATATTTTTTTTTAGGAATAACACAAGAGTGGGCCTCACACTCCAACATATCCACTGCTGCCTCTAAATTGATCATGGGCAGGAGGAAGGAAAGAGGAAATGTTGGTGTTAAAATATGTAATAAGTTGACAATAAGAAAAGCATCAGTCATTTGAAAGTAGAATCAGAAAGCATATATGGTCAAAAGGACTGGGGAAGGTATGGGTGTGTGGGGTAACTATTTTTACAAATGGGGAGTGTTACCATGACCAAAATATTTGCTTAACACACAAAAAAATTTTTTAAGCCTTTTCAAAAAAAGAAAAGCTAAGGTAGAAGGGGAGATTCAGCAATGTCCAAGTAAAATCACTCTGGGCTTAACTCTTAATATTTAGTAAATAAGACTTATCAGACCCTTGGGGCCATATTCAATTTGAAGCCTGCAGCTCGCTTGCAGACAGACAAATGTCTGTGGGTGTGTTGCGGGCTCCAGTTGGTCTCCGATTGGGATGCTATTCAATTGCTCAAGGCTGCAAGTTATGGGCCCCAAGCCAAAACCGTAAACCATGCACCCATTTGGAGCACTTCAGGCGGGAACATAATCAATTCAATAAGCCCGTAACCGCCCATTTTTAATCAGCAAAAAGAAAAAGAAACTGTCATTATTACAGCAGTACAAAATGGAGGTTACATGTCAATCAATTGGGTTCGGGGGTCCGATATGCGATCAGACTTGCAAATCCCCAAAATAAAGAATTATGAAATAGAATGGCAATACTGTTCTAGTCCATATGGGTGGCCTGATATGTATTAACGCATTGATACCCAAGATTGATTTAACCCTGAAATGACACATAAAAATAATTTTTATTTCCTTGCCGATTTGTGAGCTTGAGACTGTTGTGCAATTAATTCTAAGGTCTTTCATCATTATTTAGAGTGCAGTATTGATTTTTTATTTGCATTTACAGTGCTACGAATATGTGTTTAACCCCCTTACAGGTCCTCTCTAGCACCTGTTGGATTTTCTCCTTCATTTGACGTTTCGTATGTGAAAACATTTGCAGGCTTTGGTAAATTGAGCAATTGAATATCAATTTGCAATTTTAGCCATCGTAATTCTTGTGAAAGTGACAGATCAAAGGCTTCTGGAGGCAGTAAGTTGCTTGGTTAACTATTATCATTTTTTCAAGCCTGTAACTCGGAATCACTTCCAAGCCCACAGAAAGACGCCAATTGAATAGCAAATTAGCTTGCAACCTCACTTACGGGCTTATGGATCTCCCGAAACCTCAATTAATGAGGGCTTTAGTTAGGAAACTGTTGACTATAATTTTGTTACAGCCAAGTATGCTATGCACAGTGTATCAACTTATTTACAAAATATCAATAAAGAGATTAGTGTTTTCTAATATTAATTATATAAAATGTACTAGTTTTAAACAGTTGCTCAATCTCCCCCAACAACAGGTCAAGGTTAATAATGGGAATATGCTACACACATAAACATTAACACATCTACAGATTAGTGAGAGAATACTACTCGGGCTCTAGAGCTCTGTCTTAAATGGGATGTATGAGCAGCAGTACTTATCATTGCTGGAAGCTCATGAAATGTGCACAGTGCAATTACAAGGTAAAAATGCAATCAGTTCACCACTCCAGTAATAATATTGTAGCCAATTTTTATCAGATGTTGCCTCTGCAAGATCTCTTGAAATATAGACTGTCCTGTAAAATGTACAATACTTATTTATGTGGAAGCCTCATTTATTTTTTTTCACTTTGTCGACTTCAGCTTTACACCTCTTTCACTGTTGAATGAAAACATATTGCATCTGTTTAGAACCCAGCACCTTTGGTCATCATTTAGAAATCTCCATCTTTAATTCATGGCTCCATGAAATTGTTTTCACAAAATGTATTGGCGTGGGTTAATATTTTTGCTATGAAATCCTGAGTATCAGCATTTTTTCTACCATAGTTTTTGCAATTACAATTTATTTTAGTTTCAGAGAATGGAATATTCTTTCAATTAATACAGCACTGGTGGCAAAAGGTTCACAATGTACAAATGCTTCTCATCAACTATGACAATATTACAGCCTCATATGGATCCTTTTCAAATGTTTCCATGCTCAATATCACTTTGACTCTACCTGTCCTCCCAATCAAACATGACATTGTGTTAGTTGAACTTTATTTCAGTAAGTGCTTATCAGCTTGTTTTCTGCATATGTGATCACATTTTTTTTCCCCACAGATGCAATTTACTCCCTTTGGAAGGACGAGTAGTAATTACCATCACTACTGAGCCATATGTGCTCTATGTAAATAAAATGTCCCAAGTATTGCTTTCAGATCACATAGCAACACTTGACAACTCATTCAATGTAGAAAACAGTACACATTTAACATACAAATGAGGAACAAACTATATAATACATTAATTGAATTTAAATACATAACTAGTTTTAGAAAAATCCAAGTAAATTAGAACACTGTATTTACTAATGACAAGCAAATAATCATGTTTTTTAGTGCAATTTTTAACATATATTTCAAAAAAAAAGTAATATGGTAAGACTGGACATCTTTATCTTGATTTTGCAAAGATTTGGCAAAAAAAACCTGTTACTGAATATTATTATTTATAGTTACATTTTATATTGATAAAATATTCTCAATATTTCCCATGTGTGGTTGGTATTTCCAGCCCATTGTTTGAAATGGTATATTAAACCAGAGTAAAAGTGAAGATATTCTGTAGTGAAGGTGAAGAATATCTTATTTGCTCATTAACATAAGAACAAGTGCGCCAAAGGACGTCCTAGCCCTTTGACTCACAGGAAGTGGTGATGCTTATCAATAAGAGAAAACATGAACAGGTAGCGTTATCAGTGAGACTTATTGATATTATTAGTATTATTATTTTCAATAACCATTATTACAAGAGTACATTTGTTAATAAAATTTCAATCAATACCTACCTGTATAATCCTTAATATAAGAGTTTTTTTGCAAACCCTCTAAATATATCAGTCAATAAAGAGAGTCCTGTCAGTTGTCTTCAGTAGCTAGAGCTAGTGTGCTGTTAAATGTGGTGTCTCGCTGCTCATTCCTGACTCGTGGCTTAGATTCAGATTTTGCATATTATTATTATTATTATTACTATTAGTAGTAGTAGTAGTATTAGTAGGAGGAGGAGGAGGAGGAGTTTCAGTAGATGGAGGAGTAGAACTAGTAGTATGTATATTAGAAAGCTACTCACATCAACAATGAACCTCCATTTTATTGACCTTCTTTAATTTATAATAAACTGAAACAAGTTATTTTTCTCCAAGTCTGACATGATAATCACTGCTTTCTCATTTCATGGAATTGTAAAATGTAGCATGCAAAAATCTCTGCTTTTCACTACCTGACTTTCACTTATCTGACCAGCATGATTACTTCATGACAATATCACATACTCCTAACATATAATTTTCTCTACTGTATCTAATGTATGGCATTTCTTACCTTGTTTTATCAGACTGCCACCATGTTTATTTGATCTCATTTTCTCTTGCAAAATTATATATTGTATCCAGCTTTACTCTGTCTCAACTCCTTTACAATGAAAGATCTGCCTAGATGAACCAACAACTATTTTGTCTTAATGTGTAAAAATAACCTCTCTAAAAGTGTTGTCTTGATTCAGGAAGAAGTTAGTATGACAAGGATTATAGGCTGGTGGGAAAGTGGTTGAAGGTCTGAAGCAGGGTTTGTTAGTTAAGAGATGTGGAGATTTGTCGTGCTTCTAGGAATGAACTTAAAAGGAATTTAGTGAGTAAGCAAAAGCATTATCAAAGGAATACACAGGAAGTAGGATGGTGGTGGTGTTGGCAGATGGTGTTGGGGCATGTAGATTTGAAACCATTGTAGCAGAAGAGATGGTCACCTTAGTAGCAGGAAAGTGGTTGTAGGTCAGAAGCAGGGTTTCTTAGGTAAGAGATGTGGCGATGTGTCTTGCTCCTTAACAGCAGGAAAGTGGTTGTAGGTCACAAGCAGCTTTTAGGACTTCAAAGGCTATTTAAAAAAAATTGATGGACCCATATTAGGTTTTCCTGATTCGTGCCATCTACAATATTACAGCGATTAATATATTGAGGCCCCCTGGAGAGACCTCAATGCAATTATTATGCTCTATCCACTTTAATTTTAGCTATTTAATAAGTATACATATTATCTCTAAATTTAGTAATAATTTTATTCCAAATTGACACTTATGATGTAAAATCTACATTTGGTTGTTTACGATCCTTTTACTTCTGCTGGAGGAGTTTGTGGCAGCATAAAATATTGATTTTACAATTAAGGAACATACAGTTTTGAATGTATTTATCATATTGCACAGCTGTGAAATGCTAAGTTCTCTTATATTTTCAATAAACAACATTACATATAATAGTTGTCAAACTACGAATCGTCGTCAC
Organism: Discoglossus pictus; assembly: GCA_027410445.1. NCBI lineage: Eukaryota > Metazoa > Chordata > Amphibia > Anura > Alytidae > Discoglossus > Discoglossus pictus. The sequence continues at coordinate 96,205,669 of CM050173.1, read as the reverse complement.
GCTTTGCGAGCTCATGAAGCGAGTTCGCAAGAACTGCGTCCCTCGCAAAGCGAGGGACGCAGTTTGGTCCACAAATGCGGACCCTCGTAAAGTGAGGGGCCTCATTTGCGGAAGGTGGAGGCTCCAACGTCGACTGCAGTGAGCCAAAGACTCATTGCAGGCTGCAAATGCGGACCCTCGCAAGGTGAGGGGCCGCATTTGCGGAGGTGGAGGCTCCCATGTCGGCTGCAATGAGCCAAAGGCTCATTGCAGGCCGCATTTGCGGAGGTGGAGGCTCTACGGCTCCTAACAAGCGGTTACAAACACACACACAAGTGGCACTTTCACAAAAGAGATCTAACACGCAATCACTATATACAGACTTACACAAAAAAATACGAACCGCGGATCTTAGAACGCAAAATTTACAGACTTGGCGCTGGACTTAGAAAAAATACATTACGAACTCGCAAAATTACGACCTTAAGGGCCGAACCGCATGCACCTGAAAACATTAAAAACACAATAAATACACACAAAAATAACAGAAAAAGCTTACCCACAGCAAGGGGGGGGGGCACCCAGGACCTCTGCAAGTGAAGTTACACCTCAAAATAAGTCCAAATTCCCGAGTTTAGACACACGAAAATCTCCTAAGCAAGAGAAATAATAAACGAAAAAGAGGCTACACAACCCTAAAGCCGCAAAACAACAGCAACCACAGACGGATTTTCCAAAAAGCCGTACGAGGTAAAGATACACTTTTAGCAAGGACACTAAATCATCCACACACGCGTACCACATAAACATTCGCAGCCATTTTACAACACTAACTTACACAAGGCGGAAGTACACAGCTACACTAACGGCTTTCCCTCGCGCACGCCGCCTATTTACACTACACACTGCACACATTTCTGACACTTACACCTCAGCTCCACAACACTGCAAACCTACATTGTATGCTGCAGGAACATCAAAACAGATTGTCAGCACTTCAGCACAATGCTTCCTGCATATATTAATTCAAAATAGGTAAAGTATATTCATTTATTAATTTATTAACAATTTAATTAGCATACAAAAACACATATACACAAAAAAAACACTATCGCAATAAACACAAAAGCCATTCACTGCGCGCCTCACAACGAGTGCCAAGACTGCTCATAGCACACAAAGCCTAGCAATAAGCGCAAAAAGCAAATCAGCGCAGAAGAAACCATAACAGCAAAAGTTGCTCTCAGCAAAAAAAATACAACAACCAACAGCCTCGCAATGAGAGCCGAAGGATCTCGGACCACCAAAAAAATGAATGTCTGTGGCAAACAGCATTACCTGTCTTACAATTTTATTGCCCCATCATTTTTGACGGGCAAGTTGCTAGTATATAAATAATAAACATAGTTTTGTAATTGGCAAGACTACAAGTTGCACACTGTACTTGATGCTGCCCCTTGGAGGCTCTGAGGTCTTTCACACAGCAGAAGTTACTAGTTCCTAAGTTCCCAATTACACCAGCAGAGCTGGAGGCACAAAAAAAAAAAAAAAAGTTTCACTCTAGAATAATTGGGAATTATATTTCCTGTTAATAATTTAGTGAACTGCAAAAATGGAACAGAGTGGAACAGAAATCATTTTGTGTCTGCATTTTCTTGGCTGACCTTTCAAAATCACATTCACCTGCACCATTAGTAACATATTTTTATCAATAACAAGACCTGACACAATTTCCATTTTTATAGCAAGTATCACTCATGAACTCATTTATAAGCAAATTCCATTTGTGTTGCTGTTCATTGAAATGGCTGAGATTCCCCGACGTTGACAGGATCCTGAATACTTTCCAATATCGCAGTGACACTGTCATTTACACACCAAACACACTGAATGGGAAGAAGTTAAATAACAGAAACATGGAATATAAAGTTACTTATTAAGAGTATGTTTAAAGTGTATTTGTGTCAGAGTCAGAAAATACTAGATAAGATGTTAGGGACAGAATATACGAAGCCAATGCACAATTAACAGTAATCTTCTTATATTGCTTACAAATGCTTTCAAATTGAAAAAATGTAAAGCAGCAACAAAAAAAGTAAATGCTTCCGTTGTTACTAAATTTGTCACTTTACTGCTTGTATATCCATCTAACAAAATTGAGCTTTTGAACTCTAGAGTTGCAAGTTGATGAAAACATTTCTTTGGTTGAATTAAATGGCATTATAGACAGTTTTTGGAAGCTGATATTAGGGAGACTTGAAAAATAAATCGCTGGAAGCTAAATAATTTGACCTTTTTACATTTCAGTTTGAATGGCAGATATGTTGTATGCAGTACAGGGATATTGACTAGTCAATAGTGATACTCAAATGTTAATGTTTATAACATCAGAAACAGTTTAAGGTAATGCATCCCTCAACCCCTTGTTTGGTCTGGGCATGCACTGATGCATTCCTTGGTGTAGGTATGGGAGCACCAATAATTACTCATTTCTAGAAATGGGTGGGTAAAAAAATAAACATATGAAGGACATAGTCATTCCAGAATGGCAGTTACTTCTACTGGATACTTATAGGACGTTTCCAAAATATTATGTTGCAATACAATATTTACCAGTTTGTTTTGGATGAGGGATTTTTCTTTACCTTCCAGTGTCTATGCAAAAATATCTAAAGTACTGAGCATAGTAGTATTGAAATAATCATGAAGGGACCTTGGGCACCATCTTACCCCCAAAAACGACTGCATTAATCTCAATGTCATCTCAATGTGATAGTAAACTCTTGATCTGAATATAAAGGATATGAGAGTTTGCTTAACTGAATATAAAAGCAAACAATGGACATTTTAACCCATTTTAAATCTGTGATTTGTTATTTCTTAATTTTACTATATTATGTCTGTTATGATCCTACTCTACCACTGTAGGACCAAGGGTTCTTTTGAAAATCCCTTTAAGCAGCAATGAACCTAGCACAGCATAACAGTACCCAGAACTGGCAGGAATCAAAGTCAGCAGAGTTCTCCCAGTGTGTAGGAGCAAAGTATCAGATAGGATCCATTGCCATAGTTCTGTTATGTTTCTAGGATAAACCATACACAATGTTGATGTATGTTTAATCTGTCTCTCTCACATCCTGTGGTTTAGGACACAAAGAGAACATCCATATACTTGTGTAGTACAAGCATACTCTCTTTATTATTTCAGATCCAGTATCTTTTACAACACTTTCCCCACCCACAGACTAACTCCTATCAGACTCATCCCTCCTTTGATGGACAGGCGTGTTTTTCCTGGCTGGCATATCTTTACTCACACCAGCTGTCTCAGGCTCAGGGAGGGGTAATTGTTAGGGGGCTGATTCCCTTTTTCAACCCCTCTTAGACCAGATAGAGGGGTCTGGTAATGTATTATGCTTTAATCTATTGCAAGAGCCTGTATTTACACTATGTGACTTGCTCTGTTCAGGTCGTGGAGGGGGAAGAGACAGGAGTGTTAGTAATTCTTGTTGTCAAGACATCTGGGGAGTTTACCTAATTTGGGATCAAGAACCAGTCAACTTGGCCCCAGCTAAACGAAATGGTTGATCACAGTACATCAATAACAACACATACATGTTTACTCAGAACCCATGACACTACTTTATGCACACCATGTCCAGCTGTCCATCTAGTTATGAAACTGTCTGTTCCTCTTTACAACAGAATTAAAATTATCCACTATTGTAACTTTGAAAAAGTTGTATAATGGTGTTTTAGAAATGTAAATAAATAAAATGTTGGGCTATATTTCAAACTAAAAGCTGCAAATCAGTTTAGATGATTTATACCATACAATAGGACATATACTTGATATTGAATCACTCTTTGCTTTTATTTGGGGGATAGAAATTCAAATGACTGGTTACTTGTATTAAATGGAGTTACTGTGGGGTACTGACCACATGTGACTCTAGTAGATGCTAGGTATCATTATCATTATACAGTATTTTTGTACAGCTTTACATTAGACCTTTTTTGCAGAACATTTTCTTATCCTCTCGGATCTGCCCACACCACACCCATGATATTAATGCACAGTTGTATACATTTATGAGTGTGATCTGTGTATATAATAAAGTTTTGTTATATTGTTATCACTGTTTCCATTTATTTTTAATACTTAATGTTTAGCCACATCAGAGTACATTACATTTATGTAACAATCAAATATTTCTATGTTTATCGTTTTCCTGTATAGCCATCTCCTCTTGCAATTGATTACTGTAATCATCTGTTTGCATGCTGCTAATCTTAATTGGGATGTGATGTTGTCATGGCCAACAGCCTTATTAAATTGCGATTCAGCAAATTTAAAAGGGCTCTATTTAAGCACAGAGCATATTTTTTTACAGAAGTTTTTAGTTAGTGAACTTCTATCCAGAAGCAAGGTCTTCACTAACTAAAATCTTCTGTAAAAAAAATATGCTATGTGCTTAAATACCGTGATAAGCAGGAAGACCAAAAAGTGATAAATGAATATGAACTCCATTTTATGTTTTTATGTCAGAACCAACAGAGCAACTGGATTTGGAGAAACCTCTTGGCTGGAACCCAAGATTCCACCATTTAATTTTTGTTATTCTACTAGCATTACATTTGCAGAATCGCAATTTAATGAGGCTTCAAGTGTTTATACTTTTTATGTTAAATGTGATGTTATTAACATGATTTTTAACATTATTTCACATACTGGTGCCCATAACACCTACATTCCAAATGATTACATGCAATAATAATTCCAAAAGGAATTCAAGCACTATTTTATTTGTTATTGTTACAATTTTTGATATTATGATATCAACATTATTGGTGATGTTTGAGATTTAAAAAGATAAGTATACATTGTAGCACTGATGCGTTGTTAACCAAATTACATGTATTATTAATAATTAATACCAAAACACTTGCTTTAATTTCACATAAATATTATTTTTATACATTTTGCCACATGTCTAACAGCAATGTTGTGGGAACTTACAGTATGGGTGTACCCAAGATTGGCCTTGATGTAGCTCAGTTTGGTGTTGCTCCACGTGCCTCTTCACAGCCTCCTTGTGTGTTTGTTGGCCTTCATGAACAGCTTGACCATATTAGTGCAATCCTCCTTACAATGATTTGTCCCTGAATCCCCATGTCCCTGTTCCTTTAGCGAGATACAGCTATAGGTCTAATAGAATATTGATTTTGTGTTACTTTAATAAATTAGTGGTTGTAAGGTTAGAGCCATGCTAAAACACATGGAGTTCTAAGCTAGAATTTGAGGCTTTTCCCAGCCCGTTGTGATTGTGGTCGAGTAACTAGTAATCAGATTGCAAGTAGCTAATATAATATGTGGAGATTTTAAGAGCAGTTTTAAGTGTGTATACAACTTGGCCAGTAGAATAAGGCTTAGTATTAGTAATAAATCTATATTTAAAGATCATAAGCACTGAGGGTTAATGCCTGCCTACAGGAATGTGAAAACTGTAAAATATTTTTAGAGCACATGTTTAATGTGATATTGGACTATTGTATCACAGTGTATAGGTTTTTATGCTAACCTTAAGCCAGGTGGAATGTAAACTTAGATAAAACATAAACTGTGCGTGAATCAGATAACTATGGCCTAAAACAACTGGTGCAAATGAGCTAGTTATGCAGTGTTTTATAGCTTTGTACACTTAATTTCACTCATCACATAGTATACGTTATTAGTAGGACATGTGCCTGGAGTGAGAGTGATCCAGTTGTTGATTTAAAAAAAAAATATATGTGATTAAATTCACAGGATACTGATGTACTTTACACTGTAAGGAGTGAGTATGACAACTATGGACTCTGCAGTACACTATCAGTTCTGGATATGCATTCCTCAGCTATAAATCTGCAGAATATCACCATTTCTACCACTTGTGTAGCATTGCAGAACATCGCTTCTCCCACTTTCAAATCACATAGGATAAATCATTCTGATTATGCCACTAACCTCAGAGTTGGTATAAAATTGCTATACATCCAAGACATAGTTTAAACTTTATTAAAATAAGTTATTTGAAACAAATTAAGTATTACAAAGGTGTCAGTGCTTTACATACATTTTTAGTTCTGGTACCCTACAAGAACAAGATGTATCTAGTAGTGAGATTTAAGCAGTTTCCTAAGTGGGCACAACTAGCAGGATTCTATGTAGTGGAAACAACACCTTTATAAAGGAGGACCTAATATTGTTTTTGGACAATGAGAACAAATTTGTTAACTCTGCCTATAAATATAATATCAGGGCTACATAAACATTCTCTTCCTAAGAGGGGAATTTGCAGAAATATCTTAGGGAGTGACAATTCTGTACTGTTTAGAACAGCAAAGTTTATTTTTAAAACAAAGAAAGACATTGAATGAGAAACACAATTAATGTATGTTTTAATAATGCAATATTATGTAACCCCTCTGTTTACTTTATGTTTATGGGCTAGGGTCTTTAGCCATCAAGTGAAGAACAGAACAATTCTGCAGCCTATTGCGCAGCAGTCTACATTGCAGTAACATTGCAATAACTCATCACTGAGCCTATAGTGAATCTGATTCTGTAACAAACATTTTTTTTAAATTAGGAAATGTGTGGAATATGTAGATACAAAATCAGTTATAATTAGGGGAGTACTAGGAAGAGGTACTTTATAATTGTCTACATGGAAACGTTTAATAGCAGGTTCCATGTGTCTTCACAGAAGAAAAATGGTTTGTGCTTATCATAAATGGGCACATGGAAAATACATCCATTTCCTCATGGAGTCCCCTCTGTAGCACTGTAAGGCTTATCAACACTCATTAATCTTACAATAATAAAAAAACAATGTATTAATTAAAACTTTATTTATACAGTGCCTTGCAAAAATATTCTCCCCCCTTGACTTTTTACCTATTTTGTTACATTACAGCCTTAAGTTCAATGTTTTGTTGTTCTGAATTATATGTGATGGATCAGAACACAATAGTCTAAGTTGGTGAAGTGAAATGAGAAAAATATATACATAAAACTATTTTTTAGAAATAGAAAACAGAAAATTGGCATGTGCGTATTTATGCACCCCCTTTGGTATGAAGCTCATAAAAAGCTCTGGTGCAACCAATTAGCTTCAGAAGTCACATAATTAGTGATATGATGTCCACCTGTGTGCAATCTAAGTGTCACATGATCTGTCATTACATATACACACCTTTTTTGAAAGGCCACAGAGGCTGCAACACCTAAGCAAGAGGCACCACTAACCAAACACTGTCATGAAGACCAATGAACTCTCCAAACAAGTAAGGGACAATGGTGTTGAGAAGTACAAGTCAGGGTTAGGTTATAAAAAAATATCCAAATATTTGATGATCCCCAGGAGCACCATCAAATCTATCATAACCAAATGGAAAGAACATGGCACAACAGCAAACCTGCCAAGAGACGGCGCCAACCCAAACTCATGGACTGGGCAAAGAGGGTATTAATCAGAGAGGCAGCAGAGAGACCTAAGGTAACCCTGGAGGAGCTGCAGAGTTCCACAGCAGAGACTGGAGTATCTGTACATAGGACAACAATAAGCCATACACTACACAGATTTGGGCTTTATGGCAGAGTGACCAGAAGAAAAACGTTACTTTTCAACAACAAAAAATGGCACGTTTTGAGTTTGCAAACAGGCATGTGGGAGACTCACAAAATGTATGGAGGAAGGTGCTCTTCCTGATGAGACTAAAATTTAACTTTTCAACCATCAAAGAAAATGGCGCAAACCCAACACATCACATTACCCAAAGAACACCATCCCCACAGTGAAGCATGGTGGTGGTGGCAGCATCATGCTGTGGGGATGTTTTTCAGCAGGCGGAACTAGGAAACTGGTCAGAGTTGAGGGAAAGATGGATGGTGCTAAATACAGGGATATTCTTGAGCAAAACCTGTACCACTCTGTGTGTGATTTGAGGCTAGGACGGAGGTTCACCTTCCAGCAGGGCAATGACCCCAAACACACTGCTAAAGCAAAACTTGAGTGTTTGAAGGAGAAAAATGTAAATGTGTTGTAATGGCCTGGTCAAAGCCTCAACCTCAATCCAAGAGAAAATCTATGGTCAGACTTAAAGATTGCTGTTCACAAGCATGAACCATCCAAATTGAAGGAGCTGGAGGAGTTTTGCAAGGGGGAATCAGCAAAAATCCCAAAGGTAAGGTGTGACAAGCTCAGAGACTTATCCAGTTGTGATTGGTGCAAAAGGTGTCTCTACAAAGTATTGACTTTAGGGGGGTGATTAGTTATGCACGTTGACTTTTTCTGTTATTTTGTCCTATTTGTTGCTTGCTTCACAATAAAAAAAAATACATCTTCAAAGTTGTGGGCATTTTCTGTAAGTTAAATCATGCAAATCCTCAAACAATCCATGTTAATTCCAGGTTGTGAGGCAACAAAACATGAATACTTTTGCAAGGCAATGTATATATTTTTTTATCAGACCTCTCCTCATCTGTTGATATAATATTGTGCATTCATTATTTTTCCAGGCCATGATTGTCAGAGATACTAATCTAATTTACTTTGAGATATAAAATCCTTTAAATCAGAAATCTGTCACTTTTTATATTATCTTCATGTAATTTATATTGTTTTGTGGGATGCTGTGTGGAGTAAATGAAAAGGTGAAAATTATGAGCAGAATATTGATTTCCACAAAAATAAATCTCTGATGTTCTTATTCTCATTGTTTCTTGTTGTGACTCTTCTATTAATTGCAGAAATGATTAAACACATTATAATATGAATCAAAATATAAGGAAAATAAGGACATTATACTGTAAATACCATTTTATTATTACTTGGTAATTCTGTTTTTTTTAGATAAAATCTTACCAGAGCACAGACCTCAGCAAACCTCCTCTACTTCAAGGTAAAACTGTTCTTATTAGCCAGGAAATCTTGAAGGAAAAGGATGTTAAAGTATAAAATGTTCTAATGTTCAATTAATTTTTTACATATTATAAACATACCTTTATAATTCTATTAAGAATGAGAATATGTAATATGAATATTAGAAAACATAAATTAAGGGAACTAAAATATTTTGAGTTAAGTGTATGATCCCTCCTGTTGTGCCTTATGAAAAGGAGACTTGCAAAGTGGTCATACAATTAAGTACCTATGTTTAACTTGTCATGTCAGATCTGAACGTTTGTGAATATTTCAGATATTTATTTTTTATAATCAATAAAACAAAACCATAAATACCCAAATAGAATGGTATGCTAGGAAAATAGAGCAGTAACGATTAGATTTGGGAAACATTGTGTTGTATTCATATTCTGCATCCCTTCCTTATTTCACTCAAGGTGAGAAAGTATTTGTATAGTGTCCTGTTGTTTTCAAGTGCCACAGAACTTTCAACATGTTTTTTTTATTTTTTTTTAAAAGATGGGGTGGGGATATATACTAAGGTATAAACCTTGGAGAAATCTTAGCAACTCTATCCAGTTCCATGGAGCAATTTTATTCACATGTAAAATCTCCACATGTCCTAAGAGACACCTTACCTATTCTTTAAAACATTATAAGTATAATATATTCTGTGGGGCATATGCGCCACTATTTGGCAACTCCAACATTTTGAGAACATCAGCTCTTATCTTTTATTTTTAATTTTACATTTTTACCAAAGAAACCTAGATGCTTATTAAATTGCAATTTATAGAGCCCTTTAGAATTTGCTGAATTGCAATTTAATAAGGCTGCTAATTTCAAATATTCTGAAAACTCAGCTATATATATATATATATTTATTTATTTTTTTTTTTTTTTTTATTGTTTGCTCCATTTATTAATATTCCCTCATGGACACTTGAGAACAAAGTACTATTTTGAAAATTTGACATGGAAATCATTATAACAATAAACTTGCCTCAAACACACATATACAATTGACCAGTCTGGCATATAGACAGAGATAGCCAATGTTCACTTCCAAGATAAAAGAGTGATGTGCACAAATCCACTTGCTGTGAATAATCACAAGTTATCTCTCCATGTCCATCTTATTTTCCTACAGTGTTATATCTAGTCCACATCAACTACAAATGTTCTCTTTTCATTTTTCCCTTTGGTAGCTAACTTCCTTCACTTGTATGTATACTGTCAATTTGAATATTTCAATGTTCCCATAGTTTCTCACATGGGACTGCTTTAACTGGAAAATTCAACAAATTACTGATTTTGAAAAAATAACAGAGCATCCAATTAAAATAGTTCTGGTATATCACACTTATATACATTCATAATATAGTATCATTAAATAATCCAAACCACTCCCAAATGAGGTTAGGTCCCCACGTGCGGTGAAGTCCTAGTCCACTTGCCCAGATGCTAGGCCTCCTAGCCAGTATCACCAACCTCCTAGGCAGTAAAAATAGGATGGCTTCAAGTTCATGTAGATAAGCATGACCCATGTGGGTAATGCAAAGGGGACTACCAGGTGTGAATTGTTTGTTTTCCCAGTGAAGGGGCTAATGCTGATTGGTGGATGTACAGTTTAAATAGGCGACTCTAAACATAAAGTTTAAGCTCAGTTTGGGACACATATAAATAGTGTGTTTCATTCAGGAGGGAAGGCAACTGCAACCTAAAAATCAAAAGCAACTTGTCTGAGCCTCAGGTTAAGCTGTCCTGTGTGAAGGGATAGAAATAATCTCCAACCTATGGGTAGGAATGGTCTAGTGACCCTGTCAAGCTCAACCAAGAAGTGGGTTCTAAAAGTGACTCACACATACATTAGATAAAAACATGACCCACGGTCTGAAAACAGACAGGCAGTATGATAACAGTTATAACTAGTTTAGTTATAACCAGTTTATGAGGGTTTAGTTATGTAATCTGTTTCTGTGAAATAATCTCTTCTGACTGAAGTGTGTGTACTTGAAACAATCAGGTAACAGCTATCACTGTCTGATTGGATTAATATACACATGGAATAAGATATCTAGAATACATGTATCAAAATGCCTAGAGAAGATAATAGCTGTCCTGGTCCTGTACAATCAGTGAAGGGGGTGTTATGATGCCTTGCATATGAAATATTGTCAATGACTGTATTAGCAATTTATACAAAACCCAGAAGACTCACAGACTATTATAGAATGTTAGCAGTTTAACTTCAAATAAACATCGACTGAACCTATTCTGAATTACAAAAGCAATACAAGCAGTACACTTGTACAGATGAAGTATCCTATATGCTGATCCTGTGAGTTCATATTTTAAAATAATATATTAATGCCAGGAGATTTTAGAGACATCTGCCGCCTTGGTGAAGGGATCAGAAGAACGTGAAAGATCTGCCGGGTAGGTTTGGCCATAACAGCCTTATCAAGCCCGATGGAAGAAAGCAGATCACTACGGTGTGTTTTCCCCTGCAGTGCAGATTGCTATATTGTATTCTCTTGCAAAAATGTGTGCTTGAAAAACAAAAAAGTGTACCTCTCTATGAGAAGGTCTTTCAAATGGAGTCATTAGCATCTTAAGTCACTTAGAGTCCTCACCTGTAAACTACACTCCATAATTTAAAAGGACTATATAATATCATATTTGATTCAGTATTTGTATTTTTTATCCATTCATGGCTGATTATATTTTTATTAAAGAACAAAATATTAACCCTTGCAGTTTTGGAGCTCTTTGGAACATGGTAGGATACTGAAAACAAACCAGCATATCAAACATCAAAAATAAGGATGGAAAATAAAATTGCCCCCAATATTATCCAATCCAAAGGTGTACACAGACAGTGTTAAACATACACATTACGTGCATATCCCAAAACACTCTGATTTATTGAGATAATTTATTTCTTTTTTAATGAGCCTGTGGGTTCACAGAAGTCCATATCAATATGTTTCCTGCTACTTATTACAAATTCTAAGTGGCTGGCATATTCAGTTTCTACTCTCAGAAATATATTTATTATTGTTCTTAGCCATTACTGTTTGCTTGAGATAAAGAAAGCAAAGTTTTAACATAAAGGGAGTGTGAAGCTTTTTTACTATTTGGTGCTTTTAGAGGCTTGGAAAAAGCATGTTCAATCACCATAATAATTAGTTGCATTTAATGAAATAATAAATAAATCTTTTGGAAGCTCAGTAATAGTTATTATGGCACATTGTATGCATTTTCTCTTCACTGTACATTTGCAGTGGAAATGATAAAGACTGTCTTGGAACAATTCTTATGGTCAGTAAATCCAAATACAAGGTAGAAACAATTAAGAAAAGTAAAATGATGTTGTGCAATGCATATAGATTCTGCTGTTAGCTTTAGTCCAACTTAAATGGCATACCGACTATCCAGTGTATGTGCAAAACCTTTAATAGTGTTCACTCATAAAATTAAAAAATACAATTAAATGAAAAAAGATCTCCTTGTATATATTTTGATGATATATTAGAGACCACACTAACATAAAATCAAATATGTCCATAAAAGTTAAAAAGTTTATTGAGGCAAGAAGTGTCCATTTGCTTTCACATGGGGTTGATGATATAAAAAACAGTTTGACTTCATAATAGAGCATGGGGTGAAATATCTATTAACATACATATTCTCACATACATATTGACATGTAGTTAAGATTGTGAAATTGTGAAATGATTTGGTGGATGCAGAGTTAATGCACAAGTATGAGTGACAAATTACATATACAGTACAGTATATAACAGGCCACATAGATGTATCATTGGTTACAATTGTGTCACATACTAGAAACACTGAAGCACAATGCATTCTTTGAAGCTATAGGTAATTGCATTTCAATATGAAACATTGTATGTTCATTCTGGCTCCATCAAATTTGTCTGTAAATTCTTTTGGATGGAAATTGAGATCTAAAAAGAGATAATAGCATGTGTTTTATTTATTTTTTCTCAGCTTCCGAATGATACAACACAGAGGAAGATTCCACTGATTACTTCTTTTTTACTTTTGTTTTCACTTCTGTGCAAGTACTTTCTGAATAGTTTTGGCAAGTTGGTGTCATAGACCACCATGTGCCAGTCAGGGCTCTGTGCTATATTTTCTTTACCCTGGGTCTGGTATTTTCACTGTACTATAAAGGTGGTGTTTCACTATCGCCTATAATAGTTATAATAGTGTGTAGTGCTCCTGCCGCACATGCGCATTGGCAGTGGGAGGTTACACACTATTTCAATGACGCATGTGCATTGCTCAGTGCAAATGGCGCATGCTCAATGCACTACAGGAGCTGCACATGTGCATTGTGCAACGTGAATGGTGCATGCGCAATGAGCGGCATGAGCTGCGCATGTGCATAGCGTGCCACAAGTAGTGCATTCACATAGCGCACCGCAAATGGGATATCCAATATTAGTGGCGGGAGCCATGCATGCATGGGGGGGGGGTTCGATGGGGAGATGGTGTAGGAGAGACGGGGAAGAGGGTGGGAGAGAGATAGGGGCAAGAGAGACAGGAGGTAGAGAGACACAGGGGAGAGGTTGGGAGAGAGACATGGCGGGAGAGAAATATGGGGGGAGAGAGACATGAGGGAGAGAGACATGGGTGGGAAAGAGACATGGGTTAGAGAAAAACATGGGAGGGAGAGGGGGAAGAGAAACAGGGGAGGGAGAGGAGGAAGAGATAAAGGGGAGAGGGGAAGTAGTGAAAGACAGGGGAGGGAGAGGGGGAAAGAGACACTGAGGAGGGAGAGGAGGAAGAGACACAGGAAAGCAAGAGGGGGAAAGAGATATGGGAGAGGGGGTTGACACAGAGGAGGGAGAGGGTGGAAGAGACACAGGGGAGGGAGTGGTGAAGAGACACAGGGGAGGGATGGGGAGAGAAAAAGGAGAGGGGCAGAGACAAAGGGGAGGGAGGCTGGGAGGAAAAGACACAGGGGAGGGGGGTAAAGAGACACAGAGGAGGAAGAGGGACAGGGGAGAGACACAGGGGAGGGAAGAGACACAGGTGAGGGAGAGGAGGGAAAGAGACACAGGGAAGGGGGGGAGACACAGGGATGGAGAGGAGGTAAGAGTCACAGGGGAGAGGGGAGAGACACAGGGAAAGGAGAGAGGAGGAAGAGACACAGGGGAGGGGGGAAAGAGACACATCAAATATTATCCCATCATTTTTGACAGGCAAGCTACTACTACTCTTATACTGGGTGTATTCTATTTGTGTGTAACAGCTTACTATAGTAATTACATTTATGCTAAACATGTCTGATATTTGTATGTATTGTTTTATAATTAGTTTTATGGTAATTCAAGGTATACTTGAACCTGTGACCTGGTCTATGGTGGTATGAAATTATTGTTTACAACAGCAGATCTAAGAGGTCCATTGTGGAGCTGACACGCTGCTTTAAATGGAACAGGATATAATTAAAGGCCTAATGTGGGGAGATGCAAACAACAAGCTTACTAGTCAGTTACATATTATACAACAGCTCTTAGTAATTATGTTAACTTATTTATGTTACCAAGTAGTTGTGTTTAATGGCAGTGCTGTAAATTTACTTTGTGTTAATGTGTTTAGTTTTCAGTGTACTTTTACCATAAGTATGCTGTACCCTATTCAATAAAGTAATCTTTTGTTGAATAAAAGGTGGTAGAACTGTGTTCTTTCATTGATGCTAGGATTTTGATGCTCTGTTTGTGGCTGTCTGATTTGTTGAAAGGTTACCAACATTCTGCTGTCTGCTCCAGCTGGTGAGGTTTAGAAAGGAACCCTTTTGCATGTATAGAGAATTAGCTCCATATTGTGACACTAGTGCATTAGCTGCCCCCAGGTCAGCCAATAAACAAAACCTACCACAACTTTTCATTCTATTTAATAATTAAATGTTTGTAATGTTTAAATAATTTCAAATTGTAAAATGTTGTATATGGTAAGTTTAAAACAGAGAGGCAGCATCTTATAAAGCACATATATTGATAGACAGCAGTGTAATGGTGTAATGAATTAATAAATGGAAGATTATATTAATATTCAGTGGAAACATTTCATAAGACTGTGAGGTGTACTACTATCTATTGCAGTTTGTTGTGGCACAGAGAAACTGATCTCAAAGCTTTGAATAATTTACTAAACAAGTAATATTAATATGAGCCCTACAAATCACTGCTGATCATATGCTGGAATGCAGTTCACATTATATAAATTAAAGTGAAATCACTACATAAAACATAGATTCAAATACTAAATAAAATGTATTAAAATAAATTCAAATGGCTTGCGGCACTGTGATATCCCTTCCCTGCCACAAGGGCTAAAACCTATTAAAATTAAAAATATTAATATGAATACCACAAATATCCTTTCAGGACCCCCACTAGCTATGTTAGCGGCCAAGGGTCTACCAAATGAATCCCTTCCTACACCACCTCAACTGATTAAGTGAAAGTGTTAATTGTTTAAATGATCAATATCCTCGATTTAGTCCAACCCTTTCTCATGGATGGGCATATTAATAAATAAGTAAGAGTCTGAAGGACAGCCCTAAGTAAAGGACCCCTTTGATCAATATTCTATTTTAAAAAAAACAAATTAAATATATGAAAAAGCACCTTTAATTTGGAATATCTAACTGCCAGAGTTTCAGTAGCAGTAACAGAAAGCTCTCTAATATACAAGGACACATCCTCCTGATAGAGGAACAGGCAAAACTAGTTGACAAAAGAAAATGGATGCCTGCAGTAAATCAGAATTTGGTATAACAGATACAATTTCAAAGGTTGTGTTTATTTTATCTTTATTTTCTAAAAAAATACTTTGCCCATTATGAAGTTTGATTTTTCAGAAGATCATATAGAAATAAACTGTCCATAGTGGTCCCTAAACCCAAAGCGTAATGAGGATTGCTATGAATCTCCTAGTTCTTTTTCTCTTCCATGGGGATCCATAAACACCCCAATGTCACTATGACTAGCTGCCACGAGGGGCCTTGTGACCCCAATAGGGCCTCTACCTACACCAATAGGGATGCATAAGGACCCCCATGATGCCTCATCTTAACCCCCTACTTTGGGGTCCCTATTAGACATATATCCCCTTATAAAACTGTCTGTTTTATAGGGCAATCAGAGAGGTAACTAGGAGTACACTATATTCTGGGTAGGTATCTTTTGATGTTTTCTTTATGGAGCCCTATTTTTTATGGATGTATGTTTTAATAAAGGAAGACAAGCCTTTTTCAGTTGGGCAAGATCTTCTAGTGGGTACCTTCAGTTTTTTTAATTTAATATTTATATTGTCAAACAAAGCTAGTGTTGTTACAAACATTTTGCTTAGTAAAGTTTTACAATGTTTAAGAAGGAATTTGTTTGTTATGCAGGATATATTATTTGTTTAACACTGATAGAACACATTTCAACATTTTCTATTTTCTAAATTAAAAAAAGGTTGTAAGGAGGTCTATAACAATCTTGATACAATAAACAATGCTGGTTGAGATATTATGTTGCAAATAATAACCCCGAGTTTAGATTTCAAATATCAATGTTTCACATAACATATTTAAAAAAGGAAATGAAAAGGAAGGAAAAAATGATTATAATAGGAAATGACCGCAACCAGTCACTCGCCCAGCCTATACAACGAGTTTATCCGTCTCCTGGGGACGACAAAAGGGGATCCGGGTTTATTTTTGAGGGGAGTTTAGACAGGCTTATATAGGTAAAGTGTAATTTTCTGTTTAAGTAATGTCAATAGCTTGCGTTGAGGAGAGCCATGAGTTCCATATTTCTAGAAATTGAGGGTATGTGTTTGCTAAAGAATGCGACAGTCTGTCATAAATCATTATGGTATTCACCTTCAGTTGTGAGTGAGTCATTCTGGATTAATTGATGGTATTTTATAAATTAACTCTTTTTTTTCTTTTTTACAAGTTTAAAGTAATATCATTTTTACCATCATTTGTTTTTGGCAATGTTAGACTAGATTTGGAAGGATAGTTCAAGGATCCAATGATAGTGGTTAAGTTGAGGGGCCATGGAAATCCCTATGCATCCCCAATGAGAAATAGAGAATGGGCCATCAAGTCAATATAGACACCCATACAGGATACTGATAAGGAACAGGTCATCATTGTTCATTGCAACCACCATAGCTACTTTAATATGCTCAATAACTCTACTGCTTCTTACATTGACAGGTCTAATATATTCAAATATAGTGACTGTTTGTAACTCTTTAGTTATGAACAGCTACATTAGCAGGAAATGCATTTCATTCTCATTAATTGTTTCATATAATAAGATGAGCCTACACTACCATTTGTATAATTAGACATTAAAATGTCCAAGCTTCCATCTTCTATTCACATATAAAAGATCAATAGCCTTTTGGAATTATAACTTAGCTGATATAATTTCCATTCTGAATGTCAACACATATTCAAGGTAAAAATAAAACATAAATACAAGGAAACCAAATTTTATAAAATTAAGTAATATTAGATCTTACCATACACTTTTCATTTCCAACAGCTTCCCTATACATCTGCTGCAAAATTAAATTGAAATTACACAGAATTGCAATTGAAATGCACTTGCAGTGCTTTGCTAAGATAATACTAACAAAATTATCTTTTGCCACTAGATGTCATTAAGGTCTTTGGATATTGATGTTTTTTTTTACATAAATTTAATGATATGAATTAAAAATAATTAAAAAAAGTGTAAGGCTTCTGTATGAATCTAATTGCATCATTTGAAATCCCAAATGAGAACAGACGTATAGGGTATGTCTGCAGTGAGCAGTTACCAGAGATTGAACTCTGCAGAGCATCATCGCTCAGGACTCCATGGTAATTAAGATTGTACGCTGCACTGCCACTGGAGCACACATTTCAGTGATCAGTGCAGTAGGTGTTTCCTCCTTTTCCTTCTCTTCACTTGAAGACATTTCCTCAGTCACTATATGTTTCTGCTCCTTTTGAAGTTCCTGCAGCTCCTCAGTGCTGAGCTCTTGTCTGTGCTCCTCCACTAACCCTTAGATGTCTTCATTTCTCATCCCAAGGTCCAGCCTCCAAATTCCTCTGAGCTACAACTTGACAATTTTCTTCCAAAATAAACCAGTCTCGTCACAGGTGAATACTTATTGGGGGAAAAAAGTCTGAGCCTACATAGTCTGTAAACTCCCTGACAAAGGTCTCTGAAGCTTCTTTGTTGACACTAGCTGCCTCTTCATGCCTCACCACCCTGTGAATACCCTTTCTCTTTTTAAAATTCACAAACCAACCATGACTGGCTTTACATTCTTCACTGCTCTCATCACTTGTTGCAGGCCCGTCTTTTACCACATCTGCATGCAATTGTTTTACTTTTTGGAAATACTATCACACACTAACTGTTTTTCGCTAATCCAAATGTACAACAATTTCTCAACTTCCTCCTATGTTTGTGACCTTTGCTTACTTACACCTTTAACCACATCAGCTTTCTTATTTTTCAGTATCTTACACAGTCTACACTTTGATTATTCCTTATTACTTTGTGCATGTATCTGTAAATTAGCATTTCAATGTATTCACTTCATGGTGGTGTCTAAAGTTACAGATAGCCTGCTCTTGATACAAATATATTTAGTTCTATGTATTATATTATTTAATATCTCGGGAACTGTTTGCCATTTGATTGTGTGTCACAGAGAGCTAGTTAGATTCACTGTAAGCCATATCAGTGGTGTAGATCATCATTCCAAACAACTAAAACTTTGAATACCTTACTAATCAACTCCCTGCATCATACAGTTTGCATACAGCTATGCTTAGACAAATGGCTATATGTATATGAAAAATAATAGTATTGCACTATACAGTGATAACTTTTTTCTTGAAAAAACTATTTATTTGGAGTTACAAGCTTTCCAGAGATATGGCTGCATCTTGAAATCACTTCAAATTGACAGCCTTATTAAATTGTGATTTAGCAAAGTTAAAAGGCTCTATTTAAGCACAGAGCATATTTTTTTACATAAGTTTTTAGTTAGTGAACTTCTATCCAAAAGCAATGTCTTCACTGACTAAAAACTTCAGTAAAAAATATGATCTGTGCTTATATAGAGCCCTATTAAATTTGCCAAATTACAATTTAATAAGGCTGTAAATGTTTGTCCATTAATAAAGATATCACTGAATACTACAATATTATTTTTTCGTTTGTATTACTATGTATTTATATAATTATTGATGTTAAACAAATGAGTTCGGTAGTGTGCAGTCAATACTCCAACAACTTTACATTAAATCCAGAAGTGATAACACCTCTAAACTGTTGTAAATTGTGGAATTTGACCTAAAAGAATTACAAAAGGAATGCATAACATACAAATGTAAATATAAATATACAGCCAGGGATGCTGTTATTGAGCCATATTTAATTCCAAGCTTGTATGTGCAATGTGAGACCCGCAACAGCTGGTGAGTTACAAAGCTATTAAATTAGAACATGCTGCGAGTTACAGGCTTGAAATGCAAAACATTTGTTTGAACGTTGGATGAGTGGCCAGGAATGTCATCAATTAGTCAAACCCATAGATACGGGTTTAGATGGAGCCAATGGAAGCAGAGATCGTCATCATTGCGCCACAGAAAAATGGAGGTTGAATTTCAAAGTCTTACAGGGTTCAATTACAAGTTACAATTGGACCCACATTCCAGATATAATGAAATATTGCTAAATCTGTAAATATGATATTCTATTACATGCGAGTTCCATTATATGTATTAACATATTGATTGCTGGAATTGACATAACACGGAAATTAAACACAAAAAGAAGTATGTTTTGGGGCCGATTTGCGAGCTTGAGAATGTTGTGCTATTAATTCTAAGACCTAACATCACTTTCCATTTAAAAAAAAGTACAGTAGTGTGTGTGCATATGTGCACTTAAAGTGCTATGGATTGGACTTTACCCCCTTTGCGGGTCATCTCTCGCACTCGTTGGCTTCTTAACTCCATTTCTGGGTTGCAGGGTTGAACACCAGTGAATTTGATGCAATTTAATAGCATGAATGGAAGCGAACAGTTACGGGCTCGCAAGTCATTTGTGGGTTATTTTACAAGGCGAATTTAATAGCCATAAGTCTTGCTGGCTACATTATGAGCTACGGTTTTACATGTTAGGGGAATTTACTGTGGCTAATAAAGTTGGGGTTGACTCTATTTATGATGTTTAATCTACTTTCATGCAAATGCTTTCTAGCTTTACTCAAAAACATATATGTGGATATTAATTTCTCTTTTGTTTAATTAGTTTGATAAATGTAATATATTTGGATAACATTTTTTCTTTTTGTACTGCTATTCTCCAGACCAGATTATTTTCAACACTTCCCATGACACTTTGTAGTGCCCATTTTTCTGTTCATGTGCTTGAATATCCAAACACTTGCAGTGTTCAAGTAAACGAGTCAGCCACAGATTGTCTGACCAAGTAATGGGTTGTTGCACTTTAAGAAGTGCAACCATAGTCTAGTCTTTGCCCATCTATTTGCTTCTTTGGGGAAAATGACATTTCTCCCAAACTCAAATAGACAAAGGCGGAGTGTAAAAAGTGCTTGTTCCCTTCAGTAGTTCCAATGTTATGGAGTAATGTTTGGTCTGAAGCTCTCAATGCTGGTCTCTCTTATGTAGAAATGTTATTTATATATACACTGTACTGATAGCGGACAGATAGATAGATGCTATATATCTATCAATTGGCTGGTTGCCATTTGGATCTGTTCTCACAGTGCAAAGATCCCGGGGGCAATGAGGTAGCATAATACTGTGGATATGGCCACATGTTGATGTCGCGGTTTTGCTGTAATGATAGTGTCTAAGCAGCCATGGATCCTTCAAACGCACCCAAAATCAATGAGAAGGAAACCAGGGTTGATAAACAGGTTTTATTCAAAGAATGCCACAGATAAAATATACACAGTAGTCTGTCTTTGGTGTATGCCATATACAATGGATAGAACAAGAATTATGATATGTGTGTGCTGATATGGTGTACAGCATACCACTAATGCACAACCAAGCAAATAAAATTATATATATATATATATATATATATATATATATATATATATATATATAAAAGCCAAAATACACCACAGGATATATATAATAATAAAAAAAAAACACACATATACTCCCAGAGATATATATACACACATTCCCCCACACTATACAGTCTATATTAATGCAGGCAATGTAATGTTTGATCATAAATTCGATGTACAGATAGCATTAGAAAATACAGTGGCACAAACTATGTAGTGTACAATTGGAGCATGGGGGTTAAGGTGCTTAGAAACATGAAAATATCATAAAGCCACAGTCTTGTAGTAATTGTTATTAACAATAATAAAAAAAAAAAGAAAAGCAGAAATTAATCACTCCTATTACGGCTCTCTGCTCTATGGACTGGTTGGGGGACAGTGTATGCAAATTATCCCCTGTGTATGTCTGTGGGGTTAAGAAAGCAATGGTACTGTGCCTTGTTCTCATGGATGTTCCCTTGATGGTATGCGGGTTTGGCTAGTGTAAGGGTGTTATGTGGGTGAGTTCCAGGTCAAAGTGTGTCACTTCCTTTTCCTGTCCCATTTCCCGGGGCTTGTGGGTATTTGCTGTGCTTACACCGCCATGTGTGTTAAGGGCAATACGCCCATACTGTGGGCAATGGAGTAAATATACTCACTAATGACGTTTATGTGCCCACTTGGATGCAATATTGGTCTCCCTAGCAGCTAATGGAGGGGGTGATTTCAAAAAGGCTTTTTTACGGAAGCATATCAAAAGTTAAAAACTGGTAAAGAAAATATTAATAGTAATAAACAAATATATATATATATATTTATATATATTTATATATATATATATATATTTTTACGGAAGCATATCAAAAGTTAAAAACTGGTAAAGAAAATATTAATAGTAATAAACAAATATATATATATATATATTTATATATATATATATATATATATATATATATATATATATATACATATATATATATATATATATATATATATATATATATACATTGCAGTAGATGTACAAATAATAATAACAGGCATGACCCTACATATACAAGTGTAGTCATATACAATGCATGCACATGAAAATATATTAATACTGTGCAGTCCAAAGTGAAGTCATTTTTGGAAGTGATCCCCCCACAAAGAGGGAGAAATATCCTGGGGTATCCTCGTGTGAGCTGTTTAAAGGGATGATGGCAAACTTGGGATCTGAAATTGTCTCCTTTGTAGTTGATGATTGGAGTAATTATTGAAAGCCCATTGTGGAAGCATGTGGATCTGGTTGTTGAATTATGTACTCAATAAATAATAAAAATAAATAAATAGATAAAAAAATAATAATAATAATTATATATATGTATATATATATATATATATATATATATATATATATAATATATATATATAATATATATATATACTAGCGACTTGCCCGTCAAAAAATGACGGTCAATAAAATGTTAATGCTGTAAAAAGTGTTTGCCACAGAATATGAGTCTCTGACATTTGTAACCTTTTTTTTATATACAAAGAAATACAAAATTTTGAATTGAACTTTTTATTTTTTATTATTCATTAAAATAATGTACATTAATAATTAATGAATCAATGTGTACTTTTTTTTTTGTATGCACATTATTAAACGTTAACCTTTTTTGTTATTAATGATTACTAATGAGTAATTAATTAATTAAAGTATATTATTTATTAATTATTCAATTCTTTCAAACAGGTAAGCACGATATTATTTGTAAATTAAATACATTTCAAATTCTTGTTTCCTCTCTTTTTTTATTTTATTTTAAAATTAATTAAATAATTAATCATTAATGATTATTAATGTAATGTACCGTTTTTAATGTACTATTCATGCCGCAGTATCCTGAAGAGCTAACAATCTCTTTAGATTTTCCGGCAGCAGAAAATGTCCTGTAAGACTGTCATCACCTGAGGAAAAAGTGTCAGTTATGTGTCAAGTGTGCCCTATATATAGGCTTTGTGCGCAAGACAAATCCATTGTTTTAGGCGGGAAATCCGCCATTTCACCATGTTAATGTATAAATGTGTAAGTTTGTGTTGTAAAATGGCGGCGTTAGTGTCTGTTTTATGCATTGCGCAGTTATTTAGCAGCCTTCCTATCAGTATTTCTCGACCACATATGTCTCTGGCTGTGTTTTACGCACTTCCTGGTAGTGTAGCCTCGTTTTCATTTTTTTCGGTGTCCATTTTTTTTCTCGCTTAGGCGACGCTCATCGCTAAGACGTACGTACTACGCAAACAGCGTGACGATGACTCGCAGTTGGACAATTATAATATGTGATATACATACACACATATATATGAAAAATACATAATATATAAATAAACATATATATGAAATTGTAAAGGCAATTTAAGGCATGATTATAAATCTGAAGGTACCATCATCATGTATGCATATTGGAGATTGCAACGTAATACAGCATAGTGCAAATCAAAGTTTATGGTCAGAAGACCGCTGTGAAATGGTCCAAAAAGAGTTCATATCCAAGGGTAATCCTCATATCCGCTGATTAGAAGGATGATAGCTTCTCGACAAAAATTGATGAGTGGGCAATGAAGAGTAGAAAAATTATGATAGATAAATAGCATCTATTTATCTGTCTGCCATCAGCACAGTGTATATATATACAATTTCTACATAAGAGAGACCAACATTGAGAGCTTCAGACCAAACATTACCCCATAACATTGAGACTACTGAAGGGATCGGGCGTTTTTTCCACTCCACCTTTGCATTTCTCTTTTTCTTGGGCACTAACGTGTACAGAGCTTCAAGAAAAGCTGCAGATCCCAGTTCACACCAATAGAAGCCAAAGAATTGCCGAACCCTAAAGCAGGGAATTACCATACCTGACATCCCAGTCCAGACCATCTCCAGACAAGGGTAAGAAAGAACATCCGTAGGACTACCCATAAGAACCTACTACACATACACAGATCATCTTACCGACACACCTACCCTGCGCTATGCCTAGGTTGGGGACACACACCCAACATCCTATTCCACTCTAGGCACAAATATACATTTGACTTTCTACCCACTTGTCTTTGGATGGTCAATGGAAATAAAGGTGATTGGGAATAAGGAGAAGGATTGGTTACCTGGAATAAATGTTATGTAAACTGAAGGAGTTAATTGGATGAATTGGAAAAATTGGGTTGTAATGGAATAAATCTAAAAATGAACTGAAAAGAACAATGACTGAAGGAGAAATTACTTGGACAGGAAATTAGTTGATAAATATGTAAATCCTCTTTTTTCTATTTTTTATGTCCTCTAGTGAAGTTGAAACCCAAATAAATATGACATTTATGCAACTGATTTTAATACAGTTATTTAGATATGCCTGTCTCATTTATATTTTTCTGTTAATAAAAAGTTTGTAAATCCTTTCTCTGGGACAATATTTACAATATGTACACAATGCTATGTTTAATTAATAGCACAATATATCATTCACCTTAGCGAAGTTTTTAAAAGAGTGATTCCTTTTCTTAAAGCATCCTGTAAATGGCAACTCATTAGCATTATGCACAATGACATTGGCCAGCATTGATAAAATGTAAAAAAGCATCATCTAAAATATATCTCAAATATGTGTCACTATCTAACGTAAGATACAACTAAAATTCGAATACATTCTCTCATCATGTCTCACCTCGACTACTGTAACTCATTCCTTCCTGGACTCCCCATCACCCGGTTGTCACCACTCCAATTCATAATAAATGTATCTGTTAGACTCATCTGCCATACTCAATGCTCAATATCTGCAGCACCTCTTTGTCAGTTACTCCACTGGCTTCCAGTAGCCTCCAGAATAACATTTAAAATCAAGAACCTAACTTACAAACCCCTCAACAACAGGGTTCCGCATTATATCTCTGCTCTTGTCTCAAAAAACTCCCACACCTGCTCTCTCTGTTCTGTTAATGATCTTCTTCTTTTTTCTTCTCTTATCACCTCCTCTAACTCCTGCCCCTTCAGGGCTTTTTATGTGCTGCCTCCATGCTTTGGAACTCCTTGCCTCGCTACATTAGACTTTCCTTCTGTCTCAAGATCTTCAAAACCTCACTAAAAACAAATCTGCTTATTGAAGCTTATCAACTTCATCCTTAATATGCACAACACAAATATCCCCTGCCTGTATCACATCCTTTTACATTGTAAGTTTGCAATTTTTTAATCTTTAAAGGTCTTAAGAAAGTACTTGTATGCTACATGTTCATGCCATGTATGGTGCTGTGGGATATTTTGGTGTGTTACAAACATAGGATGATAATCACATATATAGTTGTGAGCATGCAAGTTGTTGCTAACACTTGCGGGCTCGCGCAGCGAGCCCACAAGAACTGAGTCCCTAGCAAATGAGGGTCCTCGCGAAGCGAGAGTCCGCATTTGCGGAGGTAGAGGCTCAACGTCGGCTGTGTTAACACAAACACACCACACACACACAAATTCTTAACAAAAAAAAACCAACCTCCCAGCCAAAAAAAACCAACGTCCTCGCAAATGCGGATCCTCGCGAAGCGAGGGTCCGCATTTGCGGAGGTGGAGGCTCCAACGTCGGCTGTGTTAACACAAACACACCACACACACACGAATTCTTAACAAAAAAAACCCAACCTCCCAGCCAAAAAAACTTAACGTCCCCGCAAATGCGGATCCTCCCGAAGCGAGGGTCCGCATTTGCGGAGGTGGAGGCTCCAACGTCGGCTGTGTTAACACACACACACACGACTTTTAAAAAAAAATAATCTCCAAGGCGCCTCACACCGGTTACACACACACACACCGCGGACGAGGGCCTCAGTTGCTGGCATGGAGCGCCGAAAGCGTTTCATGACAGCAACTAAGGCCCTCGCTTCCGCAAATGCGGGTCCTCGCAAAGCACCTAGGGAATGAGGCAACCTTAACGTAACAGACACCGACACGCACTAAGAATCCCACTATAACGGCCGACCCGCGCACCTACAAACAGTGAAAACACACCAAATACTCACAAAAACGACATAAAAAGCTTACCCATAGCAAGGGGGGTGGCACCCAGGACCTCTGAAAGTGAAGTTACACCTCCATTTAAGTCCAAATTCCCGAGTTCAAACACACGAAAATCCCCTAAACAAGAGAAAAAATGGCCGCCGAAAAAAATGAAAATGAGGCTCAAAGACCCAGAACCGCTTAGCCACCTACAATTTACCCAAGAAGGGATCCGAGATAAGATTGGAAACCCGGATTAACCGCAGGGGATCCGAGATAAGCTCCGAGCCCTTCATTAACCCACATTAACCATCGCAGTGGGGGTCCCGATTGCACGCGATCGGGGACCCCCGCTGCAATCAAAATTCAAAATCCCTGTGTTACAGGTCTTTAAAGGACCCGTTGTAAAAGAAAAAAAAAAAATACACTGTCACCCTGTCAATCATGGGGGTCAATACAGACCCCCATAAAACCCTTATTAAGCCTGTCATTCATGGGGGTCAATACAGACCCCCATAAGCCCTTCAGTAACCCTGTCACTTATGGGGGGCAATACAGACCCCCATAAGCCTCTATTTAACCCCATCAGTCCCATAAGGGTATATTAACACCATTATGGGCCTGTTACAACACTACATTAACCACATAAGTGCCATGATGGTCCTCAAGGACCATCATGACACTAAGTATTAACACTATACTGCACTATACCACCCCCAATAAAACATTAAAGATCAACTAAACACCCTCTACACTAACCTATTAACATCTACACTACCTACCCCCTATTAACCCCCACCACTCTAATTACAGAAAAAAGAAAAGCCTAAAGTCACAAAAAAATCTACATTACATCAAATAAAAAACTAACTCACAAAAAAAATAATCTACATTACACAAAATAAAAAAACCTAAGTCACAAAAAATAAAAAAAGCAAAATTACAGAAAAAAAAAACATTACAACCCCCCCACTACAGAAAAAAAAATACACACCTGAAAAGGACATACATATAATACAAATACATACAATACAAATACATACAATACAAATACATACAACTACAATGCAATTACATACAATTACAATACAATACACCACTATCTAATATACATTACACAATTTATCTAAATAAATAGCATAATCTAATATACATCCTATCTATATAATAATACATTCCCAATCTATCTAAAAAAGACCATAATCTAATATACATCCAATCTATACAATAATACATACCCAATCTATCTAAATAAATACCATAATCTAATATACATCCTATCTATATAATAATACATACCCAATCTATCGAAATAAATAACACAATTTAATATACAATCCATCCTATGCTATCTATATAAAACCCCTAGCTAACATACAATAAATTCTATCTGTATATAAACTAATCTAAGTCTAAGCTAAAATAAAAAAAATTAAGACCACTTACCTTTGCAGATGACCATTGCGATCAGCCACCTCCAAAAAAAAAATTACAAAAAATTAGTGCAACACGTTTACACTTATAAAATAAACATTATAGACATTCTATACATTCTATACATTCTATACATTATAAACATTCTACTCACCTGTCCGCCATGTCCCGTCCGGCATTCTTTAAATCCTTCTCCGGCACGGCACCTGTTAAAAAAAACACAACATTAATACACATACATCAAAATAAAATAAACATAATCTACATTATACTTACCTCCCCGCGATGTCTCCGGCCTCCTCCGGATCCTCTTCTGCCACGCCCTGTAAAAAAAAAATATATATATATATACTTACATCCGCACTCCCGGACATCCCCGACGCTAATGAGGCTCCAGGAGAATTTTCCGGAAGAAAATAAGCAATGGCGCCTTCTGATTGGTTGAAAATGCTGTCTATCAAATTCACCCAATCAGGAGGCGCCAACGTGTGAGTCAATCAGAAAGGGATACACCCTAAAATCCCACTCTGATTGGATAATGCACCTATCAATCTTTATTTAAACCAATCACAAGGTGCAGATGCCTTCAGCCAATTACAATGGAATACACCCCCACAGGGTGATTGGTTGGAGCCTCTGCGCATTCTGATTGGTTTCACTGACAATAGCCAATCACAATGGAATACACCCTCACGTACTGACTTAAAAAGGATTTGCACATTCTCAGTGTATACTTTTTTTCATTGGTTCACAAATGGGGTCTTCTCATTGGCTGAATTTGATAGATAGCCTTTTCAGCCAATCATTGCCAATTTTACTCTGGAACACTCCATAGGAAGGTCAATAGCGTCGGAGACATCCGCCAAGGCGGATGTGTTTCTTTTTTTTTCCTTTTTTTTTTTTTTTTTTTAAAGGCGCGGATGCTTCCGGAGAAGACGAGGAGGCCGGAGACATCGTGGAAAGGTAAGTATAATGTAGATTGTGTTTATTTTACTTTGCTTTATGTTTACTAATGTAATGTTTTTTTTTTACAGGAGTACCGCCGGACAACACGCAAAGATGGCCGACGGAACATGGCGGACGGAACATGGAGGACGTGACATGCTGGAACGGGACATGCTGGAAAGGGGAGTATAATATTTACAATATTTAGAATATTTAGAATGTTTAGAATGTTTACAATGTTTAGAATGTTTAGGTATTTCATGTAAACGTGATGTATTAATTTTTGGAATCTTTTTTACCGTTGGTTGCTGATCTGAAAAAACATCTCAAAGGTAAGTGGTCTTAATTATTTTATTGTACCTTACAATTAGGGTAGCTATATATATATATATACATATATATATATATATATATATATATATATATATATATATATATATATATATAGCATGTATTGTATATTACATAGATAGGGGGATGTATTATTAGATAGTATTGTATATTACATAGTGGGATGTATATTACATAGTGGGATGAATATTACATTATATAGTGGCATTTATATTAGATAGTGGCATGTATAGTACATAATGGCATGTATAGTAGATAGTGGCATGTATAGTAGATAGTGGCATGTATATTACATAGGGTTGTATTATATTTAATTTAATTGTATTGTATTTTATTTTATTTAATTGTGTTGTATTGTATTATATGTATGTATTATATGTATTTCATTTTCAGGTGTGTTATTTTTAAAACATTCTTGTAGTGACGGGAGGTTGTAGTGTCTTTTTTTTTTCTGTAATGTTCCTTTTTTTTATTTTTGGTGATTTTACCTTTTCTTATTTTATGTCATGTACATTTCTGCTTTGTGAGGAATTTAGTTACTTGAGGCACACAGTACACTCACATTGTGTGACAGACAGCATTTCAACACTTTCTTTTATTGACCATCACTAATAATAATAATAATATTAATAATAATAATCCATAAGAAGATACCCCTGCAAAGCCTCATTATTATTATTATTATTATTATTATTATTATTACTTTTATTTGTAATGCGCAAACATATTCCGTAGTGCTATACAGGCGAAAAGAACAAGGAAAAATACAATTTTAACAAACTGCAAAAAATGGAGGGCCCTGTTTTGAGCTTAGAATCTTTGTAGAAAGTGTTTTTTTCCAAAGCACTCTACAAGATTGAAAACTCTCTACTTACAATCTAAATGGGATGAAAGAGGCAGATAAGAAATAGCAAGGGCCAGGAAGAAAGTGAAGTTTCATTAGGTAGGAGGGTATGCAAAGTTAGAATGCTTTTTTATATAGAAGGAAAAGGAAAGCATCTGAGAAAGTAATTTGGTAAGTGATCCTAGTATGTAATATGTTAGCTGCCCCTTGTGGTCAGATAGTATAATCTGTGAGTGGGATGTGAGGGACCTGTGTTAGGAGGTATGTCCCAAGAAGCCAGCAGAAGAAAGAAAGAGAGAGAGAGGAGGTGGGATTTGGACTTGCAGAAGTGTTTCTGCTTATGAGCTTTAGAAAGGAGAGGAGATAGTGAATGGAGGAATGAGAGTAGCTCATGGGAGCATAAAAGAGGAGAGGAGAGCATCGAAGGTGAGATGGTTATGTTGGAGACATGATTTGGAAAAGTTGAGAAGAGGAGCTTTAGGAAAAGACAGGATGTAATGAGGAAGGAACAGGCATGAGGAAACATTGTGTAATAGATGAATTAGGTATAGTTAGCAGGTGTTGCTTAATTGATCAGCTGTAGAAAATTTGAGTGACTCAATAAATCAAGAGAAACAAGGGGCGGGTGGGTGAGGAGCAGGGGTTTAGGGAAGTGATTGTAGTTCCAGAGAAAGTGAGAGAGGAGAGACTGAGGCCTAGAGATACTGGAGAGGCTGCAACAGAATATGAGAAGGATGGAAAAATGTTATGTCACAGATAAGAAGTAATAAAACCAGGCTTTGGGGGTGGGGAAGCAGGCAAGGTAAGGGTAGTTTCAGACAAATGCATAGGTATAGATTTGCTTAGTAAAAGTTTCTATCTCATCAGATATTATATCACAGAAACATTCATACAAATATTGATAATATTACATATAGTACAAGTTGAAATGGGTCCACAGAGTCTTTAGATACCTCCAGCACAGCTTCAAACAGTGTATTTGATTGTAGTTCCAGAGAAAGTGAGAGAGGAGAGACTGAGGCCTAGAGATACTGGAGAGGCTGCAACAGAATACAGAATTGGCAGTGCCCTTATATTTTGGATATTATCTGCAATCTACACCTTTCCTGCTCTACCATTATATTTATACTGCTGTAGTTTTTATTACTGCATCTAACGTCTTTGAACTGCCAGATTCTCCTCTAGTTTTAAAAATGTTATGTACCTATTCATTGATGCCAACCATATAGGCCCAAAACGTACACTTTACTTACAAAAAGCATCCAATAGGCCTTAATCTCAAATCATAACCTATAACCTGTATATTTAATAGGAAATCTGACTGAAATATGGGGTTGTGATTTTGCTATTTAGATCCCAAGTGTCGAGGGTATTAATATCTCCCTACTGCAAATTCTGAATGGCACCCCTAGACTGGCAGTACTACAATAAAAGCTAAGAAATAATACTATTTTACTTTCCTGCTTCTATTATAACACAAGTTAAGGAGAGTAAATAATTAGGTAATAGCATTTGATGAGTACTTAGAGAATAATGATTGTGTAGTTGCAGTCTATCTGAAGGCAATTGAGAATATGGTAAAGCTAAGTGAAAGTAACACTATAGTAAAGCTTCGTGCTGCAATGTAATGCTTAATACATCTAGTCCATTATGGCAAT